>JAEAOA010000956.1:1582500-2155000 GCA_016746295.1 Potamilus streckersoni | reverse complement strand
GGTTTGTTTGTTTGGCCTTTTGGATTGCCTCCGCAATCAGGTCTTTGTCGTAGCCTCGGTAAATTAAATGTTTAGCCAGCTCTTTAGACCTTTCTAGGAATCTTTCATCGTCGGAGCAAATTCTGCGTATCCTCAGTGCTTGGCTATATGGAATGTTCTTAATGCAGTGTTTTGGATGACAGCTGGTTGGGAGGAGATACTGGTGTTTGTCGGTTGGTTTCGAGTAGATGTCTATGTGTAATTTGTTTTCCACCAGTCTGGTTGTTGTGTCCAGGAAAACATGGTTTGAGTTGGAAATTTCTGCCGTGAATTTTATTGAAGGATGGAAGTTGTTTGCCTTTGATATGAAGTCATCCAGACTTTCTCTTCCTTACTGCCACTTCATTTCTATATCATCGATAAAGCGTACCCACTGGTAACAAATCAAAGGAAAATATAAGCTGCGACCAACCCACATTTAGAAAGAAAAGTAACTGGAACCCACCAAAAAGTTCAATTCCGAATCTGGAAGCCTTTATCAACTCGGTTGAAAACGATACTTCCAGACATATTGACCATACTAACAAATATTCTAATTTGACAAAAGAAGAAACAGATGCCCTGCACTCACTGAAAAGCAGAACAGACATTATAATTAAGCCTGCAGATAAGGGTTCCGCTGTTGTCGTTATGAATAGTGAAGACTACATTAGTGTAGCAAGTAGACAACTAAGTGACGCTAGGTTCTACCAAAAACTGGACCATGATCCAACGCTGGAATATGCAAAAATCATCACTAATGTTATTGACGAGGCGTACAAAAGCGGACACATAGATCAGCAAGCGAAACACTACTTAAGCCCAGAAAACCCAAGAGCAGGTAGATTTTATCTTCTACCCAAAATCCACAAACAAGGAAACCCTGGCAGACCTATAATCTCAGGTAACGGGCACCCCACAGAAAGGATATCAGAATAATTAGATCATTTTATGAGACCACATGTCCATAAATTACCATCTTATCTTCAAGACACGACAGATTATCTCATAAAAAGCAAAGCTAGTGAACCATTACTGCCAGATACATTACTTGCTTCCTTAGAAGTCACATCTTTGTACACCAACATACCGCATAACGAAGGGTTACAGGCATGTAGCGAAGCATGGGAAACAAGAACTGTAAACAATCCACCCACACACTTAGTCCAACTCCTGGAGCTTGTCCTAAAACTCAACAACTTTGAATTTAATGAAGAAAACTACCTACAAATCAATGGAACTGCAATGGGTACTCAAATGGCCCCTTCGTATGCTAACATTTTCATGGGAAAACTTGAGGGTCAGCTCTTAGCATCGGTTGAGCGTACACCATACCAGTGGGTACGCTTTATCGATGATATAGAAATGAAGTGGCAGTATGGAAGAGAAAGTCTGGATGACTTCATATCAAAGGCAAACAACTTCCATCTTTCAATAAAATTCACGGCAGAAATTTCCAACTCAAACCATGTTTTCCTGGACACAACAACCAGACTGGTGGAAAACAAATTACACACAGACATCTACTCGAAACCAACCGACAAACACCAGTATCTCCTCCCAACCAGCTGTCATCCAAAACACTGCATTAAGAACATTCCATATAGCCAGGCACTGAGGATACGCAGAATTTGCTCCGACGATGAAAGATTCCTAGAAAGGTCTAAAGAGCTGGCTAAACATTTAATTTACCGAGGCTACGACAAAGACCTGATTGCGGAGGCAATCCAAAGGGCCAAACAAACCGTGATGACCTACTCAGATATGGACAGAAAGAAAAGGTTGATAGGATACCATTTATTCTGGCCTATCACCCAGACAATCCCAAAGTAGGTAAAATCATCGCAAACCACTGACCAACCGTGCAATCGTCAGACATACTAAACCTAATACTTCCGAACAAACCTGTGGTAGCTTACCGGAGACCAAAAAACCTAAAGGACATCCTAGTCAGGGCCAAACTAACGCCAATCGCTAGTCAAAACCAACCTAGTTAATCTGGACCCTGTGGCGATAAAAGATGCAAAACCTGTCAACATATGATAGAGACCAAGACATTCACTAGTACAGTGACTAAAGAAAAACTAAACATACATGGTCCAAACAAAACGTGCAAAACAGAGAATGTGATTTATCTCATCACATGTAAGATCTGTGACCTTCAGTACGTCGGAGAAACTGAAAAGCTACACAAAAGGATAAACCTTCATAGATCTGATTAGATGACAAAAAAGCTGTACAGAAGTCCGGTCGCAGAACACTTCTCCTCACCTGGCCACACTTTCAGTGATATAATACTTATCGCTATTGCTAACAACCACAGCTGAAGTTCCGAAACCAGGAAGGAAAAGGAATCATACTGGATACGCCGCCTTAGAACATTGAAACCAAGCGGTCCAAACCAAGAAGACTAGAAAATGAAAACTATGCACTAGTAAAATTTAACATTTTCTAAATCTTATTATCTTTCAATTTTTACTATAAGAATAACCAGTATAGAATCAAATATCCGGGATATAATCTGCGTTACATATGTACAAAAAGTAAAAATAGATGTCGCTTTGGCTTGTAGATTTTTAGGGAATTATACAACGTTTTCAGTTTCCGCATCTAGTCTATACAAGCTGGTTGTATTTATAGCTTTAGTACATGTGAAGACAGCCATGTAGAGGTTTACAAACACAACGTTTTTGTGTTTATTTGTTTATCGTATATATGTTTTGTATTTGCCTTTGAAAAAGACTCATTAAGAGTCGAAAGCGCTTAGGCTAGTTAGTTACTAGTTTCGTACTGTTCGTCGTCAGTTTATTGTAACTATTTTAATTAATCCCTGACACACGTGATCCCTTGGTGGATCCAGTACGCTTGAAAGGGTTGTTATTCGCCATATGATTTGTATTCTTTATATATATATATATATATATATATATATATATATATATATATATATATATATATATATATATATATATATATATATATATATATATATATATATAATTACTTTTATAAATTAAAGATCTACAATGCATTAGAGCATTAATATTAATCTATATAAATAATATAATTTATTAGTAAATATCTTTTTTAATTTATAAATATTTATAAATAATATACTCATAAAGGTACTATTTTAATATGTATGCAGCATATCTGCTTTGCAAATATAATTAAAAATTACCACACTTTAATTATAAGCGTCAAAAATATTATAATTCGCCATTTCTTCTCTTTCCAAAAATATAAAAATTTAAGTAGTAACTTTTAAAAGCGCTTGAAAAAATGTAAGAAAAGTATGAAGAAAATATCTAAAGTGAACATTTTAAGAGCTCTTATTTTCGTCATCAAGGAATAATTGTTTGAAGAGAATAGACAACGCTGAAATGTTCGGTATGTTTCTAAACTACTTGCTTCCTGGCGACGGTGAAGAGTAGTTACATGATGGATATGATTAAAGTACAAAGACAACATTAACGTAAAACTTAATTTATGAGATGGGTGTTTAGTGCAATGTTTACCGAACTTTTTGAAGCGGTGATTCCCCATAGCATGTCGTGGCCAGATGGCGGACCACTATGATAATTATGATAATGAAAACTGCAAATGTAATATATGCATTCATTTTTGGGACCTTTCTTGCGGACTCCTTGGCAACATGCGGACCACAGTTTGAAAACCCCTGGTTTAGTGTATACAGCACACACATGGACAGTACTCATGTACTTTTTTTATCATGCAGATATCTGACGGATATCGGATCAAACTCCTCACGGTGATAGCACCTATATCATGTTACTGCACTGATATATATATATATATATATATATATATATATATATATATATATATATATATATATATATATATATATATATATATATATATATATATATATATATATGTACACACACACATTCAAACGTATTTATCGTGGTAGTGTTTCCCCAAGAGGTCAGTTTGTGTTGTGGCCTACGCGATTGATTGACTGACATTCTTTGGGGAGAGGTTAGTCGCATGTATGAAAGGTGGATGATGGTTGGGTGGCTGGTTAAAGTCTGTTCCTACCACCTAAAGAACGAACATAATTAGTTATGTAAAACTTACCCTAAATTCGAAATTAAATATATAAAGTTTGATGAGCATCTCATTCGGGTCGTCTTGACTTGGTCCACGTACATTTTATAATGAAATAACAGTTTTAAAGATTGTAACTTACCATTGTAGTATACCCACGTGAATGGGAGTTCACTGGAGCAAACCATCATAAACAGAAACAGGAAAGCCTTTCTATGCTTATAATCACAGATGTCTGCTCTGTCCTTATTTCAATAAAATGACTTCTCTCCTAACGACATCACAAACAGAATTTAGCGTTAATCTGAGTAACACCATGAAGTTTTCTCTCTGAATGTATTTTTCATTCTTTTCTTATAATGTACATTGCAAACAATATTGACACGGTCTCTCCAAATGAAGCGACTAGTCAGAAATTTAATACTTATACACGATTCAATTGACAAAATGATAATGGAAACGTGGGCGAGTTTACAACGTTAACAGGTTGAATATTGCATTATACAATCTTTCATAAGATAATTAAACACTGGGTTCGTAAAGTGGGACGATTTCAGAATATTATGGTATAATTAAGTAATATATATATATATATATATATATATATATATATATATATATATATATATATATATATATATATATATATATATATATATATATATATATAGTTTGCGTACTTTTATAATATTTCATGTCTAGGGAACGTTGAGACGCATAACAGATGATCCGGGTTAGGGGTATGTGCTAAATTATATCATTGTAATAATGATTTCCAAAATACTTCAATGCGTGACCCTTTAATTTTTTTTTGTGTTATTATGATAAAAAGCTTAACAAAAGGACAAAATGACAAAGCCACGAACATGTAATTATATGCAACATATACTAAAAACCAGTGCCGGATTCTACATTCAGCACACTAGGCACACATGCTTAGGCCACTAGCCTAAAATGGGGTGGGGCATTCAAATTATTGATGATAAAATTGAATTAATTATAAATAACCATTTCGATTTGCATAAACGAGTATTTACATCTGGAATGATGGCAAGACTGCTATTCTCCCACCCTTTTAGCTTTTAATATTATTTTTGTTGTTTGTTTTTCGTTTTAGTTTCACATTTTGTAGGGGGAGAGACAACATTATAGTTTCAACGCTTTAGGGCCCATGAAGGCCTTAACCAGAGTCTGACCAAGACAATTGTATAAAGGCCTCCATAATCACAAGCTAAAAATTCGACAATAAATGGATTGGCTGCAACATAAGAGTTTCTAAAGCAAACCTTAATTTACTAATCTGGTGCGAGCTACATGTCTAAATGTTGTATGGTACAATATTAATTTTGCATCAAGTGGGGATCAAAACCAGTGAATTGAATTTTGAAGTGACTCGTTATTGTACTAAAGATTCCGTGGCAGCATCTTTACTGATGATAAAGAAATAATTTAAATTCATTGATTTGTCTTACGTTGTAGCGATCAATTAACGTCTTAATGTGATTATGTAACAACGTACCCTATGACTGTTTACGTTTGTCTAAGTTGATAGTTATCTAAGATAACAGTTATCTAATAAACGTTAAAATGTTGCTCCTATTTCTAAGCGTTGGAAAATAGTCACGTTACGTAATTCTGACTGGAAAATAGTCACGTTACGTAATTCTGACTGGAAAATAGTCATGTTACATAATTCTGAACAATACTTTTATGTCCGGAACTGAGGGTTATCATAACTTTAATTATAATTACTGGTCCGTTTACACTCGAACAGTATCAAACAAATAAACATTCTGCATTGTCTCTGTGAGCCAAACATTAAACACTGTTTAGTACTATCCAACACATTGTTATCTAGTATCTATTATGTAGTTATCTACCATCCAATACCCAAAGCACAATATCCAACAAGGAATGAGTTGAGTCTAAAACTCTACATTTGCTAACTGACTAAAAGAGTAGAAGTGTTTGCACCCATTCTACTTACAAACACACAAACATACTTTCATACGAGGTGGATAGGGCGTATAAAAGAAGAATGAAATAAACACACCATCATACACAATGGAGGCATTAGTGTTTGCAGACACACTATACCCTCAAATATACTATCACACACAAAGAGTAGTGTTTTCTCTCGTTTTTTTTAAAAAAAGTATTGTTGTTTGTCAACAGACTCTGACACATATACACAAAGAGTGGCAGTGAATTTGAGTAGCACGTGTCTTTTCGAGCAAACTTTGAAAGCCCTGAAAGGGGCAGTTAGCGATAAATGATACAAACACAAAGTACACATACCATGCCCCCCCCCCCAACTTCGTTCTGCACTCATCACATCCAGATGTTCCAATGTCTTAACATCTTGACTGGTTCCAAGGACTTATGGCTTGTTTAGGTTCTTATTCTTTATTGTCATCTTCTTCGTTTTCTTTTTTGACATGCAGTCATCCCTAGACTTTTTCCGCTTTTCGTTAAAGAGTTCTTTTTTCTTCCCTGTTCTCTCTCTCTCTCTCTCTCTCTCTCTCTCTCTCTCTCTCTCTCTCTCTCTCTCTCTCTCTCTCTCTCTCTCTCTCTCTCTCTCTCTCTCTCTCTCTCTCTCTCTCCTTAGCCCACGTTCTTTTTGTTTTAAGTGTTGCTTCCTCGTTTGCTTTGCAAACGAGTTCTATTCCCGTTTGCAAGAGATGATTTCCGTCTTGAGTAAGATGGTCAGTACTCCCTCTTCTGCTTCAAGAGACGCTCGGTTATCTCTCAAAGATGGCTATAGCTTCACTAAGTTTACCAATCGGACTGGGTTGGTTGGTCATTTTTATTTTGGATTGACATTGGATTATAGTCTCTTATTGCCTGGGGCATTCGTGCTACTGTTTGTGGTTTTTGGCTGGGCATATGTTCCTTTAAGAGGGCGCTTGGTCCCGAGTTGGGCCTTCTGGAACTTTGAAGAGGAAGGACGCGCCCTCCGGAGCCCCCGGGGAAGAACAAAGAAGATGAAAGAAGACAGGCAGGGAAGAACAACGATGGACAAAGGAAAGGAACGCTGGGCCTTCTGGAACTTTATGAAATCTGGTCAAATTATATCCAGTTTTTTACGGGAGTCCTTATGCCAATATTGTGTCAGCCTCCTTTGTAATTTGTCGAATGCCTCTGAGTTGTGATTTTTGAATATATTAATGTTTGAATTTTGTGTACTTGGCGTACTTATAAAGGCCTAAAACTTTCCTTCAATCTGTTGGGTGGATGTCACCCATTGTGTATTTTACCACCGCATAATTTGTCTTGGTTTTTTAATTTTGACCGCCTTACCAAAGGATCATGTTTGTTCAAAAGGTCTTCAATGCCAAAGTGGGTCATTTTTATCTTTTTTTTGCAGATATAGAGGAAAACGCGAATGTTAAGAAAAATATTAGTAGCTATAGTAGAAATCAACACAAATCATGAGGAGCTAAAATAAGATATTGTTCTTATTTTGTTCACACACACCCGTAATCAATGAGACTAACATATATATGATACACAATGGTTAGTTAGTGTTTACACATACACATTTTACCGACTTATGCACTGGGGTGGAGGTTTACTTTTTTGTTTGGAAAATAAAGACATACACAAACATACAAACATATGGTGACAGTGATGGAGTAGTATCTCTTTTCTAAGAGAAATGGATGGCCCCTAAAAGGTCTGTTGGGTAGTTGTATTGGACTGTTAAAGACGATATCCACAAAGGTTATGAAGGAACTCTACAGATGTAACTGTGTACTATATTTATGATAAGAAATTAGAAGCTGATGACAGACTTAGAGATGATTGACATATTACTAATAAATTTATGGGTCATTCAGATACACCTTATAAACAGACAAGTGACATAAACATCTGAAACCCAAGAAGCAAACTCATTTTATGAAAAAAAAAAATTGTCATTTATAGACTTGAATAATATTTTAACGTTTAACAGGTCAATTTACTCCTGTCGGCCAATACTAGATTCATCTTAGTCACTTATGTATGACTTTATCGCAATAACTTGAATGCTACATATACTAAAATGTTTTGAAGTTATTATATACGGACAGCGTTCATTTTGACAACATTGAAGAATTTTTTATCATCTGAGAAAAAAATGACATGTGGCACAAATTTTAAGCATCATGTGTTTAAATTAACGTTAACTCCGCTGATAATGTGATTTTTCGTAAATTAAATTTTGATTTGTTTCAAGTAATTATAGTCCTTTATTTAATTTGAAATAAATTTTCCATGTTTTTAAATGAAAATCGGACGCCTTTATTTCATAATTTACAATTATCGGAAGATCCCAATCACATGATATCGCTGAATGTACAAGTTTCCTATTAGGTGAAACTCACAGAGATCCTGTCTTTGTGTAGTTGGGTTTATTGCTATAATTTGTTTATTAAAATGAAAACAAATGCATTCACTGTTCGACATTTATTTTAAAAGGTAGCGGTTGACTTTGTTTTAAAACTACACTAATATTAAGCTTGTTAAACAAAATTCTAAATACTAAACAATATTACAATAATCAGTCGCATATCTTACATTACAACTCATGCAAAATATAGAAATATTCAACTATACATGCTCTGATATATTCACACATACGTTGTAACTAATCTTGCATGCTTTAATAATTTTTCCCAACCCCCGATTCAAACATGCGTCAGCTCTAATATAAAGCATTACTAAAAGTACTGGTTACTATGTAGAAACGGACCAGCGAATTACATAATTAATTCTAACAAGCTAACAATTTACACAATTCTCTAGACGTAAAACTCAAATCCATTTTTCAAATACATATATAAATGAAACAGTACAAAGGTAATTCTAGATATTAAAACAATCCTAGTAATTAAGTATATATACTACAAATAATTACAATTATGAAGCCGCATTATTCTACAAAATCGAGCAAATAACTTATTGACCTTTTCAAGCTTTTCTTCTCCTATAATCTGGATTCTAAGCCTGTAGCTGGTCTGAAGGTCCCGGCATCCTTGCATAAGGGATTAACACTAGCTTTCGGCAATGTTTCCACATCAAACGCTGAAATACTCTGGTTTACACTTCCTGATAGCTGGCTGAGCAAACGTGAAGTAAAACATGTATAATTTAAATTCACACACTCTTCGCCTTGTATGTGATTATATGCACACTTTATTTCATGGCTCATTTTGACAAAATAGTTACACCTGAAAAGGCTAACAAAGATGAATCTTCCTTCAGTCATGCAGCGGTTCCAAACCTTTTTGGGTGGCGACCGGGATTAGGTTTGTAGTGTTAGCCTCGCCAACTAACAAATGCTATTTTTAAAAAAATGACGGATATGAAATTTCTAATCGACCAGTTTTGTGTCGCGATCCATAGGTTAAGTGTTACTGCTTTGTAGATGAGCATTAAGTTTCGAAGATTATTCTTTATAATTTACGGTAGTAACTGCCACTTGGTATGCATCTATTAGTTGTTATTGTTCTACCTATTACGAGGACGACGTCGGTGATAATAATATGGATGAAAACAATATTATTATTATTATTATTATTATTATTATTATTATTATTATTATTATTATTATTATTATTATTGTATATGTGTGCATTATTACTTATGTCACTTTTTATTCCAACTTCAAGCTGTGAAAACTGTTTAATTTTTGTGCTAAAGTATCCCAAAGATTATCGATGTTAAGCTGATTGTTAACTTAATTAAAAATTGTGTCCGGGATATGTGAATTAAAAAGATTTACTTGTCTTACAGGACAATGCATAACAGAAGTGTTCTATCAGTATCGGCTTTCTTATAGTACAATTGTAAACATGGTCTCTGTTGCTTTGTGCTTTTCTTAGAAAGTAACAAAAAGAAAACATAAATTGAACCATTTTCACAATATACGAATTACTGCTATTAAAAAGTACAGTGATATGGTTTTATTCTATGATGTGTTTTTTCTTCTGCCTGTATATCATTTGTTTATATTTTCATCTCTAATTAGCTGGAACTTTTTTTTGGAATCAGATCTGTTTACTTCAGTTGTAGATCAATTACTGTTAAGAGATTGTTAAGAAGACAACCCCATTAGCAGTGACAAATAAAATGAAAGAAGAAAGTAAATACAACACAATATTTAGTGATAAACTTTGTCGTCAAAGTTGATGGAAATGAGTTTAGAAAGATAGAATTTCTGTATATTTATAGTCGTTATTGTTCTCTTTCTTCTTTTCGAAACTTTTGCGTCGTACTATTTGTCCAATTCTACCAGCTTCCACCTCCACCCCACTCCTGTTCTTTTTTTTATGTCGAATCCTCACTCTTAAACTCTAAATATTTTATCAATCTAATTTGATATTTGTGTGTCTATTTCTTTTCATAAGGTAAATGATGCCACAAATTCCATTTCAAACAGACTGACCTACGGAGGGACAGAAGACTTATAATGGAAGATATCTTTTGAACGTACGAGTTCTTTCCAACTCGTTGGCTTTTGGAATCACCGTTTTCTAATCTGCCTAGTAATTATGTATAAGCGTGAAAGTTAATTCCAAAATATATCCGTGTAAGCGTCCTAATACATACGGCACACCCCGACCGTGTAAGTAAATATTGATTTAGCTGAAGATGCATCAAGTGTAAAAATGTAGACAAAACCGTTTAATGTATCAAGCCTCGACCTGTTAACCTAAACCCTTGAACCAAGGTATTGTATTTATTGGCATGTGTTGCTTGTAAGAACTTGGGTTTATATACGGTACTTGGCGATATACTGAGATCAATACTGGTTATTTACCTGTCTTTATTTACCATGTAGTGTTTTCATTGTACCCATTTCCAAAATGTCTGACAAGGATCGATATTACCTACATAGATCTACATCAATCTTCTGGATGGGAATTATGGTCACCACCCTCGGGATTTTGACAAGGAATGTTAAGTCACAAGTTTTTGCGATGACCCAGAAAGCGAAGATTGTTCACAAAGTGGAACTCTTAGCGGGTAAATACATGTTTATTTTCTCTCCATAGCAATTACGACGTGCTTTGGACAGTGGGGTTGGGAAAGTTATTACTCGTGCCATCTTTTGAAATTTTGGGCTGGAATAATACATTTGTATAACTAATTCATCACTTGCACGTTGTTTTTGGCTTCGTTTTTTCATAAAGCTGGCATTAGGGTGTGGTAAAATAAGTCGGTGTGATATGTTTTGATCAGGACATTGTGATTAGCTTTTATACGTCACGTTTGACTATGGAAAATATACCGTCTGACAGATTAGCTTTCATACGTCACGTTCGACTATGGAAAATATACCGTCTGACAGATTAGCTTTCATACGTCACGTTCGACTATGGAAAATATACCGTCTGACAGATTAGCTTTTATACGTCACGTTTGACTATGGAAAATATACCGTCTGACAGATTAGCTTTCATACGTCACGTTCGACTATGGAAAATATACCGTCTGACAGATTAGAAAAACGTGGAGTGAAAGAGACAAGTCTTTGAAAAATATAGTACTTTGTTAATGTATTATTATTATCGTTTCCACTACTACCACTCAATCAGCATGACTTCCCACAAAAAATCAACAAAAGCAACAAACCAAAACAAAACACATTATGGACGACATGCTGGGGACAATGACTAGAGGACGGTGTAGATAATGCTGGCATCAAATTGTTTAAAAAAAGATAATGGGACATTGAAATACCATTTCCCACCCCTAATCGCGTTTCTGTAACTATTTCTAAACAAGGCTTCGAATATATATATATATATATATATATATATATATATATATATATATATATATATATATATATATATATATATATATATATATATATATATATATATATATAAGCTTCGACAATTTGTTTACTTATGTTTGGCCTTCCAAAATCTGTCCACACTGGTCAGGAGGTCATATTGTAATTTTATGTCTGGAATTTTCGGTCATGTTATGTTTGAATTAGGCAGGTAACAGTTTAAATCTTCTCTTTATCATACTGAAGCTGAAGTCAAGGTGCTTTAGAAGGATTCGATGAAATTTTGAAAAGTTTGATTTAGTCATATTGATTTGATATTTGTGTTTATTTGCTTTTGTTTGCTGTTAAGGAATCAGTTCAAATCATTAAGTATTAGTCCTTTTCAACTAGGCTTTGGACATATTTTCCGTGGACCACTGAGGTCATTCAAAGAGAAACTTATTTTAACCGTAGATTCAGAAATTAAACTTTAAGACTATGTATCTGATTTAAAATAGAAGTTGTGAAAGGCTTGTGAAATAGCCAGAACCAATCTTCAATCTAACCAGTTAAAATTTAAATCAAAGTAGGGAAAACACAAAGAAGAAGAGTTTTCAGCCTGGTGATAACGTTCTTGCTCTCTTGTCCATCCTTTAAAGTCCTCTTCAGTTTAAGTACTTTGATCATTAACAATCGAAAAGAAAGTGAGTGACTTAAATTATATAATTAATTCTTATGGAAGGCGAAAACAAAAACAGCTTTGCCATATAAATATATTAAGGGATTGTGTTGATATAGCCCTGTTAATCATTCAGTCATTTTAGCTGTACCCTTCCCACACTATGAGGGTTTATAAGATGGAATGAAGCTGGAATGTAATTACTTTTAGTGTAACCAATCTTCAGAATTCTGAAATATTGAATAATCGGGACCAGAAACTTTCACATCTGTAGCAAAAGAAAGTGTGAACTAAAACAGCTATCATTAGAATATGAGCATTGTTTTTAGATATTCCAACACACGGAAATAAAATCAACATAAAGTTAAAATAGTAGATTCTCCACCTATGAAACATCAGAAGACTGCTAGTACATTACCATATTCCAGACCAATGGCACATTAGCACACTTAAGAGTACTGACACATCAACACATTCAATTTTGGAATTTATTTGGAACACATCTGAAATTCAGTTGGAACTTCATACATTTGGACTTATGTTAGAACTTTTATGACTATTTAGGATTTAATTCGCAATATAGTAATATCGCTCTAAATTTCATTTTGTATTAAAGGGATATAAATTATTTGTTGAATTTCACAAAACTTGTTAGTAGTCGCCCTTTTTGTTACTTAGTTTAAGACCATAGATTCGTAACAGCATTTAATGCCGATTCATGAGAAAGTTCAATGTATTATTTATATATATAGAAATACCCCTCATCATTTATGAATTCTCACTGAAGCATTATCTATGGCAACTACAGCTTTATACATTCTTGTTACATTTAGTTTGGTGTCTTTATAGGTGCACATTGTACGGACAGTTTCGGTAGTATAAAAAATCACATGGACGAATGGTCAAGCGGGGCGTGCGACAACTTTGTATGCTACATGACGGTCAGTGGGTCTTACGTCGTAGAGGAGATGTAAGTAAATGTTTTCATTTTATAAAGCACTTTTTGTGATGATATGTTTACTAAATACAGGTATATTCAATTTGTGATGATATATTTGTTAAATACAGGAATATTCAATTTGTTTACAATAAATTTCAGTGATGCAGTAGTTCATACAGAAGGTGTTGCTTCTTACAGTGTTAGTCGTGGCTTCAGTTCTCTCTTGCCGCATGTGTATGTCGAGATTACAAAAGATTATAGAAAATCCGCCATTTATTGGGTGGGGAGTTGGGGAGGATTATATATTTGCAAAATGTCAGTAAATGTTGCGAATTTCATTTCACGTGTTCAGCACTAACTTTCGGTTGATATTCATAGCGCCTGTAAGTCTATTTATCTTTTATTATTCGAAGAATCCTTAGTTTATTTATCCATTAAAAATCTGAAACTTGAATTAATATAATTAAGCGCAACTGTAAATGAATGAAACTTTCTTAATGTATTAGGACTAAGTTCTTAAGAAATTAGCATAATTTACATTTCAGCCAAAATTAGCAAATCGAATTAAATGGTCATTTTATGTCAGTCAAACTTAGAGCGTTCGCCTCGGATGCGGGAGGTCGCGGTTTTAAACCCGACCGTCATACTAAGGACCTATAAAAATGGTACTAACAGCTGCCTCGCTTGAAGCTGAGCATTATGAGTTTAGTATTAAGACTGGTCGGCTTGGTGTTAGGACAATGTAACTACTAGATGTGACATGATGCAACATGTCTGCGGCATGATGCCACGTTCTAGACAGAACTTTAAAATGCCACCCTACTGACATAGTAGCGATATAACTGGAAAAATCCAAATCTCTCTCTCTCTCTCTCTCTCTCTCTCTCTCTCTCTCTCTCTCTCTCTCTCTCTCTCTCTCTCTCTCTCTCTCTCTCTCTCTCTCTCTCTCTCTCTCTCTCTCTCTCTCTCTCTCTCTCTCTCTCTCACACACACACACACACACACACACATACATCCATGCATGCATGCATGCATGCATGCATGCATGCATGCATGCATACATACATACATACATACATACATACATACATACATACATACATACATACATACATACATACATACATACATACATACATACATACATACATACCTACCTACCTACCTACCTACCTACCTACGTACATACATACATACATACATACATACATACATACATACATACATACATACATACATACATACATACATACATACATACATACATACATACATACATACATACATACATACATACATACATACATACATACATACATACATACATACATACATACATACATACATACACACGTGAAACTCAAACACGTGCTGATACCTCTGTACCATTTTCAATACTGCCGCTGGCAAAGGTCGAGATTACAAAAGATTATAGAAAATCCGCCATTTATTGGGTGGGGGGTTGTGGAGGATTATATATTTGCAAAATGTCAGTAAATGATGCAGGGGGTGAGGATCACACGGGGTGACACCACCAGAGAGTGTGATACCAAAAATGACCGTCAATAAAGTTTTTGAATTTTTTTAAATATTATTCTTGATTCATAAAATTCAACAAGAAACTGTTGTCACGACAACACTAAACAGGATATATATATATAAAAGACTTCATCGCCTTCCATTTTGGAACTTCACCAGGATTCGAACTTTGATAAATTCTTGGATTAGGTATGGATTAGATTCACAAACAGTAAGTCATTTTTCATAAACTTACCTTTGTTTTTTTTTAAGAAAATAAATTATTTTGCTAAATTTTTCTAAGGTTGTTGGCTTCACTCTTTTATTTGTTACTTTATTACGAGCCTAGACACGTAACAGACTAGTCATGGTAACCTTGCATAAGAGTTCAACACTAACTGAGTGGCAATCTTTAGACATCAAACACATGACCGCGGTAATATTCCCAAAACAGGTAGAGTATAGCTTATACATGACTTCATTGCCAGCGTTTAGCAAACGTAACACTGTGATTTACTGAAATAATTATTTTTATTCAGCTGTAATGTAGGTTAGTTTACCGATTGCCACTATATATATATATATATATATATATATATATATATATATATATATATATATATATATATATATATATATATATATATATATATATATAGACAAATTCAAATCATCATCCCTTCAACATTTTTCATTACGTTTTCAGAACATATTACAACAAAAACAAAATAATTAGCATGCAGGGGAAAATTAAGGTTATGAATGGTCTTTCGCTAATAGGAGGTAAGGACCCAAGTATATATTACACATTGAAATAGAGGACCAAAAGGAGGGTCTACAATATAACAGGGCGTAAGGCTATTGTCTTAGGAACCTATGGGTTAATCCGGTCCTTTTGATATGGGTAAGTGTCAAAATAAAATGGTCTTATTTGATACGGTAATAGGTAGGCTATGAAGAAAGTTCACTTCCTGAAATAGAATTACGCTAAACATTGCATACGTCATGCTGAGCATCTACCTGATGATTTTCATTTTTTGGTAGTCGTCCATTATGAATTTGCGATACGTAGTATCTAGGCATCCCCATCACTCGTATAATTGGGAGGCCTTCACAGTTTTCAACATTTTAAGAATTCAGGTGGAAGAAAGGGATTGAGGAAAAAAGAACACTCAGGTGAAACGATTGCATTTACGTTAAAAAGACGCAACTGTGTAGATTAAAACAAAAAATAAATAAACTGACAATAAAATTCAGAAGTATTTTGGTTACATATACGATTTCCATCAAAATACACGCAACAAAATTTACTTTGTATTTACCCAATATAACGTCAAACAGTTATGTTTATCTTGAATAACCTGATATAACGCTAAACAACAATGTTTACCTATAGTTAACCCAATGCAACGTTAAACAGTAATGTACATAGATTTTAGATTATTAGATTTGACAAAAGATAGCTTATTCTTTTTCAGTTGAGAGAGAGAGAGAGAGAGAGAGAGAGAGAGAGAGAGAGAGAGAGAGAGAGAGAGAGAGAGAGAGAGAGAGAGAGAGAGAGAGAGAGAGATTTTATACTATAATTTTTTTTTCTTGTATCTTATTCTGTTGTGCATATGCTATTGTTCTGAAAATGACCTTTCTCACCCGTTCTCTTTTGAGTTAATTATGTCTAAAGAGCAGCACAAAACAAAATTGGTTTACACCCCTAATGAGTTTTTTTTAAAATTTCTGTTGAAATGTTTTTTTTTTCTTTCCACATCCACAACATTTGTGAAACTTAAATATATTTGAAAAAACATGCAGTTGTGATCAACATGCCATTTTGGATTAAAAAGAAAACACGTGCAATGGTTGGAGAACATAGAAAACATCTACTGCAAAGTAAAGAAAAAGCAATAAAAAAATATATTTCTTTTATTAGATGCACTTCAGACAGAACCAATGTGGATTTTATGAATTGTGATTATGTGTCAAAAACTGCACGCTTGTTTCCGGATTGCTGTCCCGAATTAAAGTGTAAAAACGGCACAGAAATTGCCACAGTGGACCCATCAAGTAAGAAAATTTACTTTATTCACATTTTAAAAAAAATATTTCCTTTCTTTTTTTAATAACACATTCAAAAGGCATCTTTATCGCAGTGTCTTATTAGTTCACAAGGAAAGAACTCTTCGTGGCTCTTCTAAGCAAAAAGCCTTATTAGCTCCCCTGCATTACAAATATCATTGACGTTGGTCGGTGTGTGTGTGTGTGTGTGTGTGTGTGTGTGTGTGTGTGTGCGTGCGTGTGGGTGTGCGTGTGTGTTTGTTTGTGTGTGTATGTTTAACGTACCTTTAACAGTTTTTCAATCATATCGCTACGATGTTTGCAGTGTGGCAGTTTGTAGTGATGTCTAACAATGGGACATCATCAGACATGAAGCATGATGTTCCCACCAAGAGTCACATTATCCTGACACCAAGTCGACCAGTCCTAACATTACCTCTTAATGCTGAGCGCCTAGCAAGACAGTTCCGTTCGTACCATTTTTACCAGTCTTTTGTATGACTCGGCCGGGGATTGAACCCACGGCCTCCTTCATAGGTTCCAATTGATGTTGGATAAAACGTCACTCAAATATGATAACAACTAGCATTTTATATTTCCCTTCTACAATGCCGAAACTTACATACTGTCCCTGACCTAAGTCACCGTTACAAAATCTCTAATTCTTATAATTCTGGCTGGCTTTTAGTGGCGAAAAAGAATAAATTAGGTGTTATTCGTATAGATTGTATAAATCCTTATATTTTATGTTGATTTAACGATGACATTAAAATTCTAGCCATCATGATTCGCGATTTACTGTGCCATCGGATTGTAATGTATATAGAAAGTACAGTCAAATTCTTCACAGAAATTGACTCCGACAGAAAATCATTTGTTTCTTACAATCGCATTTCCAACTATATCTGAGAAGAGATGAGAAGAGACAACTTATTGTAAAAAACCATCATATTTTCAAGATGTGACTACGTTTAAATGTTTGCTTCAGAATAAGCTTTGTTCTGAATTTGGTTTCAAGCGATCTAAACACAGATTTTGTGACAACGGACAAGGATTTAAACTGTTCATATTTGCGTCCGCATACAATAAGACTGTATATGTCTATAAGTTAATTAAATATGCATTTAGAAGGAAAGAACTTATTTTGGTTTTAAGTTGATTACCAATTTTATCCCAAACAAAGCTTAAAAAACAAAGAAACAAAACTAAACAAGTCACACTCTCTAACCACCCCAATCCCAAAACAAAAAAAGCAAGAGAAAACAATACGCGCCCACCCACCCCCTTCCCGCACTCCGAAAAAGCACCCACAAGAACCAATTTCATGCACTTATGTAGAATAAAACAGATTGTTTTCCCAGTTTTTGCAGAACTATTAGTTAATACTGAAACATTTGTAAATTTAAGATTGTTATGACCGGTCTACGACATATGCGTGCGAAGTGTGGAAGAACTATACTGGATGTATGACGAGTACAGACCCTAACATTGTAAGGCTGTACAACTTTACCGTGGACTTTTGCAGAAAGACATGCGGGTAACACACACACACACACACACACACACACACACACACACACACACACACACACACACACTCTCTCTCTCTCTCTCTCTCTGTGGACAAAAAGAGCAGGTGCATGTGATCTATTTCCATTTATTTAGGTGCATTAATTGTATATAAACTCTAAAGTGCATTAACGTAATTTAGTATTTTTTACATCCATTCCTAAAATGTACATAAATGTAAAATGTTTATGAAATATGATGAGTATCATGGCTAGTTTCTGATAATGTACATGTTGACAATAACAATAATACCTCTTAGGAACCATTTCAAGATTCGTTTTGCAAAAATAACAAGAAAACAATTTACTTTGATCTCATGACTACCTGTGTCTGTGAAGACCTTTATTAACAGAGGATAATTTTATAACCTTGTTACCATGACTTTATTAGTGCAAGTTCTCACTTCCTCTGCATTACCGATCAAAACGAGGGAATTTATTCATAAGCGTTGTTTACGCATGCAGTTATTTTTTCATGTTCCGTTGTACCTGCATTGGTTACCAAAAACGCACTTGCTCCATTATATTTTGTTCACTTTGTCTGTATTATGTAGTATAACTCCTCATAGACTGAGATATAAAATTCAAGTGTCTGTATGTAACTGACTGTGACCGACTCTACGAATGATGTTTACTTGAAACTCCATGTAATTTATAACGTTAAGTTCACTGCAGTAGATAAAGTATCTCTGGTTTCCCTGTCTTTTTAAAAAATGAAAAAAAAAAAATGGTCGTAAGTTTAAAAATAGACGAATCCTTCATTTGCTACACCAAATTCTTTCAGAGATTCTGACATTTATATAATCCAATTTTCTCTTCCAAATTCATGCAATAGCTTCTATTCAGAAGAATTGCTATTTCTTTCTTTAATATTTTTCAGAATAAAAATAGGCCCCATTATTAAATAATCTTTCATGATCATGCATCTATTTTATATTTATTTTTTTTTAAAAAAAATGCAATTTTGCAAAAAAAAGTCTGATTAACATTTTATTTATTAGGTAAAGTTCTCTTGACCATTGCCCATTGGCTTCCTGTTTTGTCAACACAATAGTGAAGTGACAGTGAGGATATACATCAAATAAAACCCAGTTTTAGATATAATACAAAATCTTTTAAAATTATCGATTTATCAGCAATAATTAGTGTACAGAGTTTATTTGATGTGTATGTCCTGGTAACATATATCGCTATTACATTATGCAGCCAGACCATTTTTTTTTTCTTCTTGTCTACATATATCAATTAATAAATGCTTACATTATCATTTTATTAGTATTTAGTACACCTCATATGTAGTTGGTACACATACACCTGCCAGTATCTCAGTCCGTCTGACTGTTTGCAGGTACATTCATTTGTACAAAATTTTGTTCTCACTTTAATACCGCTTTTTGTATACAGAAGCATGCTTAATCCTTTATCAACACACACACACACACACACACACACACACACACACACACACACACACACGTGCGCGCGCGATTAAACCCTTCCGAAAGACCTGTTCATTTTTGAATGTGTTTGGATGATAATGTACATTTACGCATAATGTTATACAATGGCGTCGACAGGCTAATTGACATTGACAATACCTCTAAAAGCTAAACTCAGTACATTACTATATATGTTGTGGCCATGTAGTATATTAAAAACAAAATAAAAATGAAAAAGAAAAAAAAAACTTATTGTTTCTGCTGAGGATCGAACTCAGGACCTTCTGCGTGTTAGGCAGATGTGATAACCACTACACCACAGAAACAATTGATACAGAAGTTTTAAAACCTCAAACTTGACGTTTTCTTGGCGCCTGGAACAACTTTTAGTCAATCGAAGCATTCGCTGCCTTTTTCATCAAAAAAGAGAAAAGGAGAGCGTTTTGGAGGCAGCTATTTTGAATTGAATCCATAAAAATGATCTTGTCACGAGATATTATCACGTGACAAATACTATTTATAACTATTCATTACAACCCAAGATTAAAATTTAAGATACTTCCAGCACAGGAGTCTGCAGTTTTATCAATAAAGCACGACGAAATTTCTGACTGCATGAAATCACCTTAACAGTATTATACAGTATTATACAATAATAAAGGAATGCAAATCAACCACAACCCTCAACTCAATTCGAATTTTCTCACGCGTCTTTTATCCCTTCAGAATCACACGAAGACTGAAAAACTACACATATCCATTAAAAAAAAAAACAACAAAAAACAACAAAACTGTAACGTACCTTCGCATCACTCTCAGACGACATTGCATGAATCCAATCCGGCGAATTAACCTTTATTTTCACCATTACATGCGGGAAAACAGATCCTAGTTTGTGTATTAATTTGTGTGCAATATTTTTTGTTTTGTTTGCTAAAATGGATTTTTTTGTCCGCCCCCTTCACCCTGTGGAAAAATCAGTAGGTCTTGTACATTCAACGTTATTTTCCTAGATTGACATACATGGCCAAGATTATTCTCACTGGATCAACATTATATATATATATATATATATATATATATATATATATATATATATATATATATATATATATATATATATAGAGAGAGAGAGAGAGAGAGAGAGAGAGAGAGAGAGAGAGAGAGAGAGAGAGACACACACACACACACACACACACACACACACACAGAGAGATATATATATATATATATATATATATATATATATATATATATATATAGATATATATATATATATATATCTATATATATATATATATATATAACATTTAATACTGTACCTTGAAAGTATAATGTATATAATACGTTATAAGTTCCTTTTGTGTACTATGTAATGGAGATGATTTAACAAGTATGTGTAATAATTGTTGATTGTTCTGTGTCTATTTCAAATAATGGAGGACTGTTTTTTTTGTTGTTTGCAATAAGAAACAATAAGCGAGTGGTACGTATTGGTGTTAGTAAACACAATGCTACCGTAAGACGATCTTTCTCTTATTGTTGATGATGTCGTTCTTTTCCAACAATAGTGTCAGTAGATAACAATTATTTTTCATAATATGCTTAAATTAAAATGTTTAGATGAAATGAACATGATGGTTGTTTCTTTTTTTTTTTCTTCCAGATTTTGTTAGGCACAACACGATATGAAAAAGACTGTTCCTGCTGTATACATACTGGATTAATTTTTGTTTTACATTTTTATATTTACACATTTACTTGCATGTATATTTTTGATTGGAGCTTAATCACGTTTGTTTTAGAAATAAACGCGGTAACTGTGCGACCTTCTCAGTCTGTCCGGCTGTGCTTTCTTTTGTGTAACCCAACCTCTATACACAATACAATAATAGATTTGTTTAATATGTTTCTGTTTAAAATTAATTTTTAATATTCCATACCTGATAACGTGTTATTCGTGATAATTAAACATTTTTATTGCATTGGTTATAACTAGCTACTTTTAATGTATGTTCCTCACAAAAACTTACACGACCCAGTTTTTACCTGCCCCTGGTACGTATGCGCATGTGACATCCACAAGATAAAACTTTTCTCTAATATTTAGCATTGTTTTACTTAAGCTTTTTATTTTTCTAAAGTAAATTTAGCAAGGAAAGATTTAATGAAGATACATGTTTTGCTCTATATATTCGTTCGTGATTGTGGATGGTTTGTAGGTCTGCTCAACCGCCCTATTTATTCGACCGCTTGCGGCCGCGACAGGAGAGTGCACCCTATTTATTCGACCGCTTGCGGCCGCGACAGGAGAGTGCACTGGTGCGAATGAGTGGGTAAGAATAACGAAACGGACCACGAGGTGAGGTGGGAAGAAATAGGGCTTTATTTTAGATTCATGTTCATAATTTTATCCAGAATAATTGTTGCGGACTTCTATAATTCTAATTTTTATTATTTACTTTTATAATTGATCATGAATAATAATAAAAACCCAGAAACATGAAAGTGTTATTTCATTATGTTCTCATAGGCCTATCTAATTAGTATACCTTACAGACTTTTAAATGATTTCCGCAAAAGTACTTTTATGCATGGCCTAGTACTAATGTTCAAAATAATCGGACATGACACAGGACATGAAATTGAAAACAGTGGAATTTTCTTTATTTAACCCTCAACCTAATTTGAACATCCCTTTGTTTTTTTTTTTCAGAAATGGCCTTTGTACTTATATCCTGTTAATTTTGCCCGGCAAAAAAATGCCATATATATACCAATATACATTTTCATTAGAAATCGACATGAATACCTAAATCCTGCAAGTAAAGTTAGTGAGCCAGACTTATTTTTTATAATTGTTAATTGTTTAATAAACACAGCCTACAACGTAATAAAGAGTTCATCCATAGACTTTGAAAGCCCAATTAATTGATAAAACGTTGCATTCTGTGTTCATTCGGAAAAATACAGCGTTTACGCCGAAAGCTTCTTATCAACGAAAAACATCTAACTTGACACGATTGTTAGCAAAACAAATACAATATCAGATCATATTTTGTTAGTTTTTAGCGGCTCTTTATTTATTTATATCAAATCGAAGAAATGAGGGCTACGTGCCTTTACCAAGGACCCACAGAGGCAGCCTACCCGTGCCGGTCCTGGCGGGTATCTAACCCACGTCCCTGGATTACTAGTCCGACTATCTACCAAATGAACTTCATCGGGCTTCAGTTTGTTATCGTATGCCTATTTATATATTACCGGTATGCCTATTTATATACCCTAAACAACGATTAAAGACACCCATTTTTGATTTGGGAATAAAATTTGCTCAGAAATATATTTTCAAAGTGTATTTCTTAGAAATAATCTTTACGATCTCCTCCCCACGCATTCCTCTCCGAAAAGTTGACTAGATATACCCAAATACACTTTAATAAGGTTTAATTAAGTATTTTCAGTTCACTGGATGACACTATATCCAATTAAAAGTAAATGTTGTATCTCTTAGCCTAAGAAATATATATCTTATAATTTGCTTTTAATTTGTCATAAAAAGGAGACATGTGTATCCAATCAGTCCAGAGGTCTGCAAAATACTAAAATAAAATTCAAATAAATTCGTTGATTTATCATGGGGAAACCTGGCAAGAGTTGTTCACTAATACTTTTATATATGTGATTGATAGTCTTTTTGTGTTACTTACTTATTTACTTACTTGCATGCTTATTTGCTGTATCTTAGCTTGTCTTATCAAGTGCACAATAGTTTGTTGCAAATGTTATGGCCTAACTGTATAATGTTAATGACAAGGATGTTGTCTGGCATATAATTTTCATGATCGTTTATTATTGCATTTATTACATTCTGCTCAAAATCTCAAAAAGGTACATATAATGACATGTTAATGTATTTAGATCAGTCTCAAAGGTACATGCAATAACATGTTAATGTATGTAGAATAGACTGATAAAAACATACAATGATATAATCACTTCTGTTAATGTACTTATAAAAGTCTGAAAGTACATTGCAGTGGATTCCCCTTTAGAGTGGACCCGATTGGATTCTTCTTTAGACTGGATCCAATGCTGCAGTGGATTCCCCTTTAGAGAGGACCCAATGCACCACTGCGGTGGATTCCCCTTTGGAAAAGACCCTATGCACCTTCCTACTTGTAGTACAAAATATTAATGGAGACAGGAGCAACGCTGTATTAATAGTTATCGAGCCGAACTCGCGACTGAAAAGGGGCAGATTCAAATCCTACCAGGTAAACAGCCTGCGTAGGCTTCCGTAGTGTGTTTCTTGGGCAATGTATTTTGCTCTGTCTCAGTACTAAAAAAGTTACTTCTGATTGGTCTGCCTTACAACACTAAACGTTCTTTTCCTTAGCCCAAACACAAGGGCGAGTTTAGGGATGTAGAATTACCCGAATGTAACCAAAATAATGTCTTAAGAGATGACTGATTTAGGTTACCTTTTTGCCCAGGGATCATATCAAATCTTTGACTTTGTATTTTAAATATTTTACCATCAATTTTGTCGTATCATTGTATTGTTTGCTTTTATGCAGGAAGGTACACTTGGCACTAAATAGCCACTATTGTACAGATGTAGCGTTCAATCCTATACATGCATCCCTACTTATATACATACATAATACTTGCATCCATCTATTACTCGTATGCATGTATTCGAATTCAATACTTGCATCCATCTATTACTCGTATGCATGTATTCGAATTCAATACTTGCATCCATCTATTACTCGTATGCATGTATTCGATTTCAATACTTGCATCCATCTATTACTCGTATGCATGTATTCGAATTCAATACTTGCATCCATCTATTACTCGTATGCATGTATTCGAATTCAATACTTGCATCCATCTATTACTCGTATGCATGTATTCGAATTCAATACTTGCATCCATCTATTACTCGTATGCATGTATTCGATTTCAATACTTGCATCCATCTATTACTCGTATGCATGTATTCGATTTCAATACTTGCATCCATCTATTACTCGTATGCATGTATTCGATTTCAATACTTGCATCCATCTATTACTCGTATGCATGTATTCGATTTCAATACTTGCATCCATCTATTACTCGTATGCATGTATTCGATTTCAATACTTGCATCCATCTATTACTCGTATGCATGTATTCGAATTCAAACGTTTTTTGCAGTCGTAGCCGCTTATTTATTTCATGATGTATTTCTCCCAAATTATTGACTAATTAAAAGTTAAATGAACGAATTATTGTTGCTAGAAATGTTAATGCATTGCGCAGATCGTCTTTAAAAGTATGATTTATTCTAATAAATATATAAACATACACGTATAGACGGATAAACGTACATGCGCCTCCGTTTTTGTTGTATTTTTCCATATTTCACAAAGAGGATGAGAACAAGGATATTAAGTACACGATGTTTTTGTAGTAAGTGTTTTTAAATGACGACTTGGAAATAATGTAAAGGAAAAGCACGTGCATGTGAATATCATAGTGCACTGTTAACTATGCAAGTGATTCCTACAGAAAAACGAATCTCATAGAAGGAGAAAATACAATTAACGATGATGACTAAAAACACCACCTTTGCTAGCACCTTTTGTGGCTGCTGCTACTACTACTACAACTACTACTACTACTACTACTACTACTACTACTACTACTACTACTACACACATATAACATATCTTTACATAAACTCTCATTACAAACGAAAATAATATAAATGATAATAAAAACTATTTCTTTTGACAGCTTTGTCAAGCAAATTATTGCAATTGTCCAAGCATACATTTAATTTTAAATGCACACCAATAGAAGATTCGGTTTATCACTTGACGAAAATTACAGAGTTTATTAAATAAAACCGAGAAATAAGCGAAATAACTTTATATTTTAAGATGCATTAAACTGCATCATACATTATGCTTTCGCCTTGTACAATGTGTTGACGTTATTTATGAATGAAAACGACGTTCAAAATGTTGTCATTTACTGGTGGTTGCGAACTATGACATAAGCTTGCTTGTTTGGGCAAGCATCAAACAAGCGTTACACTTTGTGTAAGATATGTAAAATTGATGGATTATGAATGCAAGTAACATGACAGTGATATGTTAAATTTGTTTTTCTAACGAGATAACAAGAATAAAAAAACCCACTGAAGGTTGTGGAATGAGTTAGGTGGTGTAAACAAGAAAAGTCAGTAAAATAAAATTTAGGTAAATACGCAAGGATTCCATGTCAGGTACTAGTTCACAATTGAAGCCATGAAAATACGTCATTTTGAGGAATTATTTCGACTAGAATAATTGACTCGAATGATCAGCATTTGCATCTCAAACCTCATATATTTCTTTTTTTTTTTTTGGAAGGGCTTGGCATATAATGATATAAGACCTCAATATTTGTTTTGGGAAGAGAATAAACAAACTAATTATCAACTTTTTGAGTGGCTTTGCTATGTGTCAAAGTCATAGAGTGCAGCAAAACTAGGAATGCAAGCTAACAGCACTATTGTTTAACGACTTACAGGAAAGATTGGCTGATTTTATGTCAGAAGTGTACATACTTTTGTAAGATTACGCGACTAAATTAACAAAGAAAGTATTATTTATATTTGCCTGTATTTTATTTTTGCTTATAGGAAACAAATTAAAAAATAAAGAATGTTTATGACGTAAATGAATATTCAAACGGAGTCATAACATTTGGGGTATAATGGGCAATATAAAAACAATATTAAAAACTTTAAACAAAAACAGATTTAAAAAAAAACAAAAAAAAAACGAAGCATTAACTAAACTCCCATTGGTTTTAATACAAATTTAAACAATCTGTTTTACGGTATTTCTACATTTTGATGTCGTTTTCTAAATTACAATCTTTCTTTCAGGACATTTTTAAGAAAGGCTAAGCTTTGTTTGACAATTCTAGTCACATTTAGTCGCGCAAAACCTATGACAAACCGGGATAGATGGAGCTTTAAAACTTAATTCTTACTTCTAACAATAAATAAAAAAATAATTGCAATTAATGGTTATTATTATTATTATTATTATTATTATTATTATTATTATTATTATTATTATTATTATTATTATTATTATTATTATTATTAATTATTTTTTAAATATTATTATTATTATTAAATTATTATTATTATTATTATTATTATTATTATTATTATTATTATTATTATTATTATTATTATTGCAAAAGGAAAAAAAAGAAGAATATTGTAACTTTTATAAAAAATATTAATAATTCGAAATTATCCTTTTCTGTCTCTATTTACATCAAAATATTTACCATATGCAGCTAATTACGATTATTTTCAGAATTGCACTTGTAAAAAGACCATATTTTTTTCATCTGTTATCATTCTCTAAAACGTTATTTTTCTTGCAAATATAATTCAGATGTGCATTATTAAACGATGATTATGTTGATGGTTTATGATGATGATGATGATGATGTTGATGATGATGATGATGATGATGATGATGATGATAATAATAATAATAATAATAATAATAATAATAATAATAATAATAATAATAATAATAAACACTACTACTACCAATGATAATAATAATGATGATGATGATGATAATAATAATAATAATAATAATAATAATAATAATAATAATAATAATAATAATAATAATAATAATAATAATAATAATAATAATACATCAAGGTAAAAGTATTTGCGTTGAAAATATACAAAAAATGTTATCGCTGGGTTTTTTTTACGTTTGTTTTTGTCCTCTTCGAAGTCATTCGGCATTGTCATGAACTCAGTAAATACTTATAATTGAAACAAGGCAAATTTTACTGTCTTTTTTCCAAAACTAGTTCGGATAATTCATTTACATACGGGAATAAATAATTCTAAATCGACAAATGTTCATTTTTGTAACCTCAAAAATACATTTAATGTCTCAGAAATTAAAATTAAGTACGAAGAAGGAACACGATTAATCACGAGTCCAATGTGTGATCTATTTGGTTAAGCCATTACTACTTTGAACGGTTATGATTCGGGTAAAATACCTAAACATATCTGGTTAAAAGTTATCATTATGATTACCACTTTAAATAGAGTATTTATGCAAAACAACAGAAAAGACATAACATTTTAAACTATGAACTATAATAGTATCAAGATTACAATCGGTTAAAACTTATGTCCAAACTGTAAGAGAAGAAATAATGTAATGTCAATAAATCATATCATTTGAATGTATTTTATCGTAACAATTTTTGGTGTTCGGCTACTCGAAACGAAAAATCTGTACTCTTTATTTCATGAAAGTATGTTAAAAAGCAATAAGCTAAATAAATTAATGGAAATACACCTCCCAGATCTATAAAGAACTAGTAAAACGAAGTACTTAAAATGATTTTGTCTTTAATCTTACTACCCACAGAGTACTTTACCTGTCTACAATCTTACCACGTAAGTACCACATGGTTGTAATCCACAGAGCTAAGTGTATTCATACCTTGGCTGCTTAATGTTTATATTGCTTATAAATCTATTCAAAACTCTTTTGACTTCCATATGTCAAAGAAAATGTCACACTTGCCGATATTCGGTCATCCATTTTGATTTACCTCTGCAGTAAATCTCGTCACGTGACCATATCGAGACGAGATCTCCGTGCAGATACTCTCATTGAGGGTAGCAGTTTGTAGTCAAGTGGGTCCACTTGTAAGGGTCTGTCTCAAGGTTACATTCCACCAATGTTTGCCTATCCATCAATCTTAATTTCAGCAATCATGTAAATATGAGTGATAAATTTCTCTGAAGATATGGAGATCTATAGTTCAATTGAAAATGAAAACGAATGGGAGAATGGTGGTTTTTTTGTTTGTTTGTTTTTTTTTTTTGAGAGAGAGAGAGAGAGATATGGAGGTAAACCTATGTATGTATGTATGTATGTATGTATGTATGTATGTATGTATGTATGTATGTATGTATGTATGTATGTATGTATGTATGTATGTATGTATGTATGTATGTATGTATGTATGTATGTATGTATGTATGTATGTATGTATGTATGTATGCATGCATGCATGCATGCATGCATGCATGCATGCATGCATGCATGCATATATATATATGTCTATATATATCTATATATATATATATATATATATATATATATATATATATATATATATATATATATATATATATATATATATATATATATATATATATATAGTGTATGCGACATTGCAATCTGATCTCAATATGACCTTAGGACACATCAATTCGTCAAAATATGGAAATCTTCAACAAAGTCTTTTTTTTCCTTTTTATCAATAGTAAAAAATATGGAAATACTTTAAGTTGGCGTACCTCCGTATTCTTATTTAAACATTCAGGTAAATGGTCCGTAAACAAGATATATTAAAGTGTTTGCTATTGCATCGGTAGCCACTGCCGCCACTACCGTTATTACTCCTAGCACCAGCGTCATCATAATTCATTGCGAATCATCACAGTCACTACTACCACCACTTCTGGAACTACCTATAATACTTCTTCTTTGACATTTATCTTAACCTATGGACGTAGGAAAGTTTCATGGTTTGCTTCTGCCGATATATATTGCCGATTTTGCTCTCAATTTGTTCTGGTTATCTTTTAAGAAACTCACAACAGTCCGTTCCGGGCTCGACTGACGTTCTTATCATGGACGTGTCCAGGATGAGTTATGGAGAGTCTATTTTCATTACTGCTAATATCTCCCACACGGACATGGACCATATCACCACCTTGACGAAATGAATTCTCAAGTGGCTACTTTAGAGCCTCATTGCTAAATGGGGAGGGAAGAAGGCAAGGTGGATAAGATGCTTAAGGCAAATGAAAGGGCAATAAGTTTTGTTTCGTTAGGATTAATTTCTTTCCAGAATTTGTTATTATGCCAGTATATCTATTTTAGTTCACATAGTTGCGTGTTTAGGAATATAAATTTACATAAAGATAAGGAGATAAAGTCTGATGTACTTAGAGCTATTACAGAGCTTTAGAACAAATATTACGCAACTTTAGACAACTTAGAAAACAGATATTACACAGCTTAAGCATCTTAGAACATATATATTACAAGCTTTAGGTATCTTAGAACATAGCTATTAAACAGCTTTAGACAACCTAAACAGATATCACACAGCTTTAGACAGTTTAGAACATCTATATTACACATCTATAGCATCTTAGAACATAGATATTACACAGCTTTAGTCAATCAGATTCACAATCAAATATATTATATCGGCTTCAAATCCCCAACAATCTTCCAAAACTGTGTAATTTTAGTTGTGGGGTGAGTACCAAAATTGGTCGGCCTAGATGGGCTATAGACATATAATTTGTCTTCCGTTTTTATCACTTTATAGCAAAACTAAATGTGAACAGCGATGGCCCAAATATTGTGTAGCATCAGCAGCAGCTTAGGATCCTTTGCACGTCTGGTAAATCAAACAGTGTACACCCTGATCTGATAGTGTGTTATGGGACTGCTTGCTATATATGTACACTGATCAGGGCAGACAGTTCGCAGATGGATGAGCTTGTCAGAGTACAATTCGATCTGTCGGAGCAAGATGCAGACATATCATGGTGAACGCGGCTTCTAGTTGGTGTTCGTTGTGAAAAAAAAAATATGTGGTATGTTCACTAATTGTAGTGGAGTTCGAAAATATTTTTATTTACATATCAATTTTATAGAAGAAATTAATATTCCACCCGAAAAAAGTGATATAAGCCTAAAAAATTGTCCAATGTCTCTTTCTAAAGATTTGATCTACTTTGTAAACAACTGACAACCGGAAGAACTGAAGTGAAAAAGGTTTAATTCCCACGCGAGCTGAGAATTCATAGCTGCCTTTAAAGAGTGGAGGAAAAGCGTTCAAATCAAAATCTGAATTGTCAAGGTAGCAAAAGTTAGACTGATTCCTTGACCTTTAATTCCAACAAAATTATCGAAAAGAAAAAAGATAAAAAGATACAAAACAAGTTTGACTGCACAGACCTTTTGGGACTCATATCTGACACTGGACCCTGGGGCCTGCTTTACGTCCGATTCCTGCACCACTTTGTGCCCTGGCTTATTTATGGGCAACCGTGCGCATAGCTCGGCCCCCGTCGCTGCCAGACACAAATAAAGCAGACATTTAGATAACATAGGCAAATTTACAATTCCCAGACGATACTTTTGTAAATCTGTGATAAGATCGTCTTGAGAATATATACAAGGTAAGGTATTTACGGATGAATTAAAAGAAACAAGTATACATAATCGAATGAAATGAACCAAGATAATTCATCAGGATAAAATAAAAGAATCTCGAGAGTAAAAAATAATATTCAAAAGCGTAATTAGAGAGGTTATGACTTCCTAAACATCTATGTCAGATTTAATGATCTAATAAAGAAAGATTCAAGCCAGTTGCTAATTCGGATCGATAGTTTACTTAATATTTTTCTAGTGAGTCAAATGCACGTTACATTTCCATTTTTCTCTTTCTTAATCCACTTACCCGGCTATTAACTCATAAATCAGAAAGAAAGAAAAGAGAAAAGAAAGAAGAATTACAAATAATAGAGAAAGAAAAGCGGTTGGACAGATGGATAGATGAATGAATAGACAGGATGAATGATGAAAAACAACGACAGATTTTACGAACTAGACGATAGCTCAATACGTACTTCGCCGTCCTGCTTGAATGTCGAGATTATTTAAAACCAAAGAGAAATGAAGAAAGAAATCAAGCAGGAAAGAAAAACCGAAAGGACAGGAAAAGAGGAAAAGAAAGACGAATGGATGGGTGGGTGAGTAGATGGATGGATGGATGGATGGATGGATGGATGGATGGATGGATGGATGGATGGACGGATGGATGGGTGGATGGATGGATGGATGGATGGATGGATGGATGGATGGATGGATGGATGGATGGATGGATGGATGGATGGATGGATGGATAGATTTTGCAAATGAAATTATGACAGTTCTATAATGAGAAATAATTATTTGACTGACGTCCTGTTTTGAAGTTGCTGTGCCTTATTAAATCTGTCAGGGGACAATCTTAGTTGGGTCTTAATGAAGAGAAGAAGTACACGTCTTAATTTACTAGCTATAAAAATGATAAGCTCGTCACTTTACGGGCCAACAACGGCTTCACCGAAAGACACGCTCGGGACTTCTGAACCTTGTACAGATTAATCATGGGGGACTGACGACTGGTATGAGGTACATCGAAAATTAAATATCTTTGGAGATTTGTCCCTGTTTTTATTCTACAGATAAAACTAAATTAGTAGATAAACAATCAGAGTTTATGGCAATTAAACTCATGAAGCTCAGTAAAGTCTATGACGACAAAGGATATTGTGTAGAGAAAATTTACGTGCTGTGAAATGGTGAAGATTTACCGGGTTTATCATAACGTGCAAACTTGTTAAAAATTCAACATATGTATACAGTTCTCAGCTCGTTATGCATCTACTTCTACAGTTCAACTTGGTGAAGTAAAAACAAATACGGCTGACATCAGACAGTCGGATGTTTCGTCGAAATTCGAGAAGGAAAGATAGAAATCACGTGATTTATTTTCGAAATTTAAAAATATAAGTGTGTAACCTAGATGATGCAAATCGTATACAAAATTCATTACTTTGTTCTAAATATCGTGAAATTGGAAGATTGTTAACTTGCAGTGAGCTTCTGAAATCATTAATCCTATACACAAGCACATTATTAATATTGCCTGTGTATGTGCTGTGTAATAATAATAATAATAATAATAATAATAATAATAATAATAATAATAATAATAATAATAATAATAATAATAATAATAATAATAATAATATAACTACTACTGCTACAAGCTAGGTAACTTCTACTACTATCAACAATAACAATACTACTGCTACCACCACCACTACTACTACTACTATTACTACAAATATTACTGCTGCTCCTTTTACTACTACTAACCTCAGATAAACAGATACAAAAGCAAATCGCAAAGGAAGACCACTATTTTGAATACAAGAGGATGGCACTTTCTCTTTTTGATGTCACCTACAAGAGTTAGAACTGACCGAATTGTAGAGTAAACGATTTGGAACCTCGTACGCATGCTAATTGCCTCCAAATTTAACAATTTTAATTTAAGTATTTAGAAGACCGTCATATGCACGTATCCTATTGTAAATAAGTGTATTACAAGTATTTCATTCTATGGTTCAAGTAACCGGTTCCTTGTCAACGTGATGGATGCGTTAACGCCCATATCTTTTAGTGATTGAAACAAGGAAGTGATACCTACAACGACCCATCTTCTGTTTCCTGTAGAAGTCTAAAGGGCACGAGAAGACATTTGTCCAACAGATACATTAGTTTTACAAATAATGGAACATGTTTACATATATTAATTAAACCTACACAAGCTGACTGGCTAGCGTATCATAGTAGGATTGTTCAGATATGTACATAAGTTGTTATATTGGCGTATCATTGTTCAAACATGTACATAAATTGATAGACAGACCTATGATTGTAGACTGGTTCAAATACGAATTTATTACTTTAAAACCATCACTTTTTCATGCCAGTTTGATTGAATATAACAAAAGAAAACCGACTTCAAAATAAGATTTTAAAAAAATATGAAGAGGAAAACAATAAAACTGGAGAGAAAATAAAAAACAAACACACAAAGCAAAAAAAGAGCAAAAATAAACAAACAAAAAACAAAAAGAAGAAGAAGAAGAAGAAAAAAAGCAAGAAACAACGAAATAAAACAACAATAAAACAAACAAACAAAAATACACAAAAACAAAACAACAAAACAAACAGAGGTAATTGATCCAAAATAATCAGATATTAGTTTTGGTCCGATGAATCAATTTAAAAAAATTAATGTTCTATAAAAAGATCAAAGTTCAGAGTCTAATCAGATGATTGTCGATAACATGACTTCATCAGTTAGGACCGCTCTCGATGGACATGATTCTGCTTAATTTTTGTTTCTCTTGCCTCCCAGGTTTGTATTTTGTAATGCAACTTTTGCAGATGCAACCCATAAAGCTCTGACTTCAATAATAGTATAGACTTTACATACCAATAAACCAATTTAATCATCTTAACAACCAAGCAAGACAGACAAAACGTGTTATCATTTGGATGTTTTAGACATATACATAATGTTTATCTAAAAATATCAATATCTCAATGCATGTATATATCCTTTTTTTCCCCCCAGGAAATTACGTAATTCAGGTTCGTACAGAAATATTATTTAAAAACTTTAAAAAGCATGCACACATCTGACTTTTACATTCCAGAATGTTTTTACACTGCATATATACAACTTCTTACATATGAGCTTTTAATGTCCGTAATACTGATTGTGCTTATGTTAATTCGTGATGATACAGCTTGGGATAAAGAGATACGGAATATAGACTATAAAAAATGATTACAGGAGTCGTGATAAATAGATACAAGATATAGCCTGCAACACAAAGTGATACAAGTAGGGACAAAGTATATAGCCTATAATTCATGATAATACATGTTGGGGTTAAGATACATCATGTAACCTAACATTATATGATGACCTGTGTTGGAATAAAGCGAAAGAGCATACAGCCTGCAACACATGACGATACATCCTGGGATAAAAAGATTCAACCTAAAAATACATTGTGATACAGATTGAGATAAAGAGAAATGGCGTATAGCTTATAATATAGGATGATACAATTTTGGATGAAGAGATTATATATATATATATATATATATATATATATATATGTATATATATATATATATATATATATATATATATATATATATATATATATATATATATATATATATATGTATATATATATATATATATAGCAATGTTAATATTATATATATATATATATATATATAGCAATGTTGTAATATTAGAAGATTATATATATATATATATATGTGTATATATATATATATATATATATATATATATATATATATATATATATATATATATATATATATATATATATATATATATATATATATATATATAGCAATGTTGTAATATTAGAAGATTTAGAAGTGGCTACATTTTGGGTTTACGAGATTTCATTTTTTGTGCAAGCAACATAGACCTTGATCTGTCGTCTCATCATAATGTTTTTTGTTTATTCCACTATTTACTCCTAACAAACTGCATTATGCAACGCCAGGTCCTGATCCGTGCAGTTTGCAGCTAGGTTCGACTTGGAAGCGAGTATACGCCTTTTTGTCTCATGATTGACTCTTTATTGTCTGTCGTTGATCAAGACGATTTCAAGTTCACTCCTGTGACTTTTTCAGGTGCGAGGGATAAAATTCTCCAAGATTTAATATCTCTACTGTAAGATGGGACATGCTTTTTCAGTTAGATGAATTAATCCTTTTCATTTCAGTGAATTACAAACTTAAGACGTATCTTTGAATAGAAACGTGGTATTCGCAATATTTTGCAAAACTGCAATTGTCATTAAAAGGGAGATAACGAAAGTTTTTTGCTCACTTTTTATAGTGTCAAACATTGCACACACTCATGAATTTTTCTGCAGAGGACGTTGAAGAAACGTTTTTGTTTTTTTTTTGTTGTTGTAAATTTACCGTATTTCGGTTTAATGCTCATTTTTTTTACCTCACCAGTGGTAAATGGAGAAGGTAATACACTGATTTATCACATCATAATACCAGGCATATTTATCTATGTTTTTTGAATTAAGATAATTTCCTAGAAAATAAAGACATTTCCCCCCGATAACAAAGTAGGTTTTCGGGATTCCCCTATTCAAAAAAAATGTTGAATCATAGGAGTGATGAAAGAGATTACAGTTAGAAAAATTTGAGCAGAAGGCCATAACCGGAAAATTGTAACAAAATTTGAATTGTTTACTACATGCTTGACATTGGTCACCAACACGTTTTATTATCCTATATCTCTCGAACAGGTTTTGAATGTATAAACACCATTTTTCTACCATAATATTTGGCGGTGAAAGAATCCAGTGATGACCAGGGAATGAACAACTAATCCACGGCTTACTACTTGCAACCTTTCTCACATACATAAGTTGGCCACGAAAGACTTGAATTCGCACCGACAGAGGTGAAATTTAAGTGATCTAAGACCACTCGGCCCCTTAGTTCCCAACACCATCGCATAATCATAGATTTGGATTACAAAGCATACATTTAATTAAAATTACATGTAATTAAAACTTAAATAAGAATTTTATCAAAGTTTTATTAGTTGCATCCTTACTCTCAATGGCTTTTTAATCTCAATTACGTCCACATATTCCCAAATACAAGGCATTTATCCTTATTCCACACAGTTCAGATACGATTTGTGTTTGCAAAAGTCATATCCCCGAATGCAGACAATATGTTTAGTCCAAAACGAGCAACTCTCCAACCCCCCCCCCAAAACAATATAAAACTTGAACAGAATAACGTAAATACCATCGGTAAAGTTTGATAAGGTCTTCTAAATATGTATCTGAGTATAGAACAAAGATAAAATTACGGTGCATGAAAGATTTTTTACCTATAGTTTAAGTCCAAAAGGACAAATACGATTTCACCTATGAAGTCCATGTCCAGTGTGTTTATTCGATTTTCGCCAATAGAATTCTAAGTTTTTCACCTACAAAGTTTAAGTTATGTGGTTGTATGATTTCACCTAAAAAAAGTTTAAGTTATGTGATTGTATGACTTTCACCTATAAAGGGTAAAGATGCTAATAAAGAACCTGTATCATTTCAACATATAAAGTCTAAGTCATAGCGTGCTCAATAAAATTTTAACCAATAAAGCTTATGTCACAAGGACCCATACTATTTTAACCTAAAGGTCTAAATCCTCGTGTGCTTATAAGATTTATAAAGACTTCATCTAAAGGACCCACACTATTTTAAACTGTAAATCCAAAAGTAACCATACCAAGGTATCCTATCAAGTCTGAGTACTAGCGTTCTTCTTAGCTTGTAGCCTCCATCCTTAAGGTCCAAAGGATCCAGCATTTTTTAACCTATAAGGTCCAATTTAGTGTGATTATACGTTTTTCACAAATAAAGTCCAAGTCCACGTGTGCTTTAAAGATTTTCACGCATAAAGTATAAGTTCAAATGACCCATAACATGTTAACATATTCAGTCTGAATTCTAGTATGCTTATAAGTGTTGTACATATCAAGTCAAAGTCAAGGTGTGCTTGTAAGATTTTCACCTATCAAGTCAAAGTCAAGGTGTGCTTGTAAGATTTTCACCTATCAAGTCAAAGTCAAGATGTGCTTGTAAGATTTTCACCTATCAAGTCAAAGTCAAGATGTGCTTGTAAGATTTTCACCTATCAAGTCAAAGTCAAGATGTGCTTGTAAGATTTTCACCTATCAAATCTAAGTCAAGGTGTGATTGTAAAATTTTCACTTATAAAGTCGAAGTTAGCGTGCTTATAAAACTTTCATCTATTAAATCAAGAAGTGTTTTCCAAAACCTGTAACTAGATTTGTGTTCTTTGTAAGCATGCCATATATGAAAAAAAAAAAAACAAAACAACAAAAAACAGAAATTCATGAAATTCAACCAACTACAGTAATTAAGTAAAATGTTGTTAAAATTGGAATAAAAAATGGAAATGAAGAACTGATAACTTTGACATGTACCGATACATACAGCATTCACATACGTTTAGTTATCGATGACAAAATAAAACACGTCTGTTATTTGACTTCCAGATGTAAGAAAATAATTTGAAATATATGTTTGGATCCCTGTATCGGTAAACGTGACAGTGCATAAATATTTTGTGTATGTAAAGCTGAATCGTGCTATTTGTATCATCTCTCTGTTCAATTGTAACTCAAGATGTACGGGATATACTCAAAAGCCAATTCATCAATTGGATCCGGATATCGGCACTGAAAAGATTGATAGGTTCAAATAGTTACTTATTTACCGATAATAGCACAAAAGAATAACTGTTTAATACCAGAAATGTTTTTATATAAAATTGCCAAAAGCCTAGGTTTTGTTTTATTTCCTAGAATACAACCACTGAGAGAGAGAGAGAGAGAGAGAGAGAGAGAGAGAGAGAGAGAGAGAGAGAGAGAGAGAGAGAGAGAGAGAGAGAGAGAGAGAGAGAGAGAGAGAGAGAGCGCTTTGGGGTTTTGGAATATAGAACAATTATTTCTTATTAATTGGTTGAAAATTGATAGCATACACACATACGGATAGACCGATCGATAGATAGATAAATGAATATACAGACAGACTGACATAACTTAGAAATCAGGATGCAAACTTTTTAGAGGACCATATTTAATCAATGTTTTCTGTCAGCTTCCTGATCAGGGGTTAAATTGTCTGATTGTCAAAGGTCAAGGTTACAGACAGCCGTTGGCGGAAAGCTAAACCTACTTGACACTAAGTGTTTGGGGTTTTCCGATCTATTACAAAACCGGATTCAGCTTCTTTTTTTTTTTGAAAACTGATAAATAGACAAAGAAAGATAAATCAAGTATTTCGTACTCATCATTGCATATTGCGTGGGGCGTAACAAGTGAACAATTAGTAAGTTTGATTTGCTAGAAACATTTTAACCTAGTTTCAACCTAATTCGATGGAATGGATGGAAAGAGAATTCGCAAAAGGATGTTAAGAACAACGACAAATCATCAGGACAGTTATCGATTCCCACATAAAATTTCCTTGTAAACATTTTCTGTACCTGTAAAGAAACTATTGACCTCAAACCACGTGGTCCGTTTGTCTTCGAATAAAATATTCCACCAGCACTTTCTAATCCTAAGAAAATATATTGTATATGATTGATAAAGAAAATAAGAACACGGCATGAATAATAACTATCCGGAAAGCTAAATCGATTGCATTATGTGAAGCAATATAGAAAAATCATAAAGCTGCACACTGTCTTACGACGATCAATTATTGTGCAGAGAACAAATGCCACAATAATCATCATATCAAAATGTGAGAGCAAGATACATAATATATATATATATATATATATATATATATATATATATATATATATATATATATATATATATATATATATATATGTGTGTGTGTATATATATGTGTATATATATGTGTGTATATATGTGTATATATATATGTGTGTATATATGTGTATATATATATGTGTGTATATATATATATATATATATATATATATATATATATATATATATATATATATATATATATATATACACACACGCACACACATACAGAAAAGTACACATCCATGACAGTAGATTTTTTAAAAATCTGCTATAGTTCATCAGTATGATCATTCCTATTCAATCCCGATAGTGAAATAGTCTTTGGAGACAGGATCTTCATTCGCGTACTTATCTTGGCATGTGCAGCACAGTCTGAAATCCATTTTGTTACAAGTTTAACATAAGTAGCACAATTTGAAAACTAATTTGTTACAAGTTTGACATTTGCAGTATATTAAGAAATTGCAGTTGTTACAAGCTTGAAACGTGTAGTAGAATCTGAAATCTAATTTGTTTAAATTTTTTTACATTTGCGATACATTCTGAAAACTAATTTGTTAAAATTATGACATTTGCAGTACAAGCTGGAAACAAATTTGTTAAACCAATTTGTTACAATTTCGACATTTGCGGTAAAATCTGTAAACTAATTTGTTACAATTTTTTGACATTTGCTGAACAATGTGTAAACTAATTTGTTACAATTGATATTTGCAGTACAGTCTGAAATCTAATCTCTTACAAGTTTTACATGTGCAATACAGTCTGAAATCTAATTTGTCACAATTTTGACATTTGCAGTACAATCTAAATTCTAACTATAAGTTCGACATTTGCAATGCAGTCTCAAATCTAAGTGTTACAAGTCTGACATACACAGCACCGAGTGAAATCTAATTTGTTACAAGTTTGACACATGTATTAGTCTGAAAATGATTTGTTTCAAGTTTCAGTTATTTCGAGGCTATTGTTGACAGCAACTTGTATCCAGAAATACATGTACTGAATTTATCGCAAAAATTACGTATTACCCGTCCTCCTCCCCCTAGCGGGGATTAAAAACAATTACACTTCATAGAAGTTAATGAAAATGTCTCAAGTGGTTTCGAGTAATACTTATGGCGTTTTCCTTTTTCCCTTTTTATCGGTCAGACTACAAAATTTAAGATAGATGTGCACAGAGAAGTGCGTTAATATTAACGCTTCATATAAAATCGAAACATGTTAAAGATCTGGTGATATCATATGCCATTTTTGGTGCCTAGTAGCGAAGATTGGTAGAACTGAACTTTTATCGAGCTATTCAGAGTTTAAGCACATTTCAGCCACACATATAAAACCCTAAAGCAGCCAAATCACTAAACTTCATCTAAAAATAGTTATAAACTAATCGTTTCAGCATAAAGGCTGAAGTATTTAAAGTCTGCAAACTGAGTAGTTATACGTTGATTAAACATAATTAATATGGACATATTTTAATTGAAATTTTTCCCCCACTACATGAAAGTAAATCTGATTAAAATGGGGTTTATGTTGGTTTATTCTGCAACTACTTATTTTCAATATTTTGAAGTCATGCTTTTCACCTCAGTGACTTGGACGACCCAAAGATGGGATCTTAGTCTACCAAGACAAGACTATTACTCAGAGGTTTCTAAGTTTACAACATATGACGTATATAAGAGAAAGAACACAATATAGTGTGGAAAACACAATCTAAGAACTTGAAAATATTTTTAAAGAGAGATATTTTTTGAATTCATTTCTTGATTGCAATTATACATATTATTCTAAGAAATGTCAAAATTAGGTATAAATATTTGTCCATTCTTACGAAAATGAGAACACTAAAGAAGATATATTCATTATCTATTTCATTTTACTGTTATTATGCAACCTAATTTACTAGTCCACCTACTAGTTTCACAAAGAAACCTATGATTTGCAGTTTTAAACTTAATTAAGCTTTAGAATTGATTTTTTTATATTGCGGGAAATATATTTTTCTAAATCCAAACTAGTTTTTAAAAATTTGTTGTTAGAACTTTAGATGATTTCAGCTGCCCAAATTTGTCTGTCTTGATCTTTTTGTCGCAGTTCTACACACATTGTTGACCTTTTAAATAACACAGTTCTACACACATTGTTGACCTTTTAAATAACACAGTTCTACACACATTGTTGACCTTTTAAATAACACCGTTCTACACACATTGTTGACCATTTACATAACACAGTTCTACACACATTGTTGACCATTTAAATAACACCGTTCTACACACATTTTTGACCATTTAAATAACACAGTTCTACACACATTATTGACCATTTAAATAACACAGTTCTACACACATTGTTGACCAGTTAAATAACACAGTTCTACACACATTGTTGACCATTTAAATAACAGTTCTACACATATTGTTGACCATTTAAATAATACAGTTCTACACACATTGTTGACCATTTAAATAACACAGTTCTACACACATTGTTGACCATTTAAATAACACAGTTCTACACACATTGTTGACCATTTAAATAACACAGAACTTTGGTGTCTCTGTACGTATCTACATCCTGCATCAATCATATAGCATATATCTTACTTCTAGCATCCATTTATCATCACAGTTCACCATATTCCGTATATAATGGGGTGAATTTGTCGCATTCAGTATACTTCTGTGAAAAGAAGTTGAGCTTTTTAACATTTTATCTGATGTAAAAAAAAAATCCCTAAAATTCATAAGCATATGTTAAAATTGGTTCAAAGATCAAATCGAACAGCTTTAGCTAACAATCATTTGGAAAATGCAAATTGTGTATACGTATTCTAATTAAATAAATATTTTAGCTGAACACTCCCTCTGTTACACTGCTCCGAGTCTCGCTGTCTCGGGTTCTTTATGACGGGTTTTGTATGAGGAGTTATACACCGCTGAATTTTTCTCATGACGTACTCCAGAGTGTGACAGATTCCTACCTCAGCGGGATATCGTCTTATTCCTGGCTTATTGGGGGTCGCCGACCTGGTCACATACTATCTGCAGGGTCGCCGACTGTCGCAATATCGGTAGCCGACTGGTCGCCGAATGGGTGGCAGAGTTGCCGACTGGTCGTGGCAGGGTTGCCGACTGGTCTTCCTCTGGTCACCGACTGTAGCAGTCTCGATCTCCGACTGGGCCTTCTTCTGGTTGCCGACTTGCAACAGGGTCGCCGACTTGGTCGCAGTCGCCGACTGTGTCGCTGTCTCAGTCGCAGTCACCGACTGGGTCGCAGGGTCGCCGACTGCTTTTCCTCTGGTCGCCGACTGTCGTAGTCTCGGTCTTCTTCTGGTCGCCGAGTCGTGTCGTTATCCGCTCGAGATCGGTTGAGAGAGACGACAGTGCGAAATGATGAAAGAAGGGTTATTCTCAGTCGAAACGTGTATTGTCACAATCCCTCTGCGTTCGCTTGGACAAGCCTTGTAGCACCGAGCTGCTGGTCGATGAAAAACCTTGTCCCTAACCTTTTCAGATTTCTGGCCTGACTCTCTCCTACCCAACGGAATACGACCAAGTGTGCTTGCTCTGGAGGGTTGGTTATACTGCTACACTGCAGGGAACGTCTGCACTCCCTGTCGCTTCCGAACACATCACTATAGCAGCCACAGCTGACCTGTATATATAATCAGGCGGAATCACGTGACCAAAAACTAAAACGTTAGATGGCACTTCAAAGCCCGCCAAACATTTAAAATCACAACATAAACTTGAACGAAACTAAATATTAAATAACGAAACGAAAAACTGAAGTCCATGGGATTTCTCGTTACAATACCATTATTATCTATATTTATTAGATATTTTTAAGGCACGGGAGAACTTTTCATTCTTATAAAATATACGTCCTAAGTATTTATATTCAAATATATCATTGATATGGCCTTTCTTATCTTATATTTTTATATGTAATCTTTTCTGACCCAAATACAATGATTTTAGTTTTCTCTGTATTCATTGTAAGTTTACAATTATCGCAATTTCTACCAAACTTATAGTAAGCAAGCATTATTATCTGCGATAAGGAATGTGTCATCAGCATATAAATTCAATAAATCATTTGACATATTGACAAAGTCAATATGTATGGAGGGACAGCACATCCTTTATACCGATTTAATAATTAAAATGGTTCTATGTAATTTAGGAATAAGGAGAATAATAATGGAGAAAAATATTACGCTGTCTGACATCTCTTTTCACGGGATATCCATCCCCAACAAAAATTCACTATTTACAGGCATTAAATTGATGTCATTAAAACACTTTCCCACGACGAATATCGAAAACAACCTATTCCATAATCCATCTCGCCATACATTATTATCAAATGAACCTTTAAATTCATTAAAAATACCCAAAACAACAATTTTTATTTCGATGTCCAAGTAATTAAAAGATATTGTCTTTTGTAGAATAACCCTTCTCTGAATCCAGTTTGAGTCTCTCATAGTAATTTATACTCATCAAGGAATGTAGACAATCTTCGCTAAAACACCTCACAAAAGTAATACATGTATAATTGGACATATACAAAAGTAATACATGTATAATTGGACATATCGGTTTTGTCACCCTTTTTTTTATAAACTGGCATACTGATACCTGTATCTAACAATCTGATTCTAAGGGCGTATTCAAAATTATATTAACAAGTTTTACATACACAGTTAATAGCAATTACAATTTTATATGTTTATTCAATACATTATCAGCTACATTGGAGTTTTATTTATATAGATTTTAAACAGTTTTTAACATTTCTTCGGATGTAATTGGGTCATTCAGACAAGAATTATCGACAACACCCACTGCTTCCATCGTTTTAGTGATTATTCGCTCGTCGCTATCTTAGTCCACATAGTTTTTTCTTTCAACTATTCGAGATATGCAGTGAGATGTTTTTACAGGTTTTATTGATCATATACCTCTCTCTCTCTCTCTCTCTCTCTCTCTCTCTCTCTCTCTCTCTCTCTCTCTCTCTCTCTCTCTCTCTCTCTCTCTCTCTCTCTCTATCTATCTATCTCTCTCTTTCTCTCTCTCTGGATCTTTTGATTATAAAGTGCATATTTTATAACGAGAGTAATAATTCGCAAGAATTGTCTAATCATGTCTACAAGCTTTTATCATATTAGCTTAATTACCATAGTGTGTCAAATTTTCCTGTACTAGTGGTAGAAAACAACGCGAAAACCGAAAAAGAGTTTACAGTATTGTGAATTACATCACAGTCCTAGCAGTTTTATCATATATTCAAACGTATGAAATTCTAACTGAAGTCCAGTGGTATTACAATTCAATTTCAATATTGAATGTACTAATGTGCCAGTAGTCACTAATGTGCTAATGTACCAGTGGCCTGGATTCGGATGATGTGCTTGAAAGTCTTCTGTTGTATGAAAATAATATAATGCTGAAATAGTCTTGTATGAATTCACCATAATTCCAAATTAATGTTTTAGTCCAAAATATAATTAATGAGCACTTTGTATTTCCAGTGAATACAATTTGAATCAATAAATCCACCCAAATGAAAACTGAACACAACAATATTACCAATTCTGCTTCAAGATATGAAAACAAGAATGAGTAATTTCTAAAGCAAACACAAGCCACGACTCGAGAACAGGGCCTGGATGTAGATCAGCATCTTCTCTTAAGCACTAAATTGTGTCAACAAATTTAGGAATTTCCAAGTGAAAAACTATATCCTAGACTCAGTTTAAAATAAACATACTTCCAAATATAATGATCTGATTATTATCGTAGAGAAATATTAGCTATGTATTATGTTGTTTACAAAATAAGTGTCACTGGTCATGAAACCATCGACTTGGTTTTGCACAAGGTCAAGTACAAAATTAAGATACACATAACATACAATCATTAAGAAATGACAACAGATAATACAAATTAAATATGCGTAACACTTGTATGCATTTGCGGCACTTGTACCTTTATATCCTCGATGGAAAAAAATCAATTCAGCAGAGGTAATAAAAAACGTTACTTATATCGTTGATTATCCTTTTTGTAGCTTATAGTGTTTGTATTATACTGTCTATCATTTCAGGCAATTTAAAAGCAATATAATTCAGATTTTGCAACATAGTATTTACCAGGAATTAATATTTGATTCTAGAAACTCACAATCTCCTAGTCTTATTTTCTATGATAGAATCATCAAAATACATGTAACTGATTACTTCGAAGTTGGTGTGATAACGCACAGCGAATATTTGAAAACAAAGGATTAAAATCGAACACTTAAAATATGTTAACATTTGGAAGCCACTTAAAGTCATTACTAAATAATCAATTAGAGTTTTCTCACCGGAAATGCATTTTTCATCTTCCCTGTCTACACCCACTCTTCCGTTACACATATACATCTTAACATTTATGCAAAAATTCAATAACTGCTTACCAATGGGCGCCGGCAGATGGTAGGTACAGTCATTTTTCCGAACTGGTGGGCGGAATCCAAAATTTAATATGCTGTTTATATACTGCAGAATATATATATATATATATATATATATATATATATATATATATATATATATATATATATATATATATATATATATATATATATATATATATATATATTTAAAACAATGGGGCGGGTGTGGACAACTGCCTCCAGTTGCCACTCTTGCCCTCTTTCTCCAGACTCTAATGTGCATACGGTACCTATTTTTATTTTTGTCTCGTGAGTCTCTTACCCGGGTTATAGCCGTATTTGCCTTGACGCTCAGTGTCCTCTATGTAATTCTGTGTGTCCTTATCCATACTGAATATATCACCTTGGTTTGTAATTTGAACATTGTTATAAATATTTGACATAACTAGCAGCTCTATTAAAATCATCAACGAGAGAAATAGAACTAGCTAAATTTGTTGCATTTCATTATATATATTTTACATGATTCATCTGAGCTACAATCTGTACCTTCTTCTGATATATATATTCTATATCAATTTTTCCCTTCTTGGGAAGCTGACCGTTTTGATACAGTCATGAATATATTAGTCTGGTCAAGTGATAGGTCACGTTTTACCTGGTATAGGTATACACATAGGCCGAAGATGCGTGGATTCATACTCAGATGAGAATCGTCCTCAGACCAAAAATCGAACGGAAAAGCTAGAAAGTCAAAATCGTGAGGCAGGCCAGATGTGAGTTCATGAAAAGACTTTCGACGACTCTAGCGATTCTAAGATAATAAAGGTATTGCATATTTAATCTCGTATGTACGTATAACTGGCGCCAATATCAATCACTGGGAATCAGAGTACGAACGGAAAGGTGGAAGGTTCCCCGTAACATGTCACAATACAGATCCAGCAACAATTGGATTATTGATACATATTATCTGGTGGCAGCAGAGGGACGTTTGCCTCACATACTTGGGTGCCATCGCTGTCATAGGATATAGTTCTGAAGATATGCCGACCAAGATAGTTGAAGCTTTAGACGGATTAGCTGAGGCAGGTCTAAAAGGCAAGCAAAGATATGCTCATTCTAGAAATAAATATATTTTTTATGTCGTTTTAGTGAATATTGTCATGACCGACCCAAAGAAGGCAAGCGTTGTAAAAATGGCTAATTTCCGTCTGTCTCATTCATGTTTGATCATGTCAGGGTGTGTGTAGCAGCCACAAGCATTTTCTTCCAAACTTTGCAGACATGGCAAAGCCTTTAAACAAGTGGACCGAAAAAGGGAATACGATGACAAACACAAGTTCAAACACATGTACCTACTCATCCCGATTTCTCACAACCTTTCATACCTGACGCGGATCCAAGCGATTTGCAATTGGCGATGCTGTAGCAGACATCTGAGGTAAAGAATAAAGTGACGAGCTAGCCGCTCTATCACTAAGCAGTAAAGACTGTTGTGTTACAAGAAAAGAGTTTCTTGCTATGGTGTGTTCTGTGAAATATTTTAAGCGCTTTTTATGGTCATAAGTTGATGGATTTTTTAAAAAAATTTTTAGGACTGACCACAGTTCCTGCCCTGGCTGCGATCACCAATGATTTTGGGGTCAAATGGTTAGGTGAATTGAAACACTCTCCATCTGTGAATTTGACCTTGAAGATTGCACAGGGAAAGAGTATTGAAATGCCAATTATTCGAGTAGGCGCCCTTTATTCAGTGTATATATGAATCTGAATATATGAATCTTGTCGTATGGTATCGACAGCTTCTGTATGTGTATAAGAATACACATACAGAAGCTGTCGATACTATACGACAAGATGGTCAAAAGGAAAATAAAACAGTGACAAAGTTGCTGAGTCCATACGAGAATCCCAAAACATGTCTAACCCCAATACAACATGGACTTACAATAGGTGGAAACACGCAGTTTCACAGACATATCTGGTTTGGCATACCTTATCAAATCACTATGGGTACGATATGACAGGTTTGAGGTCAAAAGTGGAGTTCTCTATAGAACATGGGTAGAATGTTGACGCCAAGGCCTGTCAGCTTCAGACGGTGATCTCACACACAGAGAGAATGAATTTTTTTATTTCCTGCCACGACTGAATTCTGGTAGTCATCTGGATGTTCGTAAAACTTTAAGGAAAGTTCAGAGAAGCTGTAATTGGCCTGGCCTACAGAATATATCGTAGGTTACGAGACTAGTGAAGGTCAAAAACGCCTTCAAAGTGTAAAAGAACTCCACTGGACGTAATTCTTTAGGATTTTCCATGGAGCACGTATCTTTAGGTATCATGGAAACACATCTTGAAACAGAACATGGTTACAAATACATTATCATGATCTCAGATTATTTCTCGGAATGGAAAGAGGCATTTCCTAAGCAGAAAAAGACTGCAGAGGCAGTACCTGGAATTACAGTATGTCTGGAAGTGGTGGAAATGTATCTCCATCACTCATTAAGTTTTTCGTTATTGTAATCTTGAAGATGATCAAAGACAGTGTTATTGCCTGGATCGAGCAAACAATAAATAAAATATAAAATTAAAGGATGAAAAAATAGATATACGAATATAAATATAGCAAACAACAACACAAGACCATTATGTAAAAAAAACTAATCAATTACACAAGACAAAATAAAATCGAATATGGCCTGTGAATGATTCGCCTTCTCTCATAAATTGTTACAAAATTATGCGAATTTCAGTTAGCCATTCTATTATACTGATAGAACAAATTTCATCATATGATCGAGTGACTGATCGAACTCAAACTGCCGGCATGTCACTTGGTGCTTCTTAACCTGTCCAAATTACTGCTGTGATAAGTAGACTTTTCCAAAGTTTTTTTTCATTATCTCTCTCTTTTCCAACCTCATCGGGTCATCATCATTTTCTCTTGGGGGGGGGGAGGCACCAGACAGATGCCTTCCCTACTTAATCGAAGAAAAAAAAACAAACAAACAGAAAAGTGTTTTCATGTATTCTTGTTTTCTCCCTGATGTGTTGCTATCTTAAACTTTATAAAAAGTATTTTGATCACAGATTTTATTATGTTCTCAATTTTTGATGGGCTATTTATTCCTAGTGTATCTAAAGGTTCACTCATCCGATAGGATTTCATTTGCCCTATCGGAGTCGTTCACCTTGCTCATATTCATGTGACCTTGGCTACGTCCTATGTATGCTATATGTATTGTGTTATATTGTATGTTGCTATATAGTATATTTGTGAGGACAGCCGTTATATCCAAATCATTTCCCAGTTTTCCTAGAAACAAAACTTATAGTATATGTGTATATATTGTTACTTCATTCATATTAAATATACACAAATATAATGAAAAAGAAGATTTTTTTTATTTCATTTATATTATTACTTAATTTATGGAATTTGGTATTTTGGACTTTTTAGGGTGAGACGGTGCATAATATATATATATATATATATATATATATATATATATATATATATATATATATATATATATATATATATTAAAAAACACCTAATGTTTTAACTGACTTTGCGTAGTGTAACGTCTCTCCCTTTATATAGGTACTATATATTTAATTATTAGATGCAGTAACTATGTTACTCCCTGCGTGTTTTTAAAGCAATTTTCATTATAAATATTTTAAGTAGTCCAAAATTACCAAAAAGGACCAAATATATAGAAAAAGAAAAGAGCTACACATAGGATTTTTGGAGGCTCTTCCGCAGGCCTGCCCACTTCGCGTATCGCCATGTGATATAACCCTACGATGTCCTTGTCTCTTACTTCTTCCATGTGTAGATTCCAGTCTATAAAGAGAAAATAATAGATATTAGGTTATTATTAGTACAATTGTTAGTTTGGTTAATCTTTCATTTCCTAATTGTTATAAAAAAATTTTTATATGTATTTTTTTTAAAATTTCCGTCTAAATTAAAATTTCCAACCTCATCGGGTCATCATCCTTGTCGTTGCAGATTGGTGTGGAACTATTTCCTTTAAAATACAAAAAAAAAAAAAAAATAATACCGAACTCAATTCATGTCACGTTGTTCATTCTTTTATTAACGCAGTCCAACTGAGACTGTGACATAATTAAACCTCTTTAGACAAACACACCCCGCTGAGGCTAAAAAACGCCAGCTGAACTCGACCAGTGTGCATACTTTATTCGACTCTAAGTTGAAGAAAATTCACAACTTAATTACATATGAATTAACGGACTTCACACCTTGTCCTAACAACGTTACTGTACTAATTAGAGATTCATTGACCTACATGTTGAAACATAGCAAAGCAATGCTCAACACAAATGATAAAAGTCATTTAAGACACATAACATAAATATTTATACAATTTTATATCAGAAGAAATGCATGAAATCTTACACTACTAGATTTCAGTTACATACGCAACAACTAAATCCTAACTCATACATATAACGAAATAGTGCATGACATCCTTGCAATACATGCACCATAAAACATACACTATTTTCTGAACTCAAAGGAAAAATTGAAGAATTAATTTTAAAAAAAAGTTTAACAATAATTACAAACTTACATCAAATAAACACATTGTATATAACTGACACTAGTTTTGTGCTTTATTCGGGCAATTGCTCGCTTATAATTAGAGAGTTATATATGTAGCTTCTCTGGATACGGGTCTTACAAATTTACAGACTCCCTTGGCCCTTGGACTACTTGTTTCTCCAGACGAGTGCATTCTACACACCTTGCAGCCCCACAGAATTACCTTGGACTGACTAATATCGCCAGGGAGATTATTTTAAGGCCCTGGATTTCGTCTGGTTTCCCCTCCCCCGTTTAGCTTAGCCAGTCAGGATCACTACTTTAGCCGCCATTTTTTATCACTACAACTTGATTTATTTTCATAATTAAAAGTTGTTTCATTACCGTTATTTTCATTTATAAATGCGGGACGCACTACTCAAAGGCGTAGGTAATGTGGTGATTTTTTTCTGCAGCTTAAAGTGGTCGTTTTCGCAAGCATTCCCATATAAAGAATGGGATTGCGAAGTTATGAATAGACTCATCCGGGTAGCGTGATAGGCCACATGGTACCTAGTATATATGAAGGCTGAAAATGAGCTGATTCAGGAATTTGATCCGTACTGCACTAAAACCAAGAATCTCAAAGAAAAACGATTATGCTAAGTTCACGATGACATTATTATTTGTGAAAAGGTGGTAAGGGGTGAAGGGAATGACAAGGCCTTCCGCGACTCTTGAGATAAAGAGACTACTTATTTGATCATCTATGTAAAGCTAAGCGCTAGTGATCGAGAAGATTTCTCGTGCGCAGATATGATTCTGTCAAAAACCAGAGAATGAACAGTAAAGGGATGGTTCACTACCAAAACTGTAAATATCGGTTTATGAACTCCCACGTACACCTCACCATACTGATCAAAACAAAAACAGGTATACGACCAGTGATTTATGTATTTCTAATCTTGGTCCAAGGGCTATATTCTGATTTAGATTATATAACGGAGAGAGAGAGAGAGAGAGAGAGAGAGAGAGAGAGAGAGAGAGAGAGAGAGAGAGAGAGAGAGAGAGAGAGAGAGAGAGATATGCGGCTCGTTCAAGGTAACAAAGAAAAGAGTGACTACAACAAGCTTTGTAAATTTTAATAAAAATAATTTATTTTCCTAGACAACAGCGTGAAAAGGTAAAACTATGAAACAAGACTTACGATTACGAAGAAGATCCAAAAATTTTTCCTAAAATTGTGAAAAATACATACGTCCTGTAACTAAACGGTTCTAAATTGACGTAGTCTGACGCTCAATTCCGTTCCAAAATGGTGGATGATGATGTCAAACGACGGCTAACACAAATGTCCAGAATTTTCACTGTAAATCACAAATTGTATTGTTCCTTTCCAATTTAGAAATAATTTCAGCAAATGTCTTTGTCGTTCTCCAGGGAAAATGATAATTCTTTAAATAGAAAATGAGGTACAACAATCATCAATAACAAAACACATGTTGTTCTTCATACGTAAGAACGAACAACTCTTTTCAGCAGTGGAATAAATTCGCAAGGTATTATAAACTTTATAAGATGGTATGCTATGACTCTCAAAGATATTAAAACATTACTCTCAAATATGACTAACTATTTCGCAGGTAACTGAGTATTTAAAGCAAACTAATACGTCACCCCATGCACAAGCTTGAAGAAATCATGAAGATTTCGAAAGCTAGCCACATCGCAGTATAGATAGCCAACATGTATAATTAGTAATGAACTCGGTCACAGCTAATCATTTACACAGCTGTTTCCGACTGTTTACTTACTATGAGGAAACCGTCATGCAAAAATCGTCATTTACGTTTTAAATAAACACGACGTTTCTAACAAATTATCGAACCCTGCGAACATAATCATAATTATAATGATAACTATATTTAATGATATAAAATGAAATAAAAATGAAACAAAGAATTCAAATTTGAACACACATGTAATTTAACTACAGGGTCGAAACACTTTCCCATAAAGAGAAACACTTTACCATAAAGAAAAGACTTTTGTAAAAAGCTTTCTCTTTTTACCAGATGTAAATTATACATGAGGTAAAAAGTTACGTAAGAAGAGCTCTTATGAATTTGCACAAAGGTGCATTTAAAAATTACATTTCTATACACCGGAAAGTCCATTTGCAATTAAATTGTCTTTTCCTTTGATGAGCCTGATGTTAATATTGTACTCTTGCAAAACAAAAAACCATCTCAATAGTCTTTGATTTTTATTTTTCATTCTGCTGATGAAAGTAAGGGTGTTGTGATCATAAAGCACAATAACCGGAGAAGGAGCCGAGTTAATATAAACTTCAAAATGCTGTAATGCTAACACTGAAGCCATGGATGCCTTCTCGTTTGCTGAGTAGTTTCTTTGGCGTTATTTAATTTCTTAGAGAAATAGGACACTGGGTGTTCTATACCATTTCTTTATTATCTTGAATCAAAACTGGTCCAAACCTAACATCACTTGGATCCACAAATAGTTTGAATGGTTGACTGAAATCTGGAGCTGTTAAAATTGGTGCACTTTTCAGTATTGCCTTTATTCTATCGAAAGCGTCCTGACATTTCTCTGTCCAAGGAAACTTTTTTTCTTCCTCAATAAGTTTGTCAGAGGTTAAACAATATCAGAAAATTAGAACAAAATTTGCGAAAGTATCCATCCACACCCCAAAATCACATCAGCTGTTTTCTGCTGACAGGCACAGGAAATTCAGAAATAGACTTGACTGGAGAGTCTAGAGGTTTAGTTGGACCATATCCCACGGTATGTCCTAAACAACTAACGCATGCACGGCAGAACTCACTTTTAGATAAATTAATAGCCAAATTTGCATTCGTAAGTCTGTCGAAGAACTTCCAAATCGTGGCTAGATGTTCTTTCCAGGTGTTGTTGTAGATTCTATTGTCTTTCTGTAATTATATTTGTATTTCTTCTTTTTCTTTTTCTATCTGAAACTCGATCTTCCTCAACTCTACTTCCATCTGTTTAATTTTTGTTTAGGACAAAAACAAGTGCATTGACAAGCTTGTCAGCGTAAGTTTGTCTGTCCAACTTGTTACCAACAACATCATAAGATGCAAGGTTCACAGCGGAAAAGTCACAAAAACGTGGACTTGGAACACCAATGTTACACCATTCTAAACATGAATAAAATGACCAGAAGAAGAAAGGCAATTTTATCTTTTTGATTTTGAATGCATGCAAGAGACTGGCATTCACATTCCTAATTTTTGTGTGCTCACAGAGCGTACAAGAAGTGTAACCAAGAACCTATCTTTACTCACTGTAGCAAGATTCCTGAAGGATGTGAAAAAATCTTTCGGGAATCAAACACGCTGACCAATTTTGCGCAATGGATCTTGGACCCTATTGACGAGAGGTGGAGCCAAGAAGACGTCGAACGTTACTGATTGTCATCGCTATGCTACATGATGACGATAGCTCACAAATTCTCGAGATATGATGGACAGTTTCTACGAGTTATTATACGGAACAAAGTACCGAACGTCCTAAAGTGACATTGAACGGAGCCAAAATCATTTCTATGCAAGTGGGTCAAATGCAGTTTAAAGATTCAATGAGTTACTTTGACCATGCCTTTGAGTCGCATGCATAAAACGTTTGGCATGATGGATATGGCCAAAGGCTATTTTCTTCACTTTTTTAATACCGAAGCCAATCAATATATCATTCTATCCCATTTGCCTGAGGCTCACGTATACGACCCCGACAACATTCGTACCAAACAACGAGAAGCTTTCTACTCATGGTACCATATTCATGCCTCTGACCCTTTCGACTTTCATTAATGTTAAAATATTGTCGTTCTAACTAACGGTGTTGCCTTGGAAAATTTCGAGTATTGTTCATGGAACACGGAGGGGTCGATCCTTTAAAAGAAGCATGCATTATTGCCAAAGAGTGTTCCTTACTGTACCACCAAGAATTCAAGCCGGAAAAGACCCTGACGGTCATCAGTCCTCAAACTACCAATTTTGTCAAACGTCAATACTCGGTGAAAGCCCTACGTTGGTTACATTACTAGTGTGACAAGGAAGACAACTGGATCTAACATGCTCGCAATGGAGGAGGCGAGAAAGGCATCGGAAGGTATTCAGTGGATTTAGAAAACCCCAAAATCGTGTACGAATTTAACTGGTGCTTATTTCAAGGATGTCACGTCTGTTACCCTCAAGGTAACACTATTGACCAGATTTTAAAACGAAATATGTAAGAGTTGTACCAAGCTACTTGTCAACGTCGCTTGAAGTTAAAAGAGCAAGGATACCAAGTGATATAAATGTGTGAACACGAATACGATCAGCGATTGAAAACCGATCCCGAGTTTAAGTGCGTCGTGGAAAGTTACAAGCTGGTTGACCCTCGGAACCCAAGGGACATTTTGTACGGAGGACGGAAGAATGACACATGTTTGCTGTACCAAACCGACGAGGAGAAAGGAGAAGAAATCAGATACTTGGACGCGTGTTCTCTGCATCCGTACGTGTGCAAATATTGTCACTTTCTCGCAAGGCATCCGCAATTGCTGACTCAACACATCGACGTGGTCAATATTAGACAATACGAAGACTTGATCAAGTGCAGTCTTGCTACCTATCCCGTTTTACCAAATCACTGCCAAGGAAAACTGATGTTTCCCTTGTGTCGTACTTGTGATGAAACGTGCAACCAAGAGCACCCTTGTCAGCACACTCAGGAAGAACACACCTGAACGGGAACGTGGGTCAGCGTGGAAATTTTAAAGCTCTGGACCTGGGATACCAAATGTTAGAAGTGAACGAAATTTACTACTTTCCCAAGACAGAAAAATATAAGTGAGACGAGACTCAAGAAGACATTTTGCAGACTACCTGAATGCTTTTGTGAAACTGAAACAATAAGCCAGTGGCTACCCTTCCTCCACACTCCCGATGACTAAAAAATTTCGAAGAGAAATACCGGGAGCAGGAATGTATCTCTTTAGACCACATCGAGAAAAACGAAGGAAGTCGATCGTTTGCCAAAGTGATGTTGAAAGATACTGGGGCAAAATGGCATAACGACTGTGTTTACTCAAGACGGAATATTTACCAGAACCTTTCCGTTACATCCAGATGATTCAAGACAAAACCAAATACACAAAACACGTGGACATCGTTTGTTAGAATTTATGCTTAGTCAATTACGAATAAGAACTGGACTTTGTAGAAGCCGACGAATTTGGAAATGTCATCATTGCAAGCTACGTGACACGCCATGCTTCCTTAAAACTATTCGAGTCTTTAGAACTGTTAGGAGAGCGTTTCTTGTATTTTGACATGGAGAGTTGCATCTACATCAATCGTATGGGTCAAAAACAATCTAAATAGAGGGAGACAGTTTAGGAGCATGGACGGACGAGCATCCCGAGGACAAGATTCTAAGTTTTACAAGTGGCGGTCCAAAAATGTACGGTTACGAATACCGTGACCGTCAAAGAGAAGTGCACAATGAGTAAAAAGTGAAAGGATTGACTCTTATTATCGTACCAGTCAAGTAGTAAACTTTGGTGTACTCAAAGAAGCCTTGCAGTCTGGACAGGATGGAAACGTTAGAGTGACCACTTACCAACAAAACAAGGTTGTACGTTTAACTACACCTCAAATCGTCTATCAAATCGTGTAAAAGAAGCGAGTACGGCTTCCCAACCACTTCACGTTACCGTACGAACACGCCGATATTGGTCAGCATCTGAAAAGGGACAACGTCCATGGTCAATAGTTCATTGTCACTACAAGTGCCAAGAAAGAAAACTGAATCATCTCACTCAGCAGGTATCAAGTAAGAACAAACTCGAGTGAGATTGCAGAGATACCGTACACTGTGACCTCAGTGATGATTCAGTACCATACAATCATCATGAAGACTTAAATATGACTACCATGCCAACCATGGAAAGTAATGATGATGGTACACGTGTCAAACATGACAAATGCAAAAGCGATACCACTCGTGATCGTACACTTTTTCACTTTACTGTTTTTTTTATGGTGGATGCAGCTACCACCCTACGGATGTCATACAAAACTGAGAACAGTCCTAAGGATTTCACCGTACCCTTATTGAAATGAACCTGTGAAAGACTAATATTCGTTCCCTATGCGTTTTCCTGAATTCAGCGACTATGAAAGTCGATTGCAAACCTTACGAGGAAAATGGCCAAAATATATGGGAGTATCTACCAACGAAGAATTAGCAAGAGCCGGACTTAGGCGAAGGGGATCAAGTCAAATGCTTCAGTTGGGGCTTGCCACGTCACGAGTGGAAGAAGAAAGATTGCGCTTGCCTGGAACATGCTCGATGGTCTACAGATTGTCACTACCTAACTTTAGTGGGACCTCGTTCTTGAAGTGGGCCAACCATGTCGTGTATGAAATCAACTATGTGATTAGGAGTCAAACGTTGGATTACCGCTAGACAAGTATTTAAACCCAATTTAAAACATAATCTTCAAACATTTACCATCGAATCGCAAGAGAAGATCTATAAAGATAATGAGTTACTTGGAGTTACTATAAGGACATTTGGCAGGGACTTGCCAAATCTCAATTAGTAACGGTAGAACAAGAAAAAAGTGAAAAATGACAACCAAAATTTTATATTTCTCTGGATCAAGGGTGTGTTCGTTCTATTTTTTTGCTTTAGACCATTTACATTGGAAGATTTTATTGACATTCTTGACCGTTACCCTGAATGGTAGTGATAAAAAAGTACTACGTTCATTATTTTCGCTCTAGGAGAAGTGTTTGACTGATACATGATCATGGATACTTTACAAGAGGACATTCGTGGCTGACCGGTAGAGTTGAGAGAACGCATTTACAAGACAATATACTATATTCAAGACAAACGCAAAGAATCATTTCACCCGTTACGTAACCGATGTTTGGACCCACTGGTACCTAAACTCGATAAGATGATAGATTCTGAAAAAAGTGTTTAAGTGGTCAGACATTAATTAACTACAAGTAGGCGAAAATTGTTGTATTGTTGATAGCGATTATTTTTATAACAAGGTACACATACTGAATCTAATTCCAAAGAAAGAGTTAGTGTTACTAAAATCTTGTACAGAATGAAAATAAGTCTACAACCTATGTCTTCACTTTGGCCTGGAAGACCCAACATTAAAACGAGATCCTTTGGAAAGGCAGTCATAATTAAAAACCAAACATTGTCAAAGCGGTGATAAATGTAAAAATTAGGTGACATACACCTAGAGATTGAGTTAATTTTTTTAGAACCATATAAGTACGCTAAGTACGCAAAATTCAACCTCATCAAAATATATTCAAAATTCACAACTCAGGAACATTTGGATAATTGAATAGGTGGCTAACACATCATTGGTATAGGGACACCCGTAGGAAAAACTGGTTAAATTTGGCAATAATCCACCTGAGATAAAGTTAGGTGAACTTAGACATTGGAGACTTTAGTAGGCGGGAGTTGAGGCGGAAGGCCGTTTCGCTCTGTTCCAATAAGCAGCCAACCAAATGGTCTTAAGGTCAGCAAATAAAGGTCAGCACCACGACCAAAAGCCCAGCCCTAGGGCTAAGCGCCTCCCTGGATAGCAATGTTACCGAAAGATAACATCCGGCCAAGGCGGTGAGCCACCGGGTGGAGGGTAATAAGCCCACGCGCCGGGCAAAAGTGTCAGCACTGGACACTGGTGAGCCCGGCCCCAGAAGGGGGAGAGGCCACTAACCCTTTTCAGGGCTTAAAGTCATAAAACACTAGAATGTATACATGACTGTAAACACATAGGAAACGAAAACGAAAAAGTCTGATAGAATTTTGAAGAAGAATCAACAACAGGAGAAAACCATCAACAAGCTCTACTGGAAGATCAACAAAAATAACATCAATTGCTACCAGGGAAGTTATATCAGCTTGCATAGCTCTCTTGGACATGTCTTCACGTCAAGATGCAAGTTGATAGGAAGGCACATAGAAAACTCCAACCTAGATTAACAACAGTAGCCTATAACCTCGGTAAACAACAAAGATGCAAATGCCATATTGAAACAGTAGCCTATAACCTAGGTAAACAACAAAGACGCAAATGCCATATTGAAACAGTAGCCTATAACCTAGGTAAACAACAAAGATGCAAATGCCATATTGAAACAGTAGCCTATAACCTAGGTAAACAACAAAGACGCAAATGCCATATTGAAACAGTAGCCTATAACCTAGGTAAACAACAAAGATGCAAATGCCATATTGAAACAGTAGCCTATAACCTAGGTAAACAACAAAGACGCAAATGCCATATTGAAACAGTAGCCTATAACCTAGGTAAACAACAAAAACGCAAATGCCATATTGAAACAGTAGCCTATAACCTAGGTAAACAACAAAGACGCAAATGCCATATTGAAACAGTAGCCTATAACCTAGGTAAACAACAAAGACGCAAATGCCATATTGAAACAGTAGCCTATAACCTAGGTAAACAACAAAGACGCAAATGCCATATTGAAACAGGAGCATATAACCAAGGTAAACAACAAAGACGCAAATGCCATATTGAAACAGTAGCCTATAACCTAGGTAAACAACAAAGATGCAAATGCCATATTGAAACAGTAGCCTATAAACTAGGTAAACAACAAAGACGCAAATGCCATATTGAAACAGTAGCCTATAACCTAGGTAAACAACAAAGACGCAAATGCCATATTGAAACAGTAGCCTATAACCTAGGTAAACAACAAAGACGCAAATGCCATATTGAAACAGTAGCCTATAACCTAGGTAAACAACAAAGATGCAAATGCCATATTGAAACAGTAGCCTATAACCTAGGTAAACAACAAAGACGCAAATGCCATATTGAAACAGTAGCCTATAACCTAGGTAAACAACAAAAACGCAAATGCCATATGGAAACAGTAGCCTATAACCTAGGTAAACAACAAAGACGCAAATGCCATATTGAAACAGTAGCCTATAACCTAGGTAAACAACAAAGACGCAAATGCCATATTGAAACAGTAGCCTATAACCTAGGTAAACAACAAAGACGCAAATGCCATATTGAAACAGGAGCATATAACCAAGGTAAACAACAAAGACGCAAATGCCATATTGAAACAGTAGCCTATAACCTAGGTAAACAACAAAGATGCAAATGCCATATTGAAACAGTAGCCTATAAACTAGGTAAACAACAAAGACGCAAATGCCATATTGAAACAGTAGCCTATAACCTAGGTAAACAACAAAGACGCAAATGCCATATTGAAACAGTAGCCTATAACCTAGGTAAACAACAAAGACGCAAATGCCATATTGAAACAGTAGCCTATAAACTAGGTAAACAACAAAGATGCAAATGCCATATTGAAACAGTAGCCTATAACCTAGGTAAGCAACAAAGATACAAATGCCATATTGAAAAGATTATATGACTTTCATTACCTGTATAGAAAAGATTTTACTATTATACAATTGCCAAACTTCAATTAAGGGATAGCTCAGGAAGCTCTACCTGCTATCCCACAAAACTCCTACCCATGCACTCACACACAAAACACCTTATAGGTGTTGGCATCGCTTCAAAGGTAAGGGACAGTCCAGGACTAACCTCCTTTCCCACTGCTGTCCCAAAATTCCCTCCCTGGACACGGACAAGCATTTAGCGAGGGACAGTCCGGGCCGCGTGGCCAACAGTCTAGAATATTGCCTTCAATCTATATCTTCACTTTGGCTCTTGAAGACACTAGGACAAACTTGATCCTTTGGAAAGGCGTTCAAAATTAAACAACCAAATTAAATTAAGCGGTGATAAATATCAAAATAGGTGGCTACCACCTAATAGATTGGTAATCTTTATAACAGTATACAAGTACGCTAAGTACGCAAATTTCCAACATCATGTATTGTATTCAAAATTCACAACTCTGAGCAATTAGAACAATTGCTTAGTTGGTTAACACAACATTGGCATAGGGACACCTGTATGAATAACTTGTATTAATTTGATCTGATAGTCTGCATGACTGAAATAAAGTTAGGTAGGTTTTATTTTGGGGACTTTGGTGAGGTGCAGGCTGTGGCCTGGGCGGGAGATCTAGTTGCGGGTTTTCCTATCGTTCGGTTGGAATAGCGAGCACGTTTAAGGTAATTTTAAGGTCCCTGATCCCAATAGGGTTCAGGAAAAGGCCTAGCACTGAAGTCAAGTGCCCTCTTAAAGGGACTGCAGTCCAAGTCTGGGACTGTAAGCAGTCGTATAAGCCCTAGGGCAATAAGCGACTTTAAACCTGAGTTGAGCTGATTACCATTGTGAACCAGTTCACTTTGAAAATGAACAGTATAATTGCGAAGCATTGTAAACTGCGAGACAACATACATCATAGTGATATGACTGAAAAATTGTTAAAGCTACGTTAGAAATCCAAATTACACACACACACACACACACACACACACACACACACACACACACACACACACTTATGATTCTTATGCTAAGGCCCCAACGGAGCCTCTCACATTGTCCCGCCAGTAAAAGTTCAACAGCTACTTTATTGGCCTCGGAGAGAAAAGTTTCAGAGTAATTAATCTGTTGAAATAGTCAATGATACAAAATTGGACAACTGTGCCATAACTGTAAATAGCATAAGGTCTTTCTGCCCTAATGCATTACTAACAATAGAATGTTGTTTCATGCTGCATTAATAAACTGCAGATATCAGGACATCTCCCCCCTGGACATTCCATCCCCCCTGAAATTTATTTAAAATAACCTTTTTATTTTAACACAACTTAATATAAGTTTTTATATTTGATTGGAAAAATGTCATATTAAATAAATTAAGTTTTAAGATCTTGGGGGAAAGGACGGGGGTAGTCCTATTTGATGGGGGAAGTCCAGGGGAGAAATGTTTAAGGAATATGTCGAAGGGGGAGTCGGGAGGGGAGAATGTCCGGGGGAAAGAGATGTCCTAGACTCTAAACTGCGATATTCATGCGCATATCAGCTGGCCAGTATACAATTCGGTTAATGATTTAAGGTGCTCTTCATATTAAAGAGGTTGGTTTGATTTGGTTTTATGGTGTTTAACGCCATTTTTCAGCACACAGGCTGTAGCACAGACATGTTTAGAGGTGCTCTATTAACGTCTGAGAGAGTGACAAGAATAATTTGAAGTTGTTTTCATTTGCAACACGCATAATGGAGAGAATGCTGGGATAACTTAACTGTATGTTTCTTTCATGCGACTGAACTTTCTTTGGATATATTGCTCTTGTTGAAATTGTATATGATGCAAGCATACTACTAACCAAAATGACAGCTCCCATGTTCTAAAAAATAAAACCGAAATTTAGTCTAAAGTATCTTTAACAGTTATTAAAATAGGGAAACGAATTGTCAGACTTGACATCACCAAAGTGCAACAAATGAATCACAAAGTATATAAAATATTAAAAATAATAGTTATCGGCTCTTTTAAAACAAAAAAAAAACCAACAACAATTTACCTCTGAAATCTAGAATTGAAAAGGACCAAGCGGAGCTAGCAGTTTTATTTTAATAGGTGTACATCTGATGTAAGACCAATATATACACTCTATAACCCATATTACACCCATCAATAATATACTATAACAAAGGAAACTAAAGTTCCTTTTAAGCAATTCTTAAAATATTCAGTGATTTAATTACCCAGTATAAACAGCAAGGACTACCAAGGAAAATATTTTTTCTTTTAAAATCTAACCCTTATGCAAAATACGAAAATGTAGAGTGCCACCACAGCACGGTGCCATCTCTCCGCCACGTCTTTTGTTATCAAAGGATTTCGGCAACACCAAAAGGCACTGCGTGATTAAACATAAACTACTGGGGCAGCTATATTGCGAACACACCACAAGAACACACATCTTATTGTGTCTCGAAATTCAGTTTGGTCTTATTATTTTTTAATATATCTTAGATATATTCGATATTTAGCATGAAACTAAAAATACTATCATCATTTGTTTCTTTTCTTATAATTTGGTGAGAAAAAGATTACAGTATGTGAGTAATGTGTCCAAGTGGAGGGTGTGCAGTGGCGTCGCTAGGGTTGGTGTCACCCAGTGCGGTAAACTCACGGCGTCACTCCTCCTGATTTCGACCACAGATTTATTATTTATTTAGCATGTAATAAGTCAACAGTATCAAAATGACAAAAAACAAGTTAACTGAAGGTCAGAGTGCACAAGTATTAAAGAACTGTAACAACGTTAAGTTATAGATATTAATACATTCTTTAAAACGTCTGCTCTGTAAAATTTGCAATTTTTCATTTGGTGTCACCCCTTGAGATGGTGTCACCCGGTGCGGTCCGCACCCCCCGCACCCGCCTAGCTACGCCACTGAGGGTGTGATATCGATTGTCAAACTGACTGGTAATATCTCCGTTGTCTATTCTTATCTTGCATTAAATAGGGTGATATAATATCATTTAAAAGTAATATACTTTCTGCTGAATGCACCCGCAATTCATTAAACTCCGTTAAAACAGATCGGAACTCTCGTAGCAATTATGATGCACTACGATAAAGGCAAATTACCAACACATCAAAATTGGTCTGTATTCTTACATCTATTTCCAAAGTTATTCACGACGTGATAGAAATGACGTTCCGACAGTATCAACCACAACCCCAACCCACCACCATGAATGAATAAAGCTAGCAGTTTTTTGCCAATCTCCTACATACATACATACATACATACATACATACATACATACATACATACATACATACATACATACATACATACACACACCTACCTACCTACCTACCTACCTACCTACCTACCTACACACACATACATACATACATACATACATACATACATACATACATACATACATACATACATACATACATACATACATACATACAAACACACACATACCTACCTACCTACCTACCTACCTACACACACATAGATATACATACACATACATACATACATACATACATACATACATACATACATACATACATACATACATACATACATACATACATACATACATACATAATTAGTCATGACGGCCAGTACATTTAGTGGAGGAAGATCCGGGGAAGATCCGTAGACGAGATATTTTCAGCATCAGAAAAAAATCCGGATCATGACTCGATGCTTCCCGTCTCTGATGTTGACAACTCAGCGTCATGTAGCAATCATGATCGTCTTGTTATGATAATAGTATGCATACATTTTAGTGTTGTGCTTTAGGAATGGCACATTTATGCTGCATTCATTCATCCATCCATCCAGCCACATGTATAGTGTGTATAGTGCAGGGTGCACAATACGTCGATCGGGATCGACCGGTCGATAGCGAAGGTAGTGTAAGTAGATCGCCTAGCATTGAAAAAAATAGACGTCAGGCTATATGTTTTACAGTTTTGTGGTAGGTAGATCATTTTGGTAGATCATTTTGGCTTGGTCATTTTATAAGCAGCTCGCATGCTGAAAACGTGTGTGCATCCCCGGTATAGTGCATTGGACATGGTCGTATTGAATGTTTATATGATCGCGTATCCATTTTTATTGTTGTTTTCCCACTTAATCATACACATAAACATGCAATTACACATATCGATGTTTGTCTCCGGCTAATATATTTCTCAGTCTGTTAGAATTATATGGGGCCAGGCACACTGCCTATCTAACACTCTTGCGTATTGGTAAGTTTTCTTTATTTTTAATATTGTTCTTGTAAAGTTTCTGCCTGAGTAGGAAAATCTATCAACATCTTATTATTTCATTTTAATATGCTCTGCATCAAGTCTTTTATACAAATAAACCTAGCCTTTTATGGCCATGATTGTATAATTTTGGGTGTGAATCTGATATATGTGGATGAGTTGTTTGACATATTGCCGACGACCTTGCAAGTTGACTACGACAAAATAGTTTGTTCAAACCAAATAACATAAGGTAATATATAAACATTTTCATTAAGGAAAATTATTTATTTATAGAAATAAATGTGCTACTTTTATTCAACTCTATCATTAATGACGCACATGAATATATCGTTCGAGTTGAATAAAGTCGTCGTAAAGTGCAATGCTACATTACGTCATAATGTCAAAAGTTCATGACACGCTTGAAGACGACGTATGCTTGAAAGTTATGCAAAATTACTTCACAGTATGTAATAATAAAAATCAATACGTAAGATATAACATTAATAGAACTAGAATGGAATACTGAACCCAGATCCTTTCACATTAGCACCTACCACAACATAATGAATAATAGCTGTACATAAATTATTTAACTTCCTTTTACCTATTAGCTCGATTGTCCATCTTATATGTCTTTTCCAGTAACTACAAATGGCTTTCATACAGGTCAAGCTGTATTTGGCAGGAAGAGGGTTACAAATATCTAATGTATGATGTGGGAAAAACAAAAAAGGTTAAACAATATTCGATTTATCACAAGGGAACCTGCCCCAGGAATCCATACAGATACTTTGTAGAGTATCACACTCCATGAGATAACCATTTTTCCCACGTAGAACTGCAAACTGGCGCGACCGCTGACTTGTACATGACGCTGTGTGCACGGGCATAAAGAGTTTGCCAAGTGACCTAACGTATATTACACTGACCTCGAATATATTCCAGAAGAGCGGGTTATGGACATGTTTTCATTATAATATTTTTGACAAGACGTTAACTGTGTCAGCTATTTCAGTATAACAAATGCTATGTTTTTGTTGTTTATGCTGTTATGATGTATAAACCAACAAATACGGCTGGAAAGATTAGCACATTTTAACACGTTCATAGTGCGAAAAAGTCATAATACAGAGCCGATATAAAACTACATGATATAGATGTGAATAGGTCATATTTACTAAAAGTAGTAAATAAAGATAATGTAAATTGCACACTAAAATATAAATATATCAGCTTGCCTGCAACGGTTGTGACCTTATGATCTTGCTCTTTGGCATCCTCACCTACCAATTATTCGGCATCTCCGGTATATCCTTACAGTTTGTATGAGAAAATTTGATAACTGACAGAGCGGAACATATCGAATATGCAAACTTTATTTGACGCATGCAAAAAAACCCAAAAAAACCCCAACCATATAGCCAATATAATATACACACACAAACATGCACACACATATATATTCAGCAAATTGCACACAAATACTCATCAGTCGAGAAGGGTTGTGAAGGGGTGAACTAGATAGCGAGAGAATGTAATGCATTAAATACTTTTTAAATTGTTGGTTAAAAATGTATCCTATTTTCATTAATTGTAAATTTGATTTCTGTTAGTTATAAGGTTTTAAGAAATTTTATGAAATAAGAAAATGACCTAACAGTGTTCGTCCTCTATACTTTTCGTCACATTCTTGTATATTTCCGCCACCATTTCTTATTTCAACTTTATTGTATGAGATAAATCTTTTTAGGGCTTTTCTAAATTTATAAAAATCAAGCCAAATGTGGAAAATTCGAATTTATCTTTCATCTCTTTATATGAGCAATGTAACTGATACAACATCTGTATTATTTTCGGCTCCGTTTATAGATTCAATGGGTTTTATGGGTTATTATTTTACTTGCGTAGAATAAGTGTTAGAAAGATTTTTTTTTTCAAACCAAGTAATAGCCATTTAGGAGGTACGGTCGTCACCCTGAGCCGCATTTACGTGACTTTTATCTAACATGTGTTAGTTTCGTAAATTGGACAGTTGTCGTACTGAACAGAATCTAATGAACATTAGGTCTCATTGAACAGGGGTTTTTTTGGGCAAATTTTCATGCAACGATGACCTATTGCAGGAAAATGACTATAATATTACATTAAAGATACAAATAAAAACTAATGATTTTTGTTGAAAGCATGCTTGTAAGATTCCGAATGATGTATTACGGTTAATTCTTTATGCAACTGGTGGCTTTTATACTGAACTGATACTGCCACCAACCCCTGTTTTTACGTTCATTTTTAACAGTAAAGAGCTATTTTGAACATTTTCCTGAGAAAAGGTGGTTCAAAGAGTCAGTATGTACATTAATTTTTATTATTAATCTTTAAAGTTCACTAGTACTATAACAAATTAACATATCTTTTATCACCCTCAATCATGTAGATTTTTAGATATTTACCTCTGTAGCAGACACATGTAAATACGTAAGCCAAGTCGACTGCTCATTTGCAGAACAAGTTACTCATTGATCTCCAATGCTAATCTAATTGTGGCAGGTAAACACCAACCAGCCAATCCATTTTCAAGCCTAAATCAATATAAATGTAAACAACATTACAGATTTAGGTTGTGTGTGAGTTTATAAATGCTAGGGTTGTGATAATTAGGCTTATGCCTTCTACCTTAAAAATTAGGAGTGTGTGTCAAAATACGAATCTATCCATTGAGACCTTATGATGATATTGGTTAGTTTACAAACTGGCTAGTCGTCTTACTATAGAGTAGCAACGGGATTTTATTGTAGCAGGTTAGTTTCACATTTAGACCTGTAACCGTACTAAACTATATTCACGGCAGTATATGGTGCAATTGATTGGTTTCATAGACTGGCCGGTCTCGTCAATATGGGTTCCTTAGTTCCATGGAGGTAAACTATTTATGATATTAGCGCATTTTACTACACTAAACTGACAGGGTTAGATGTCGTAATGTCCATACAATAACTGAAACCAAACTGGCATAGTATGGTTGTAATTGTGTTTTCTTTTCTCCGTTTGGTCTTGATGTGAACGTAGGAACTACACTGATACTATTTCCTTTTCACCAGCTGCATTTTGAACTACGGCTTGTTACAATATTATGTTGAAGATGAATTTGGGAAATCCAAACAGAACTCTGTATGTGTGTGTGTGTGTGTGTGTGTGTGTGTGTGTGTGTGTGTGTGTGTGTGTGTACACATACATACATACATACATACATACATACATACATACATACATACATACATACATACATACATACATACATACATACATATACACATACACATACACATACACATACACATACACATATACATATACATACATACACATATACATATACATACATACACATATACATATACATACATACACATATACATATACATACATACACATATACATATACATACATACACATATACATATACACATATATATATATATATATATATATATATATATATAATACAAATCATATGGCGAATAACAGTTCTTTCACGCGTACTAGATCCAGCAAGGTATCACGTTGTGTCAGGGACTGATTGAGATAGATGCAATAAACTGACGACGAGCATCGCAAAACTAGTATCTAACTAGCGCTTTCGACTATTGATGAGTATTTTTCAAAGGCATATACAAAACATAAACAAAACAAACAACTTAAACACAGAAAAGTTGTGTTTGTAAAACTCTACATGGCTTTTTCTACATGAATTCAACCTATAGATGTATTATGTCTCAACCAGCCCATATAGACTTGTTGCGGATACTGAGAAATATTTGTAGTTCTCAGGCTATATAGATACTAGTTTTGCACTGTTCGTCATCAGTTTATTAAAACTGGATTAAAATAAGAACTAAAGTCTGGATTCTCCCAGACATCTCCATATACCAATCACAATAACACTGCAAGCCCAGAGTGTATGCTTATTTTCTATTCAGCCTATTAACAATAACCCATAAACTTTGCGACGGACACAATTGCATGTGCTTAACAATTTGAACAAATAATTAAGGTAAAACGAATTGTTTGTGACAAATCGGCTTTTATTTAAGGTGAGCTATGCAGAAATTTTTTTTTATCTGAGTTTGGCTTTTTCAAATCTCCCTCTCTCCTGTAAGCAATAGTTTCTCATATTTATGGTCTTAAACAAAGCAATAGAAAAAAGCGCCACCCACCCACAATGGTAAAATCAACACATTATTTACTTCCCTAAAATGCAAAGTAAAAATTTTATAAAAGGAACATGCAGTATTGCGAAATAAATCCCAAATAGTCCCAAAAGGTTTGCCAATAGTCCTAATGAACAAAGTTCTTATTAAATTCCATTTGTGTTCGAAATCATATACAGCATTTAATGTGTTGATGTGCCTGTAGTCTTTAATATACTAATGACCCACTGGTCTCAAGTTTGATGATGTGCTGACAGTCGTCCAATGAATCACAATAATATTATCCAAGATGCCTTCTATGACATTAATTTAATTCCAAATTAATGTTTCTGTCCAGGAATATTACTGAGCGCTTTGAAATTCCAAACAATAGTATTTGCACCTTACAAAGTGAACATGTAAACATGAGTTCGCAATTCCCATTTTCTGGAAATACTCTGTCGCTGAATGGAATTTTTCATTCTAGAACATAATGGCTTCTCAACAAAACAAAATCTGTTACTAAAATTATAATAAAGAATGTGATAAACGTCAGGTACAACAGGAATTGTTTCATGGGGAATGTCAATATCCTACACCCAGACCCCAAAAAATGTTTCCCTCAATTAATTGCTATCCTAATGTTTAACTCACACTCAAAGACAAATACTACGTATTATTTGTGTACAAAAGCTACTAGTCAGGTTCACAATGAACTTAAAAATAAGTCTTAATTTTGGACAATTAAGCCCAGAATAGAATTATACACAACATGTAATCATGGAGAAAAACAATCTAGCTAAACAATACAAATTAAATATATAAGGCATATTCTTTTCCGCCATCGACGATTTTTCCGGCGCAAAGGATATCGCCATATTTGTAAGCTCTTCGTCTATGAAAGCAGTACTAGTTTGTACCGCGACGTTGTTTAGGATATACGCCATAATTTAAAAAAAAATTTAAATCCTTTCACGTATGTAGTCTGTGTTATCGTCAGCCTTTCTGGTAAAATTCTGGCCAATATTAGAACCTTATGCATCTATTATAATTAAAAAATAAAATTTTTAGTGCGTCCAGTTGATGTCTTTTTCTTATTTTTAAGTTATTTGACGCACTATTTTAACTCATCTTGTGAATTAGCAAAATTATTTCAGAAATGGCGGTAATTCAGTATTTTTGCACTGTCCCGGTTTTGACAAAGTAATTTTTTTCCCTACATCAAGTCTCATACAGAATTTGCCTTTCTCTATACGGATCTTCAAGAAATTATGACTGGCTACACCTTTTAATTTCATTTATAAAATATGACACTCATTTTTACATTTAAACTGGCCATTCACAACACTTTGACTATGTGGTAATTATATTGAGGTATCTATACATAACACTGGGTACATATATTGAATTCTTAAACAAAACTGATTCACGTCAAGATTCCACCTTTTGTATATTTTCTTAAATATAAGGTATATTATTTGCTATGATTTTAGGATGATTGTTTTTTTTGTGTAATAAATAATGCAGTCGTTTAATGGTTTGCTGAATTAAGCAGGGATGCACTGTAAAGCTGATCCGAAGTAAAAGTCCAATGCTTACCTAGTGTTATTTAAATGCTAGAAATGGACGTGATATAAAACATTATGCATATAAAATGTCGTGCCAGCGTAATAAAATATTCAGATAAAAAAAACCCAACTCTAATTAAACAAAAATGTTTACTTTGAGTATTTGTGACACAGTGACATGATTTGACAATCATTTTGGCCCAAAATAGATTCTGCCATTATAACAAACTGTGCCACGAAGAAAATACAAACCCATATCATGACAGAACTATTAAAGTCACCGAATTGTTATATAATGGACGTTGCTGTGGTGTAAAATGTACAAATTTCCTGTCTGACGTGATCATTATGGCACATAATGATAATGGATCTGTGTGTGTCTGTGTGTGTGTCTGTGTGTGTGTGTGTGTGTGTGTGTGTGTGTGTGCGCGCGCGCGCGGGGTGTGGACAACTGTTTTCTTAAGAAATTTTCTAAATGACATTGTCATTATTAGCTAGTATATTCTTATATTTTCCCTAAGTAAAAAATATTTAAAATATAAAACTAGGCAATTAAAAGTAGTCAAATAAATACTTTTATTCCAATGGTCTTAAGAATATGCTCCACAATTTCCCAACAAAGTCTGCTAACATGTCGTCTGCATGGTGTTTAATTTATGAGGTTAAAATTGCACAAGACTTGGGGCTTTTGTTTTCTCTTAGGATCCAAATTAACGTCTGTCGGTCAAGCGTAAGGTTCTATCGTATTTGTGAATTAAACATAAATGTTTAAAAATAGCCGAAATTCGGAATTTTTGTCAAGTACCTGAATTTGCTTTGGTCCATACGAAATTTAAAGACAATCTGACTGCTTGTACTTGTTGCAATTTTACCATGAACATATGATACAAATATTTTTTTTTTAGAACTCGGTATTCACTTTGAGCGAATAGCTTTGGATTTCAACCCTTCGGTAATAATGGCTTCACTCTACAGTTTCATCTTTCTAAAAGTAAACAATTTCACAAATTTTCCTCACGGGTAATCCTGACTATTAAGAGAAGACCGTGTAAATCTTTGTTGCTGTTCAAGGAACTCCTAATGTCCTTAATTCTGGGATATATTGATGAGTTTAATTTGGGTTGGAGAGTATACAGGTATAGCCTGACATTACTTTTACTGCTAGCTCCGCATGGTCATAATCACTTCCTAAATTAAAAACAAATGAAATAAAAGGATGTTAAAACAGTCAAAAACTTTATTATTATTATTATTATTATTATTATTATTATTATTATTATTATTATTATTATTATTATTATTATTATTATTATTATTATTATTATTATTATTATTATTATATAATATTTTATTGGACTTTCAGAAGCTGGTATTGTCTAAGCTATCAAAATGAATTTTCCCTAGTTTTAATAATTGCTGAAGTGAATATGCTTTGGACTAGCTGATTGTTAGAGCCCAAGGTAGCAGAAATTTTGAAGAGCTTTGTGCTTTAGATAGTATATGATTTCCATAAGTACCACATGGAAGAAATTTTTAGTTACTGTACATCAACGCAGCATAGAGGTATACCGACATTCTCTTCAGTGGACATATTGCTAATGCAAAACTTTCATCTTCCACACTACCCTCTTTCAGTAGTACGTAATAACCTGTACAGCTGTACCAACAGTGACTTCACATTTCTGCATTGTATACGTTTTAGAATCTCAAACAAAATTGATTCACTCCAGCATAGGCATTCCTAGAGTCTACTTTAAGTAACACATGATTCTATTGCTGAGGTTGAGGTTGGGGTTGGCATTTTATTTAGAAATTCACCCGTGTGACAAATATGAGACCATGGAGTGGAACCTTAAATCAATATTATGAAATAAGAGGTCAATATGTTGAAAGAGACTCAACGTTTTGTTAACGCTAAGTACGTTTTTAGATAAGGTTTTGGACGTTAATCGAAATTACGTTTAAAAAATACACGTCTTAACAGTATTGTGCAGTATATTAATACAATTCAGCTTACGTAATGAATAAGAAATAATCAACTTAACCTCAGTGTTTGCTTTAATTGTACATATATATATATATATATATATATATATATATATATATATATATATATATATATATATATATATATATATATATATATATATATATATATATATATATATATATATATATTAACACATATAAGGATTAAGACTTGAGGTGGGGTTGGGACATGGGCATTTAAGATGATGTTTGTTTACTTATTTATCAACAAACACAATCTGAAAACAATCCTTAAAATGTCATTTATATGTGTATAATTATTATAGTTATATTAAGTTTAGTATATGACGGTCTAAACCTATATATGGTTTATTTAATCACATGTTATCCACGGCATCGAGTTGGACCCCTAATGATTGGGGTGGGATAGTCACGACACTGATCTTGCCAGCAAAACGAGTCTTGCTTATTCGTGCAATCCTTACAAATTGCAGACAAAGGTCTATTTGCTTTTTGTTACACTATCAACATCTTTATAAGGTAGGATAAGAAATGGCAGTCAGCAATAGCGAGATGGTTGAGTATATTCGTGAATGACTTGAGTATTGTTAGTTTACATGTATAGCTTTTTTTGACGATCAAAAAGGAGAAGTTTGTTTTATAAAGGAAAATCAGATTTTGACACTCAAACAGACACTTGAGCAGACAAATGAATGGAACAGTACCATCTACATAAACTTCATAAAAATTTGAAATAATCTTATGCCAGCGTTCACAGTTACCCCCGCTGGAATAAACTACTGTTCAGTGATTTCCCACAGAAGATTGTAAATATCGTTAAACTCATGAGGAAAAATATTGACTCTGAATTCATACTTGGAAAACCTTGCCAACGCCGACAACATTGATCTGTTTTAACGTCGGTATATAATATGCAAGAAGAAAAAAACAAATGAGTTAGCCATAAAGATAGGACTAAAAATGAGCAGCAAGGAACCAAATAATGAGGATAAACTATAAACCCAACGATGATATCACTGTAAGAAATGAATGCTAAAATACATATGGAAATCTAAACAACTAGGAATTTTCCGAAGCAGTGTTATCGGAGTGCTACTGTATGGCCGAAATGACCTAAGCTAACACCAAGAATAGCACAAAAACTTGAAATCATCCCAAACAGTATTGTTTCAGGAAGAGTCTTAGCATCTTCTGTTTAAACAATATCAATAACAAAGATCTTTGTCAAAGGACAGAATGGACATCGCTTTGGACAACTGTGAGTAGGAAAGATGGCGATAGCTGAGGCGTGTATACCGAATGTCACTATCTCAACGCCCAGGACAATTCTCCACTGGACATCGAACGGGAAACAAAAGAGGAATCTGCCAAGAAATTTTTGAGGAGTTTTTGAAAGAAATGATGGAATAATGTGACCTGACATGGACACCATCACACGTAGGTCTGCAGATCGTCAGCAGTAGCGCCCTCTTTGGAGCCGTGGATGCCTCCGATACACGACGAGGAAATAGTGAGAGCTTATTGTGAAGGAATATTTGCGAATGAATCAGAATATGTTTGTCGTCTATACGAGTCAATATTGTTGTTATTACACTATTCTTCCACACTCATTCAACATTCTTCGCTCAATTTTCTGTTTTATTCCTGTCAATTTCTATTTATCATCTTTTACTGACGCATGCACACTAAACACTCTTCTTGCCTTTGCCGATCAAGTTTTCCAGTTTTCGGCTGGTCAGGTAACATTGCTTTCTCCGCTAGTACATATATTGCATGTTACCATATGAAATATATTTTTAATAGGAAGCAAGCAGTGTATTACGTTTATAAAGTAAATCCCATTATCAACATTTCTTCGGAAATCTGTATGGGTAGTGTCCAAGCAAAATGATGCGAAGAATGTTCCTCTAGCTTGGTATGGGTACAAGACTATATATAATTCATACGTACGTGAGCAGCAGGGCAGCGAAGAGTTCACTTGGACGATGGAAAGTGAATGAAAAGGTAATGGTGTAATGCGAGGCGCTCAAGATAGAATAGAAATAGAAATTGACTGTTCGATCAGTCTGATCCAGCCAGACTCTCGCATGACTGAGAGATATACGCTGACTGAGAAACTGGTAAATTGATTGTTATAGCTAGGTGTTCTTTTTCTGTTTTTCTTTTGTTTCTCGTGTAATATAATTACAATATTTATATCATACAGTCTCTCGGCGCATACATACATACATATATATATATATATATATATATATATATATATATATATATATATATATATATATATATATATATATATATATATATATATATATATATATATATATATATATATATATATATATCGATCTTAGTTGCAAAACCTGTCAACATATGATAAAGACCAGGGCATGTTTTAGCATGGTGAGTAGAGGAAAACTGAACATACATGGTCCAAACAAAACCTACAAAAAGAGAATGTAACGTATCTGATATGTGTAAGAGATGTAGCCTTGTCGGAGAAACTGGAAAGCTATACATAAGTATCAGCCTTCATAAATCTGATTGGATGATAAAGAAGCTGTACAGAAACCAGTCGCAGAACACTTCTCCTTCCGTGACCACACTTTCAGTGATATAACACTTACTGCAATTGCTCACAACCTCAACTGGAGTTCCAAAACCAGAAAAGAAAAGGAATTTTACTGGATACGCCGCCTTAGAATATTGAAACCAAGCTGTTTAAACTAAGAAGTCTAGAAAATGACAACCATGCACACACACACACACACACACACACACACACACATACACACACACACACACACTCCTTTACGCAGCCGACACACTTTCTTTTAAATCATTTTCTAAATTTGCTTAATAGTCATCCAAAAGATTATAAATATTATTACAACAATGAAATATCCGGGATATAATTTACGCTTCCATAAAATTACATAAAATAACATTGTCGATATATTTAATAAATTTCTAGGTCATATAAAATATTTTCCAGCATTCGCAACAAGTATAAATAAACTAGTTGAACCATAAAAAATTTAAACGTTTCATTCCAGTAGAAATACTTATATAAAGTTTTGCAAACACAACGGTTTTTATGTTTGATTTATTTGTTTTGTCTGTTTTGTATTTGCCTTTGAAAAAGACACATTAGAGTCGAAAGCGCTCAGGCTACTTAGATGCTAGTTTTAGACCGTTTGTTGTCAGTGTATGATACAAATCGAGTAAACCACGGGCTTTTACTGCATTGTATAAATTAGTGACACATTCTGCAAGTTTTCTTGCAAATGCCATGGACTTGTCATATTTGTGTACAAGTTCCTGCGTCATCGAATGCTGTATTAACTATACATGTGTTATGTGGTTGGTTCAAAACATAAGGAAAAATTAAACAGTTGTGTGCTTGTGTGATCTGCGTTTTTATTAAGAACGTTGATTATCTTGTCAACCAATCTGCGACTCTACTAGATATTTGGTGAGCTTCATTTTGAGCATAATGATCGTTTGTATAAACCTATACCAGACCATCGTATTTACGGCGAAGATCTCATGGAGTTATGCAAGATGTCGGGGTGAAGGAGCCCAAGTGGATTATCGATCTATTCCTAGTAAAAGAATACAAAAGCCAGTATAAAAAATGTCAAATAAAAAATAACCAAAATATAAAAAGGGTACGAAAAACAGCCAAGTTGCGAATTACCCAAATTACATTTTAGAAGAAACCAGCCAAACCATCCAACCTGTACAACAAGCTATATAGATCTCAAAATGTTATTTTACCAGAAACACATATTCCCTCTTGCTAACAAACATTTGGTTGAGAAGCTAAAAATAATGCATGGCTGCGGTTTTTACAAATACTTGGGCATATAAATTTGTTTTGATCCCTTAACTCGTGTAGCATGTGACATTAAAATTATAGAGTATAAATGTCTGGGCATATATAGCTTTATTTTGATCTCATACTCGTTTAACTTGTAACGTAAAATAAAATTGCCCAGTCCTGGAATTGGTCTGTTAGCAGGAACTAACCTTATGAATCACACGGCTGGTCTTTCAGGGATAGCTGCAAGTATCCGGTAGAGGGGCGTTTGAAATATTGTTCTATAAATCCTTACACTATGTCAATATTAGTTCTGTCATTTGCCCACTTCTGTTTGCTTGCTCAGCGGGAAAACTTGTCAATTTTGGACAATTTAAAATCTCTGGTTCCGCCGTGTGGACGTATGCATGTGTGCGTGTATAAATCAACATTACTAAGGATATACATGTGCAGGCAATAAAATGCTTGCATAACCAATATACACCATATGGCATTTGTCATTATTTTTTTTTAAATTTGAAAAGCTAATAATTAAATCTTTCTTGTTACCACATGTATGAATACAAATCAAAGTGAGAAAAAAGGTTAACATGACTTTCTCTATTCAATGTAAGAATCCAGATCATTTGTCCTCTAAAGAACGGACGATTTTAATAGAATGTGATTAAACCTGGTTGTGAAGATAAAAATTCGCCACAAAAATAATATGTGACACACAAGTTACATTTTGTTCTGGGTGAAAAACGAAGGGTATCACCTTACACCGATCTAAAATGTGCTGTGACAGAACAACATAATCACCGTAGTTTCCATTAAGATATCAAAATGATTGCAATTAATGATGATTAGCATGACACGGGTCTTTCTTCATGTGAAAAAAAAACAAACTCCAGACACCCACCTGTGTGTGTGTGTGAGAGAGAGAGAGAGAGAGAGAGAGAGAGAGAGAGAGAGAGAGAGAGAGAGAGAGAGAGAGAGAGAGAGAGAGAGAGAGAGAGAGAGAGAACTAAAATAAAGTCACCACACACTGTCAAGGTAACTAGTATCACTGCAATCTGGCAGGGTGATCAGTATTAATGCAAAACGGCAAGGTGATCAGCATCAATACACAATGGCAAGGTGATCAGTATCAATACACAATGGCAAGGTGATCAGCATCAATACACAATAGCAAGGTGATCAGCATCAATACACAATGGCAAGGTGATCAGCATCAATGCACAATGGCAAGGTGATCAGCATCAATACACAATTCCAAGGTGATCAGCATCAATACACAATTCCAAGGTGATCAGCATCAATACACAATGGCAAGGTGATCAGCATCAATACACAATTCCAAGGTGATCAGCATCAATACACAATGGCAAGGTCATCAGCATCAATACACAATTCCAAGGTGATCAGCATCAATACACAATTACAAGGTGATCAGCATCAATACACAATTCCAAGGTGATCAGCATCAATACACAACTGGCAAGGTGATCAAAATCACTACACACTGGCAATGTGATCAGCATCACTACACATTGGCAAGGTTATCGTAATATTTGAGCTCCTGCTTGAGTACAGTTTGTTAATATTTTAACAGGAAAGATATATGATGTTACTTGGAACTAACACAGTTTCGTTAAAATAAACATTGTGTGTCGTATATTAAATCACAAAGATCGCCTGTATAAGCTGTTGAATACCATTTTGTTCGTTGTCTAATAGAATTAACACCTTCTCAGCTGTATGTTAATATCTGTGTAATTTTACTTCATATGATCACACATCCTCCTATAGGATTCATGGATAACACTTTCCGTTCCAGTTGGTGAATATTTGTGACTTAATATTATCACGTCTAAAGGTACTTTTGATTTCTGTTAAAGGTGTCAGGAATGACTGTGTATTTAGATAAGAATTATATACTAGGTGGCCTAGTTGGCATATCTGTGTTGCAACGTGATAAGACCTTATTTACTTTCATTAACCGAACTGGAATGTTACGATGCAAACTCTTATTTACTTCCTTTAATCCAAGTGGCCGGTGATGATGCTAATACTTATTTACTTCCACGAACCCAATCGGACCGTGACGATACAAGGACTTACTTTACTACCACGAACCCAATTGAACTGTGACGATACAAAGACTGTATACTTCCATAAACAAAACAGGACTGTGATGAAACAAAGGCTTATTTATATAAATAAACCCAGGTGGACTGTAATAATACAAACTCTGAATATTAGTAGCAGATAGTGAAATACATGACGGTGGTTACGGTGATATATTATAAGGATTGATAAACCTCGATAATAAAAGTCTATAACTGTATGAAATGAAAGATAAGCATACAACAGTAACTTTCACTCACGCAGATATATACGCAAACATTTATTCACCACCCCCACCCTCCCACACACATGAACACATGCATTCTCCTATCAGCGGATTTGGGAGACAAACATCTGGTCACCGAGACATTACATAAATCAATTTGGTAATTTAAATCACATCTAATAAAAGAAAAAAAAAATACATTGACAACTCTAGGCATAATATTGATATTAATTACAATCATCGTTGTCGTTATTGTCATATCACATATAACCTGCTTTGACAGAGCTTAAAAGCTTTAAATATATAAGACCTAGGAGTCGTTGAATTGTAATAAATATTTTCTTAATTGACCAAATTATTTAATGTAAATATGTCAGGTCTTTCCAATGATAATTATTTAAATATTTAAAACTTAAATCTATATTTAAGTGTAAGTTGAAAGTAAAAATATATTCATCTTGCATATTCACTATGAAATGCAGCTTTTCGTTCATAAGTGGGGTCTGTCTGTCTGTCTGTCTGTCTGTCTGTCTGTCTGTCTGTCTGTCTGTCTGTCTGTATGTATGTATGTATGTATGTATGTATGTATGTATGTATGTATGTATGTATGTATGTATGTATGTATGTATGTATGTATGTATGTATGTATGTATGTATGTATGTGTGTATGTATGCATGCATGCACGCATGCACGTGTGTTTGTGTACGTGTGTGTGTGAACACTTTATGACATACTAATTTTATATTTAAAACGGAAAGCTGTCTATCAAGACTCACAGGTCACCTTTTCTTTATTTTGCACGTAAATCAGTCCAACCTTTCTTAATAATCATCTGTAGTAACAAATACCCCGTGATAAACAGCAGCATTTATAAGATTTCCAACAACAGGTTTTCATAAGAAAAGAATATGTATTAAGCTGTGATCTTAATTAGAATTATTATTTTCTTTCTGGGACTGGTTTACATATGTTTAAATGTATTTATAAATTTGAATAACAGTTGACTGGAAATTCGCGTTTATTTATGAAATTTAAATGTGATACTCTAGTATATATTATCTCTCAAAGTGGGTTAGCAATCTCCGAACAAATAATTAAAACATTTGTTTGCTATTTAAATACAAACATACTAAAATGCATCGAAGACTGAAATATTTTAAACTGAATGCAAAGAGTCATGGTTGTGTTCATCATATATAAAACCTTTTTTTCTGCACTGTTCAATTTACGAACTGAAGCATTCCTACTGAAAACTAACATCGTTAAATAAATTGTCATAGTTGACCAAATATGGAGTGAAACTTAGGTATTTAATGAAAGTGGACCAAAGTTTTAGGCCAACGGTTTCATGTAATATTATCACTGTATAATGAGGTAGTATATCATGAACCCTTTGTGAATTCTAAAAGAAAAAAGAAAATTACAGAATTTAGATGTCAACAATTTATTTACATAAATCTTTGAAATATGTTTATATACAAATGCATTTCTTATCTATTTTATAAAAATATAGAACTCGTATTAGAAAGTACGAAATAAGAGAAATTTTAAAGTCATTCGAGACGGGAAATGTCAAGTATTTTGTACTTAGACAACCAACATTAGAGATTCATGTACATGTCATGAAGGTACAGCATAACATTTTATTATTGCCAGGGAAATTTACATTTTGATGCATACAAACAAATAAAATCTGCACTAGAAATATATTAGCAATCTAAAAGACTAAAGTTTCGTGGTTATATTTGCCTTAAACATTCACGAAATCTTTATTTCACACAATGTTAAGAAAGTAAGAGTCAGTGGAGGGGACTACCGCTGTAGAGAGCGAAATGAATTTTCAGGACTTGAAGACAAGATCACGGCTTCCTTTTAACTGCTTATTGTTGAAACCATATTCTTCAGCGATAACACGATTAGCTGTTGTGGTAGACACGTTGGATGTCAGACTGACATAACCTTAATTCAGGACAAAGTAAGACATCATTAGAAGTCATTGGAGGAACCCCTATATCGTTATGATCGTTATCAGAATCATGACAACAAGATTTTCAACAAAGCTATCGTGGCCGCCATATTGGATGTACAAATGACACAATTTTCATTTAGGAATAACAACTTATCATATTGGTGAAAAGCCCCGTGTTAATGTAACCATCCGTTTGGGATGAATAGATAGCCACCATGGTGACCGTATTGAGGGTTTGTAATTTTTTTTTTGGGAACAACTACCCCCCTTTAGAACTCTTCTTATGAAATCAAGGTGTCAAAATATCTGTCCAATGTAGGACGAAAACAAGATTTTCAAGATGGCCATATCAGCTCAATATCTTCGTAACTTGAATATCAACAAACCATTAAAAGAAATATGTCAGTCATATCCCCATGCTAATATGTCAGTCATATCCCCATGGTAACATGTCCTGTGAGAAAGTTTGTTTTTTTAAAAAAAACTGAATGTATCAGTAGTTTTTAGACATTTTTCAATCTCGCAGGAGAAGTAGTGATAAGTATTTCAAGCTGGCCATTGTGGCAGCCATATTATAACTCAGATTTATATCATTTTATTTTAAGCCCCACATAAATATTACTTTCTGTTCAGTAGGAGTTAAAGATTTTCAAGGTAACTGCTATGAAGACATATATCAATAACATTTGTGTTCCAAATCAACGAGACACTATAACAAGTCTTTCAGTGAAAATTCCATGTTGATTGATCGTCAGCTCAGGAAGAAACCCGATGACAAGATTTTCAAGATGGACGCCAGATTAGCACAATTCAAATTAGGGTCAACAAAACATTATAAGAAGTCGTTTCCTTAAAACACCATGACGATATGACATTCCATTCGTGAGAAGTAGTGATAACAAGATTTTCAAGATGGCCACTGTGACAGCCATATTAGACTCCAGGTCAGCAGCACCATTTTAATTTAAGAACAAGCAGACATCATAAGACGTCTTTTGATTGAGACCGATATCAATATGATTTTTCGTTCAGCAGGAGTAGCGATAAAAAGATTTTCTAAATGGCTCTAGTGGCGCGGTCATACTGAACTAATCAGCACTAACTTAATTTAGGACAAAGTAAACATAAAAGATGTTTGGGTGAAAACCACGTGTTGAAATTTGACACTAACTGGACGTCATAGGGGATCTTGTTTAAAACGCTACGCTAATATAACTTTCTGATCAGGTGAAGTAGTGATCAGAAGATTGTAAAGAAAGCTGCCGTGGCGGTCATATTGTACTTGAGATCAGCACCATTATTTTTTGGAACAAGTCAACATCACAAGAAGTCTGTTAACAAAACCCCATATAGATATGACCATTCATTCAGTGAAAACATCGATAACAAAATTTCTGAGATGTGCGCTGTTGCGACAAAACCGTTTTCATCTTGGACTAACTAAACCATGGGATGAATGTGTGTGCAAAATTTACAAGACAAATTCATGTCGTTTAGGAATAGTGATAGAAAACATGTGCTACCGTACTAAAGAAAAACAACCCCACATGCTCTTCTTGTCTATGCTAGTGAAGATTAAAAAATCACAAAGTTCTGACAACGTTAAATGTTGTGTTATATTGATTTACTTTCCAGAACAATCCAAATCTGCACTAAAATAAAACCCAAATGCACATATCTTCTAAAATTATCTTCATATTGGTACAAATATAAAGCATCGTAGGTCTTCTAGTGTTTTCATTAGAAACAAACGTTTTCAAAATGTAGAAATTGTTGTACATTATTACCGACTAATTCATGAAAGAGCGAGATAAAAATAAATAAATATGCGGTAAAACACGGAGTTTTGCCAGAGTTGTTTATTTCCAAATTTGATAGCAAGAGTTCTTTTAAGAGCTTGCTCCAGTTTAGGAAGTTAAATATTCAATACTTCGGAATCCTTACCACGAATCTTCAGTTTCATACAGTTATTGTTACAGTCCAGCATCTTTTGCCAAATCGTAGTCAACTATCCATGTAGTTTTTAGACATTTTTCAATCTCGCACATACACTATGACCCCAAATATTAAGGACCAAATTTGTCAACTTACACCATATCTCTATCACATACATATTACTTCTACATAACCCTTTCTCAACACTGACCTTGTATCGAGATTTTTCTTTAAACTGATACATTCAGTTGTTTTTAAAACAAACTTTCTCACAAACGAAATTATCTAAAACTAAATTTAAGAGTTAATGCAAATATAACCTAAGCATCTTGTCTTTCGTTTTCAAAATTCAGCACACTTGTTGCGTTTTGGACTTTTGTTTTGGCCTTACTTTGGCATTGGGCCTATATTGTATTTACTATTACTTATTTGTGGCTTAACCTCACTTTGGCATGTTCTGGAATTCTAGAGTATATACTACAGCTCATTTGTAACTTTCTCATAATGTGTTGGCTTTACTTGGAATTGTAGCCTCCTCTCCTGTATACATCACGGCATACTTTGTATTGGCCTCACTTTGATATGTTTCGAGTTTTATGTAGATACCAACAGCTCACTTGTGTATTGAACTTGCTTTGGAATATATCACCCCTCACCAGTATATACCTCAGCCCACGTATGCATTGGCTTCACTTTAACATACATTTTGTTTTTCGTACACATTAAACCGTAATATTCCTGAATAAATCAATATTAAGCAGCCTCAAATTTATTGATTTCATTCTAAAAAAAATTCTGATATGCTTCTTAAAAGAAAAAAAGAAATAAAAAACAAAACAAAGAATGGATTATATTAATTTCAAGCAGTGTGCAAGTAGATCTAAACTCTTTCCTGTACGGCCATACATGCATTAAATGCTTTAATGTTACAGCGTGCCTCAACGTACCGGCAATAAATGCTTTAATGTTACAGCGTACCTCAACGGGTTACTTGCACATTGGTCTGTTGCACCCGCGCAGCAAAATAATGAATAGAGGTCACTGTAACCAAACGGTTGTAAAAAAAAATCATGTATAGATTGTGTAAAGTACCTTCACGTAACCTGTTATTCGGCCAAAGTCTCGTGGGTCAAAGGGCATGTGGGAGAATTAAAAATGTTTGGAAACTAGGAAAACCCATTGTGTAGCGGACTGAAAAGGGTGATTTAGCGAAAAATGCAGACAGGACTGGAACGATGGCTTTTCTGAAAGTGAAGTTTGTCGAAAAGGAACATACTCATATATTGGTTTCTAAATGGAGATAAGCTCTTGAAAACACCTGCCATGAAAATTAAATTTTCAAATAATTACTTATATATGTACATCAGTCCTGTCTTGTAACTGCAGTGATATCCAATTAATAAAGCGATTTACAAGAAAGACAAAACTGGTCAAAGTGGTGACTCGACTCATGAGTTAGGATATTAGTTGAAAAAGTGAAATTATACTATTTCTTGCTTTAATAAGTAATTCTAGAGAAAACGCTATCATCACACTCGCAAAGAAGTGATTTTTCCGAATATAGAATAGAGCTTTTATTTCCATTGCACACCTTTTCTCAAATATGATTTTAAGTTTGATATACAATGTTAATACAAATAGTCAATTAAACAAATATTACTACAGAGTATGTATTTATGGATCATAAAAGAAAACAAAAATCGAACTAACACGTGTTTTAACCATGGACATACCATTTTTCGGGTAAGGAAAAGAAACACTTTTAAATAAAACAAAAGAACAAATATAACATAAACAAAATCATAATTACAAAAATATAAAAAAGCAAGTAAAAAACAAACAAAACCAGCAATTAAAATTTAACTTCAGTCGTAGAAAGTTTTCAAATGAATTTCTTCAAAGGGTTTCTTTACATTTCAAAATGTAATTTAAAAGTTACCTTTTACGACTTGCTCTCATTTCATTCTGAATAAGGAACATTAAACACAAATACACAATTATGCAAACAGTGTCGATTCTCCAGCCAAAATACCATGGGCAAAGTGGTTCTGGAGTTTATCATCAGAAACTGTCACTATCAATTGGCATGTGTTACCTAGACATTCTTTTTACCTTATGAATTTATTCTATTGCCACAGGCGCGCGGCTTTCTAAAATCGGGCTTGCGCATGGTATATGTACGACGCCTGAGGAGTTTATCAAAAGGTTTTGGAATTTGTTAGCGCTGAAACCAGATAGGGGTTGTAGGAGTTATCCGAGCTGTGGTAATAGTCCTCGAACGAGCAAGATTTGCCGAGGACGCCGTACACTAAAGAGTCTTTATCAGGTGCGGAAGCCCCCGAATCGCTATTATTACTGTCCAAATTACTGTCCTCAAGATTCTGAGACCCTGCAAAATGATTGTCCTCAGTGTTCATGTGTGCTGTATATGAATCGGGATAGTTTTCGCTATGGCTCGTAAAATTACATGAATCATACCCACTTTCATGCTCATCTCGAGTAGGAATGTAATTGTTCATTGTACATTGTTTTGCGCTACATCCGGTTAAGTTATTTGAATTTATATCTTTCTCACGCGCGCCTATTGAGACTGCGCATGATTTCATGCTTCCATGGAGATATTTGTCAAACTCATGTGGATCTACGTCGCTAAGGGACTCAACCTCAGAAAATTTTCGAATTAAACAGTCATTTGAATATAATTGACAGTGGCTCTTTTGAAATGCACTTCCTGCTTGAGGAAATGGTCCAAAGTGGGAAAGTCTCGGAGGTTCTCGACTATAGATTACTTTCCTGTTCTGAAAATGTGTCGGTAGTGAATCCATTTGTCTATTATAATGGGCATTGTAAACAGTTTGCGCAGAAAAACTAGAATTGTTCAAATACTCCGTTACTCTCGGCCTCGCGACCAGGGCTCTCAATGTTACCATGTTGTCAGTGGTTGAAGTCAAATTGACACTTGTAGGAACAGGATACATCATGTGACAGGATCCATTGCGTCGATATTGGACGTGCACGGGAAAGTTGTTCTGTGGGGGTAAATCATTATCTGGAGAAAATCTGAAGGTCCTGGGAACTGAAGACCCAGTCATGGTTGGCGAACTTTTTGGCGACAGAACCCCATCAATATTACTGGAATGGGTAGTTGAAGGGTCGAAATTCTTTGTGTAAGGTTTTTGTCTGTAATCAACAGGACTTGTTGGGGGAGTAGACTCCGGCGTATGAAGAAGTGTTGTCAGTAGTGGAGCGCTAGCACTTGGTCGTGGGTGTGTGGCGGCATTAGAAACGTTGCTAGTGTATGGAGTTGTGCTATCAGCTTCTTTCGTTTTCTCCGGTGTCATCGGAGCATCGTTGGTTGAATCAGGTTTTGGGAAAGAGGAGTTTTGCTTAGCCGAACGTTTTGGACCCTTCCGTCTTCTGGGTCTGTACTTGTAGTCCGGATGTTCCTTCATATGCAGAACTCTAAGCCTCTCTGCTTCTTCTATGAATGGCTGCTTTTCTTCAGGGACCAGAGCTTTCCATGCATTTCCTAGAAAAGAGAAACTAAGAATTGTAAATGCATTTCCCAATGCGTCTCCAGTATGGTTAGGGGCGAAATAAAAGAGTAAATGTGGAAACACATTTTTACAAAAAACCTTCGCATCCAGTAGAAGTTAATTGTTACCAAATTTTTGATTTAATTAAAAATGTGGTGAAATCATTACTTGTATAATGGCATTTGCTATTTGTTGTTTACGGCACATCAACACAAGCGAGTTGCATAGTGTCAAATCACAGGGTAAAGTTTCTTTCTAAATAGACACACCACGGCATCCTACCCTGGATGATCCCTTCTGGTCTCGAGTCATTTGTAATTTCACGGGAACTATATTATTTCCAATACATTCGCTCAGTCCAATGTATGAAAGACCTCAATTATTGCGTTTTAATTGAAAAGATTCACTATTTGCCAGCAATAATTCGTCAACTTGCACACGGATTATAAAAAAAGCCTTAGCTCCCAACGAAAAAAGGAAAAACAAAATTATCACTGTAAAATGAGGATAGATGTTTTCGATTTTTTTTTCTGAATCCTCATAATGGTTCTGTGTTGTAAGAATAATTTACTTTGTACCTTATATAGATTAGCCTTAAGAAGTCGTGTAATTTTTCACATGACCTTGCCAAAATGTAAATTTCTTACGTTTTATTTAGCTGCTGATAATACAGATATGAGTAGTTCTTTTGAAATGCCCCTAGAAGAAGCAAACTTTGAAAGCTAAGGTTCTCGTGGTATACACCAGAAACTTTTGCAATATTGATGATCAATAAGCAAATACTTACGAACCATAATCACAACTAAAATCAATTATAAATATCCGTCCTCGATATAGTTATGGACCCTAATCAGGCTGTGATAGACTCTCCATCTTCGAAATTAAATATATTATTTTCTTCTACTGTGGCCGTTGTAGCATGGAATAAACCCTTTCTACTAGCGTAACCGCTATTGGGATAAGATGGCAAATATCCCTTCCAATATTGTTACTATTACAGGTACAAGATGCAGTATGCCTTTTCTGCTATTGCGACCGTTGATAATATAACATGTAATATATTCCTTGTCTTTATCGTAACCGCCGTAGAGACAACAGATAATATACCTCGTCTACTATCGAGACCACTTTTGGGATATCATAGAATATACCTTTTTCTACTATCGTAGCTGCAGTAGGGAAAAGATGGAATATACCCGTTTATATAGTCCTGACCGTCATATGGACAACATGGAAGATATACCTTTCTACCATCGTAACCACCATAGAGATAACATAGAATATACGCCTTTCTACTGTTGTGACCGCAATACAGAGATAACATGGTATTTACGCCTTTCTACTATCGTAACCGCTATAGAGATTACACGGAATAAACGCCTTTCTACTATCGTGACCGCTATAGAGATGCAATAAAAGTACGTCTATCTACTATCATGACCTCTATAGAGAGCACATGGAATATACGCAGTTCTACTAAAGGCATCGCTATAGAGATAACATGGATAATACGCCTTTCTATTATCGTCACCACTATAGACAAAACATGGAATATACTCATTTCCAATGTCGTCACCGCTATTGAAACATTATTTGTTCTCTTTCTTCTGGGTTGAAACTTAACATTTCTTAAAAAGAAAGGTTTACAGAGGCCTGCTAAACAAATGACGCACGAATTTATCCATTTGGCTCAGTAGTACATATTTCTACCCACAAAGCTATCACTTCTGCATCAATTTAAAGCTTTACGTATCTCGGTAGCACACGTGGTAGAGCATCCGACTCGTATGAGGATTCAATACCCACTCAGGTAAGCCCGTTAATCTGTCTCAGAGTTTCTTTGAGGAGTGGCACTTAGCATCCATTCACTCGAAATAAAAAAAACAGTAATATACTAAAAGAAACCGTAAATGCAACGAACAGTCAACTCTTGGACTGCTCACTGTAAAATACGTGTAGATATCTTAACAAATTATGGTTTTTAACTCTTTCAAAAGAGAATGCGAAAGAAGAAGACGAAGAAAAAGAAGAAGATATTGCTGATCCATTGATGCTGTTGATGATTATGGATGATGACGTTTTCTTAAATTTTAATTGATAACGGTACTAAAGACTCCCATAGTTAAGACAGCAAAATAGATACGCTTTCATCTTGGTATGGATTTGAGAGAGAGAGAGAGAGAGAGAGAGAGAGAGAGAGAGAGAGAGAGAGAGAGAGAGAGAGAGAGAGAGAGAGAGAGAGAGAGAGAGAGAGAGAGAGAGAGAGAGAGATGTTTTATTTGCCTATACGTCGAACTTATTTTGGTAAATTTTATCCACAGGTGTGTTATGTGTGAATTAAAACATAATCACGTATTAAACAAACATTCATTCCCCTTGTACTTTTAACCAATAAATTTCGCCCGTCCAAATAACTGGAATACTTTCTATAAATATTTGAAGATTTACTGTCGCTGGACAGCAACGTTGTTAAGATGCAGCATTAGCCGTCGTTTTCCAGCCACTTAGAAGCGCAACCTGATACATACGATAACGATGGATAAGGTTGAGAGATTTATGCCTTTGTGATTGTAATTACTAAACTACTTGCTAGAACGTCCCTGTATAAGAACAGGTGGACGCGTTAGAATATCCCTCTTTAAACACACAGGGATTTGTTAGAACATATATGTATAAACTGGGGGATTTGCTAGAAGGTCCCTGTATAAGAACAGGTGGACGCGTTAGAATATCCCTCTTTAACCACACAGGGATTTGTTAGATCATATATGTATAAACTGGGGGATTTGCTAGAACGTCCCTGTATAAGAACAGGTGGACGCGTTAGAATATCCCGCTTTAAACACACAGGGATTTGTTAGAACATATATGTATAAACTGGGGGATTTGCTAGAACGTCCCTGTATCAGCACAGGTTTGGACTTGTTAGAAGATCCCCGTTTGATCACAACGAGGACTTTTAGTTAGAACATATACGGGACGCAGACAGAGACATAAGAACAAAATGCAGTCAGTTGGAAACATAATCTTTTTGTTATTTTTTGATGAATACCATACTTTCACTATGTATACATTTGGCCTTTTATTAAAGAATGTGAAAATGTGGCATGTGCTAAATATTTGAACATATTGTCATATTAAAATATCGCAAACGTTCCAATTGGAAAATACCACGGTTTAATATTTGGCAATTTTATGTATACAATTCTTACTGTTATTTATTACAGCCAGTATGGTGGTGGTGGTGTGTGTATGTGTGTGTGTGTGTGTGTGTGTGTGTGTGTATGTGTGTGTGTGTGTGTGTGGAGCATAACACAGAAATCAGACTCACTTCAAAACCCAAACTTTTCACTATCAAAATTAGTCAGTCTTACAGAAAGGTAGAAATATGTGGTCTGCAAGAAACCTGCAAAGCTCATTGCTGTTACAGTGTACAAAGTATTAAAATAATAAAGAGAATACGTGTGCTGAAAAGTATTTTATCATACGACACTGGTCTAGATGGTCGCAAAGTGAATCAGCTGTTTTACTCAACAACAACAACTATGTGCAAGGAGTCATACATTTTATTTCGTATATGTCAGTCTAACTGTTTCGAAAAAAAAATACAAAAATAAATCAATCGATCTACAGGCTGATGAAATCAGATTGCATGTATTCAGAATTAAATTTAAAAAAAAATGAATCCACGGAATTGAAAGAATCAATGAAACTAAGCATTTTGAGTATATACTTCGTTTTCCCTAATGTATAGTTACCAGGTTTTTTTTTCTTTCATCTCCTTGATATACATATGCTTTTTTCCTCTTAATTATTATAAAACTGTAAAACATTATTGCGCGATATGAAAATAAACATGAAACAAATTTCAAAAACATGATCTGGGTCTTTTTAACATATCTCACTCTTTCTAACAGAATGTTTATAGATTTACATTTTGTGCAGTATGGATTATTAGGTGGACACATTACATATATAAGGTGACAGAAAACACAGATTTAACCGGGAAAACACTAGAAAAACAGTGAGAGTGCGCAAGTATCTCAAAAACCTATTTCCGAATAACGACGACGTAACTGAAACGATACTTAAATAATATTGCATTTAAAGGAAATCTCGACGATTGCAGATCGTGTTAATATTTAAAAACAAATTCACTTTTTCGACGGGGCGGTTTGTATAAGAGCTTCCTGTTCCAAAAATATTTATGTTCTTTAAGTGATTTTGCAGAATACAAATAACAAAATTTATCTTCCAACCGTTGAATGAATCTCTACATGTGAATGCCAATTGTTCTAAATAGTGAATGAGGGGGGGGGAAACTAATTATTATACGATTGCTTCTAACTTAGCAGCAGTTCTATAAACAACAACGAATAATAATAATAATAATAATAATAATAATAATAATAATAATAATAATAATAATAATAATAATAATAATAATAATAATAATAGTAATAATAATAATAAAAATAATAATAGCAATAGTATAACGAGAAGAAATTATTATAAATTATTGTAAATTATTATTATTATTATTATTATTATTATTATTATTATTATTATTATTATTATTATTATTATTATTATTATTATTATTATTATTATTATTATTATTATTATTATTCAAGATTCGAAATATTCATCCATTTTTGATAATATTCGAATCCATTTAGTGACTGACGTTTCATTCTGCATTGTTGCTTTTCCTAATCCTAATCGGCAAATAATTTCTAGCCCATATAATACTTTGCCGTAATTTAGCTTGAGTTACCCACACTAGAAAATATTTTCAAAAATAGAACAACAACAAAAATCTTGTAAACAATAGAATGATGCCTCGAACCATATTTTCTCATTTAACTTGAGTATGGTGGACCATGGGATTTATGTCCTTTTATATGTGTTTTGTGTGTTAGTTTTCTTAATTTTTTAAAAATATTTTTCAATTATGCAGGTTCAATATCAACAAGTTTGATATTATGGTAACCCTTTTATTATCTTGCAGTAGATATGTTTGAATTTCTGTTACAAGTTTTATTTCTACCAAGTACAACGATATCCCTCCCCCAACATTTTAAGCTAAAAATCTGCAAACCATTTCACCCAGATTGTCATTATGAACATCCTTTGTAGGACTCCTCAGTTTTATTTTTACATTTTAAACAACTTTTGAATAAAATTTAATACTTTTATCTTCAGAAGAACCAACCTAATAAAATGCATATCCTCTGGAAAAAAACACCAAAAATTAATATTATCGATAACCAACAAGAGAGTTTCGGGCGGTTGTTAATATGTAGGAATTTATTTTAACGCCTTGCCATCTATTAGCATTGACAACGCCCAATATTTGCATCGTATTTTAGCAATGCACGAATGCATATTTTCCATATCCGTTTAAGCATGCTGATAAATAGTTGTAAAACAAAATCTTTCATGCAAATAACATGATGGAATATGGAATATTTTTTTTCCCAAAAATAACAAATTTAATGATTGTTGTAGCATATATATATATATATATATATATATATATATATATATATATATATATATATATATATATATATATATATATATATATATATATATATATATATATATATGTATGTATATATATATATATATATATATATATATATATATATATATATATATATATATATATATATATATATATATATATATATATATTTAGTGTGTGGATAGGAAAATGGTATCTCAATTTGTCTTTACATGAACGCAACCGAAGAGACCAAATAAATATACTAAAAGCTGTGCATCAAAGTAACCTATCATATTTGCTTTCTATGTCATTCAGATAGCCTCTACCCATTTGACAGCCGCAACCGCCACCATATTTACTGTAGCCATTTCAATAAAACACCAAGTTCCTAGCCTTCAGGTGAAGGAGAGCTAATTATATTTTCCCCCAACCTGCAGAGGAGGAGTTCTAAGTGTTGTCCATATTAATAATTTCATACAGGTTTAATCTCAAAATTATAACATATGTGTTACATTTATGTGCGCTGCTCTCAAGTACAGACAAATGTACACTTTGTCCCATACCCCTCATCCGACATGAAAGGGGAAATTTATATATCTTAGTTTCGTGAGTCATTGAAATCTTTCGTGCAGTGAAAAATTAAAATTACAGGAGTTATTAGGTACAATAAATATAAACAAAACTAAATACAGATTCGCTGTCATGAACAGAGACAGAAGGGAATGAAAGCATATCTATTGGATACCATCACGGTTACATAAGAGAGAGAGAGAGAGAGAGAGAGAGAGAGAGAGAGAGAGAGAGAGAGAGAGAGAGAGAGAGAGAGAGAGGACAGCATAAACTAGTTGAACCTGTCATTATTGTGTCCATCCATCCATCCATCCATCAATCCATCCATCCATCCATCCATCCATCCAACGAAACATACGTACGCAAGTACTTATGCAAGCACGCAGTACATACGCATGTGCGTATTATGTACCATCATCCATCCATCCATCTATTCATCCACCCATACATCCATCTATCTATCCATATATACATACGTACGTACGTACGCAAGTACGTATGTACGCGCGCAGTAATACTTTGCGTATTTATGTACCATCATCCATCCATCCATCCATCCATCCATCCATCCATCCATCCATCCATCCATCCATCCATCCATCCATCCATCCATCCATCCATCCATCCATCCATCCATCCATACATACATACATACATACATACATACATACATACATACATACATACATACATACATACATACATACATACATACGTACGTACGCAAGTACGTATGTACGCACGCAGTACATACGTATGCGCGCTTTTATGTACCATCATATTCATCTATCCATCAATCAATACTTGCTAGCAATAAATGTGAATTCGCCACTTACTGCATTACTTTTATTTTCAGGTGAGTTGAAGTTGATAAATAAATAGTCACAAAATTTATTTATCTTGGTGGTTCTGTTTTTTTTTTAAATGCTCGAAAGAGAAAATATATAATAAACAGCTCCGTCCATGTATTCTGTTGGTAAAAGCTACCATTGTTGCATTGTGCAGTCCTATTTGTTAATGATATCCATTTAATAATAAGTTACATACTGAATGAATGATAACGTTAGGTACAGAGGTAAACACGTTTTTATTAGAACAAAAATAATCACTGTTTTCACAAGAAAAACTAGGCCAAATTTAATTAGATCATGCGATAATATTAAAAGCGAAAGTATACAGACAACAGTTAGCAATAACATTCCACACGAATACAAAATAATCGAGACATAGTAATACCCATCTTAGTCGACATTAACGTGATGAGACATTAGCTTGGAAAGGACTATATGATCTCACTTTCTTGTTTAAGCTGTAAGACAGTTTGTATATTAATGCATTTCTAAATGATGCCAGTTCAGATGAAGTGAAAATTTGGTTTTTGTCCTTCATGCATTCATCAGATGCAGAACATTCGAGTGTGTGCAGTAATTGTTCGTTTAATACACTTAAATAATATTACAAAAGTATTACGCAAGGTCTTTGCTAACAAACAAATATTTAAGACACTCGTGGATAATAACTAGGTAGGGTGACTTAAATTTTCTGTCCAAATCGACCTGTGTATACCAGTAAAAACAGGAAAAAAAAATAGAGTGCTCGTAAAGAAGACAAACAACGAAGTACGAAAAATTCTAATTATGCTTAACTTCTATATTTAGGACACCTTTCCAATCAGGATTTGTTTTTGGTAGGTGGGAGGCGCTTAATATAACCAAATGTACATGTTTCATTGCATTATTTATACTATAAACTTCTTCCTGTGATATTTTATTTTGCTCTCACAAGAAAGATCCTCAAATAAAATATTAATCTTAAGATTAACGAAACTTAAAAATATATTTTTATCACAACTGAAAAATACTCTAGGCATGTATAACTGTGAGATGATAATGCATTCTACTTGAAGTCCCATTGTGTTGAACAGGCTCTAGGGCCAGATGATAAGAAAAAAAATCTGTTATATTAAGTGCTGAACAAAACCTGTCAAAGACAGAGACTGAAGAGCAGTGAGAAAAAAATAAGGTTAAAACCATCTACATGATTTTTCCAATAAAATTGTTCATTAAAGAGGAAAACGTGTATGGTGTAACTGATTAAAATAGTCAACAAAGTCATTCAGAGAGAGAGAGAGAGAGAGAGAGAGAGAGAGAGAGAGAGAGAGAGAGAGAGAGAGAGAGAGAGAGAGAGAGAGAGAGAGAGAGAGAGAGAGAGAGAGAGAGAGAGAGAGAGAGAGAGAGAGAGAGAGATTTTAATTTAAAAAATATTCATTTTAGTCACTACATTCCGGTATATACAAATCCATTTGATGGCGTCAAAACTGTGGAAATGAGAGCTGTACAAGTACTTGCTTTGTAGCGACGGAGTTGTAGATCTGTCATGCTATCATAATAGTAACTTTTTTTGTCGCCCATCCGAGATAAACAAAAAGGATTTTTTTGTGATTTGGCGTTTTTAGAGCAAGGTCACTTGAAGTAAACGTACTTTACTACAAGGCAAAACTACAGGAGCCGATTCGGACTAATCTTTTGGTATGTTTCGAACCCGCGACCTTTCCGTCACCAATCATGTGCTCTAACAACTGAGAAAATGTGATTCCCTAAAGAATCTTTGGGTATAGTTCACACTTGCTTCAGATTGTAATATAACCAATGTAAGAAAGAAAGGACGTGAAGAATGAAATTAAACAAAACGTATAAATTTTAATAGTTAAGCTTGACTTACCGAGCATCTTGCTCAGATCAGCGTTGTGGACATCAGGGTTTTCTCCTGCTAGTTTCTTACGCTCGGCTCGGGCCCAGACCATGAAAGCGTTCATAGGGCGTCTGATACGCTGCTCCGCCCTGCGTCCACCATGTCTTAAGTGAGATCTGCTATCTCCTCCAGCCTGAGACATAGCGTATCTTTCTATCCAGTCTGGCGGCGGCGGCGGCGGCGGCGGTTGACAATGATGCGCCGCTGGGACATGGTTGTATGGATACAAGGAGCGTAGGTTAAAATTGTCTTGTGCATCCGACCCACTGTTACACGAATCGTGCGAATTCCAAAGCATATTGAGAATTGTCTGCACAATATACTGCGTTCAAATATTTAGTTCCGTTTTAAAGTCTTTTTTTTACTTCGATTTGCCAAATCAGTCCTCGATAATACAAATCTATAAGACACTTGCAAAGTTTGCACTTTTCCCAAAAATTGTCACTTCCGACTCCATTTGTTTTTAAATTTAACGTATTCAATTCAAATACAAATTACTTCTGTGGTGTAAATAGAATCAACAAACAAAAATACCGTCAGCAGTGAAAGTTTTTCCACGACCTTTATGACTTCAGCAGTGATAATAACTGTGTACTTCACTCACTTGTCCCATGTGACAGTATCACCGTACGTACACTACATGTACACTATGCGCTTGCAAAAATCTCTGCGCAAATATAACATGAGCTATGTCTGTCTGTTAGAATTTATAGCTGGGCAGGTTCGCATCTGGTTATCTTGGGGTAGATAGAACCCTAAACAATCACTGGTCCAGATAGGGGAAGTACTGATTGAAGAGGCGGGACGAGTCCACCATTTATACCGAAAACCACTACACGAAACAAGCTAGGCCGGAAAGGTGGTTGACGAAACTGACAAATAGAAACTCGATACCTCCTATCAGAGATGAGGCAGTTATTAAACTTCAACGAGCTGAATTGGAAATGATAGGTATTCCCTAGAATAGTACATGTATACTAATTAAACCACTATTTTGTGAAAAGAAACACTTTTTAAGAAAATCTTATTCTCACTCTAGAATGCAAGCTGTCGAAGGTATGTCGCTTCTCTCTAATTGTTTATCAGATACAGGCTATATGATATCCTGTTATTGCCTTCTTCAATCAGTTCTTTGTAATGTTTGTAAAAATGAAAGGAAAGAAACGGAGGAAAAGGTGATAAATACATCGAAATGTTGGATTTTAATTTTGTTGAAAGGTATGTCTGCGCCCAGACTGATTGTATATATTTTATATGCCATTAACTCATTATAACTTGAATTATCCGAGTCTCCGTCTGATGTATACAACTTATAGTTTCGCAAAATAAAGTTATCGAAACCACATAATTCACAATTTAGACAAATTCTTGATCGTTCTGCGCATTTGTTCCAAAATATAAATCCATATGGTTGGGGATTTTTGTTTCATTTTTGTGTTTGTTTTGCAACAGCTGATATAATGCAGTTTCTTATTGCTGCTTGATTATTTCTTGAAGTCAAGGGAATCTAATAGTGCCTCTGAATGATTGGGTGCTTTGTTCCCTATGTTTGGATACATATATTCATCACAGTTTCTAAGTATTATTAACCATATACCACATGGATGACACACCGTTAACGAGTTGTAAAATTAACAGTTTAAATGTCTGCCATAATGACTAGTATTTTTCACTCAATCACAAACATCTTGAAAGTGGTATGTATGTATGTATGTATGTATGTATGTATGTATGTATGTATGTATGTATGTATGTATGTATGTATGTATGTATGTATGTATGTATGTATGTATGTATGTATGTATGTATGTATGTAGGTAGGTAGGTAGGTAGGTAGGTAGGTAGGTAGGTAGGTAGGTAGGTAGGTAGGTATGAACGTACGTACGTACGTACGTACGTACGTAGGTATATGTATGTATGTATGTATGTATGTATGTATGTATGTATGTATGTATGTATGTATGTATGTATGTATGTATGTATGTATGTATGTATGTATGTATGTATGTATGTATGTATGTATGTATGTATGTATGTATGTATGTATGTATGTATGTATTCATGCATTACTGTTTAACATCATTTCAGCGCAATAATGATTATATGGTTCTAATTAAAACTTAAATTGTAAAAGTTGAAAAGCCACGAATTGCACAAATTTTAAAATAGATAAAGAAGTTAATTCTTTTGAATAAATGTAAGCACGAAGTACTACAATCGGAAAATTGGGAAAGATATTAAAATTCTTTGAACTTGATGTAAAATATAAAGGTTTTAAAGGAACAAATCCGTCAAAGAAGAATCTTGAATAAAAATAAAATATTGATCAGAAATGTGATATTTGGAAGTGCAATAATCATTACGCGTGTATAATTTGTTAAATCGGTGAGAGAATTAAAATGATTAAATCAAACATGCAAATTATATCTACAGATATAAACAAATATAAAATAATATAAAGTTTCGTATTTATCATTTGGACGAGATAATAAAATAATGCGTACATAATGTTCAATAAATGAAATACATGCTGCCTATAGAGATGATGATAATGATGTTAATGACGATGATGATTGCAAATGAATTTATAATTGTTTGTGCTGTATGACCATAAAGAAAAAAATAAAATTTGTTGACTTTACAACATTATAAGGTAATACAGCAAATTAATGACTGACAAAACTTTCTACCTCAATTCATATTTACTAAATTACACAAATACCTAAATGTAAACATGTATACAAATGATTGTAGGTGTAAATTTTCTCCACGTCCGGCGTCCGGCATTTCGTCTTAATTGTTTGCTTCACACGCTTCTTCTTTACTTATTTCCAAGAATCTGAGCTATGATATTCCATTCAACATAAATTAGAATATGAGTACGAAATGGTTATTTTACAACTGACAACTAATTGGTAATTAAAATGGAGCAGCGAAATTGCAATATCAGAAGAATTTGCTCCAATAGCCGTAATGATTCAGGTTGCAATATATACTAAACAATCTATTCAAAAAAAAATTTCTCGAATCGAAAGCAAAATTCATTGCTTGTCAAAAAAATATTATGTATTGTATCACACACTGTATATTTGTTTTAATATATTTTCTACTCTCTTTATCTCAGTATTTTATTTATCAAGTATGTATTGGCATTTAACCGCACATCGGCACAATAATATCTGTAAAGTGTACATGAAAGATATAGTTATAAAAACGTAACAATGAAAAATTACTCAATAAACGTTAGCAAAAAAAAAACCCTTTCAAATAAATATAAAAATGAATGTCGAAAATATAAAGGGTAAATTTTAAAGATATTAAAATTAAAGACAAATCGAAATAAAATCCTTTTTAATACAGAGTCAATATATATATATATATATATATATATATATATATATATATATATATATATATATATATATATATATATATATATATATATATATATATATATATATATTATTCCGTAAAAAATGCCAAGATTTTCTCAATCCGTACATGATCATACAAGATTGTTGTTTAGATTATCGAAAAAGATGCTACACATTTACTGGCATTGCATATAAACAGGCAATACTTAAGGACACATTTGGACAATTTATTCATAAAGCATTATATTATATGTGGTCTTTAAATGAAATTTCAATCTTGAAAACTTTGATGGATCGTCTTTGAACATCCCAGAATCTCCACGTAATTGCTTAAATTTATACAGAAATACTTTAGACTGTCTACTCCCACCACCCATGACAACATGCACTTAAGAAACTCACCTAGGTGTCGGAAACGAAATCCTTTCCATATTATGAGCAATATGCGGCCAAAAGTATGATTCTACATATGGGCATCCACAGGATTTTTTTTCCAAGGATGGTGGTGGCAAACCCAAATACAAAGAGTTATATTTATACTGCACAATGGGATTTTTTTTTTCCTTTCAAAATAATGACGGGTTGGATGTTGAGTGGGGTGGCAAAGAAAGTGAACATGTCAGTGAAGATTTGACCTTTTGATGCCCTCACAGAGACCTCAGACGGGAATCAAGATAATATATCCCTCTTGCACCTCCTTCCCATAACGGTAATCAATGGACTGCCGAGTTTAGCGAGAATCAGCAACGTTTCTTTTTGAGATAACTTAATATAAAAACTAAGAGAATGACGGAATACAGATAAACGGACGGGTAGACAGACGGCTGATATTACAAGACTAACACTTTTATCAGTTAAATTTATACGTTGTTTAATTTTTGCACTTTCCGAATCTTGTCATAAATCGATAATGGAACATGCTATATTTGAAAAGTGCAGCTGTGACACCCAAATGAAGCCCATAAATTTAAAGAAAATTTGTAAATTCACGAAAATGTGTTCAAACTTCGATACATACATACATACATACATACATACATACATAACATCATAGAGAATAACATGAATCCGATTTTGGTTCTCATCATATATTTTCTAGTTATATATGTATAATTTAGACTACTTTACTAAACTCAATCCACGATATATAACTAAACCAGCCCAAAGGTTGATGTGGTTACAACTACCATCTTGCGACACTGAGCTAAGTGCAGTCTTTAATTTGGTTTAATTAAAACATGGTTATTTTGTAGGCATAATGTTATTTCTGTTTAATGTAAAGTTCAGTATTCAATGATATATAGGCTGAAGACCCTGCTGGTATTTTGTTTATAACAATTTACCTCTTAGTGTAAACATCATGTTCAGGTCAAAAAGAAATTAAGAAAGAAAATTTATGCTCTTCTTTCTTTTCATATGATTTCATAACGCATTTGTTTTTTATTTTTTTATTAGCATAAATCTCAACAATTAAGTCTTGGAAGTATACCTATCTTTAGAAGTGAAAATAAAGTGGACGAAGATTTAGAAGTTGACAGATTTATATTGACCTTAAAACAACAAAAGAAATGTAACTTAATGAGAAAGACCCTTCTCCTCGCTTAAATACTCAAAGGAATTGTTTTAACCGGAACAAATAAAAATTTTGTCCTAGAAATACGCATCTGAAAAATTAAACGCTAAAATTTAAGCAAAACTCCATTGTCTGCGAAAGGTACCTCCTCACCAAAACGTGGCTTGCTCTAAATGCTGATAAACATTATGTTTATTCTTATGTAAGTAAAGCGACATAATTTATTTCATTAATACGTATCAAATAATTTTTTAATGCACATTTTGTCTCATATTATAACCATGAAAAAGAGAACATAAATATCTACAACTAATAAATTTTGAATTGCCTTGCGTCTACTATGTCAAACAATGCAGTAAAGAGCATAAATTTATCTGTTTTATATACATTTACTGAAAACTGGTTAAATCTGCTCTTATTAACTTAAATTTACGATCAAGACCTTATCTGCTACACATTATAACATTTAAGTGATAAATAAACCGTTTGATTAAATAATGCGCAAATCATCGTATTAAAGTGGTTAAAGATCTTCATCGTGAGCCGTATGTACGGTATAAATATCAAATCCATTGATTTCATTGCCAATAAACGGAATTGCAATGTAATATTTTTTGAAAACAAATTCTCACTAAAGTTTTCCTAGAATAACATTTCTTTAGGATGAAATATGCTCGCAAGAGAAGGATGCTGTGTATTCATTTGACACTTTCCTTCAGTGCATGGTTACGTTCTATAGGAAGAGACACTACAAAATGCGGAAACTGTTTATTCCTGAAGTATTATTCGAATGATCTGAAAAGCTTCACTTACTAATGCATTTGCCGATTTTAAATCGGTATAAAGGATCTTATCCACCAGTTAACCTACCAGCCTATCTACCTACCCTGTTAGTCAACAATTTTTCTGTTTTCTATCTAGAAAGCACATATATCTACATATACCGCGTATATGTATGTATGTATGTATGTATGTATGTATGTATGTATGTATGTATGTATGTATGTATGTATGTATGTATGTATGTATGTATGTATGTATGTATGTATGTATGTATGTATGTATGTATGTATGTATGTATGTATGTATGTATGTATGTATGTATGTATGTATGTATGTATGTATGTATGTATGTATGTATGTATGTATGTATGTATGTATGTATGTATGTATGTATGCATGCATGCATGCATGCATGCATGCATGCATGCATGCATATATATATATATATATATATATATATATATATATATATATATATATATATATATATATATATATATATATATATATATTATATATATATATATATATATATATATATATATATATATATATATATATATATACACACACACATATATTCTGTGTCAATGATACACCAAGATATGCCGAGTATCCTTTACAAGAAAAATTTTAACGTCTTGTGGTATATCATTGATACAGCGTACACACAGTACATATACTTTATTTATATCACATACAAATACATATATTTGCCCTTTGAGCGGAGTTAAGATTTACTACAGGCAGCTGTGTTTTGACTGAATGAAGGAAATCTCTCATCCCCGAGTGTGTCCGCTACAAAATATAGCTTTAGCCTTTTGTGGCTATTCAGAATCACTTTTGCATATTAATAGGCTGATTGTTTTCTTTTTTGGTTTATAATTTTCCTCACATTGATTAAATCAATATAATACACACTTATGATTTAAACATAAAAGATGATTTTAATAATAAAAGTAGAACATTTCAAACAATAGGTTAGCTACGCCATTTACATGAACGCTAAGCTAATCACATACAGGCTCATGGAATCATGGAAATTAATGTTAAATATAAAGTAAGCGAAATGACGAACCAACGATAGGTAATTAAACTATTTTGATATATTTAAACTTGATCTAAGCCGTTATTCTGCTTTAGTAACAGTACCATAAAATCTCTCTTATATGCATATATATATATATATATATATATATATATATATATATATATATATATATATATATATATATATATATATATATATATATATATATATATATATATATATATACATACATATATATATATATATATATATATATATATATATATATATATATATATATATATATATATATATATATATATATATATATATATATATATATATATATATATATATTCAGCACAAGGAGATGTTGGTGGTGCTAGAGATTGTTCACTTTCCATAGAGAAGGACGATTGATGCTTATTAATTAGACCGTTAGGCGAATCTTGTGTGCAATGCATATTATATATATATATATATATATATATATATATATATATATATATATATATATATATATATATATATATATATATATATATATATATATATATATATACATATATATATATGGTGTATAGAAATAACTATAAATACTATCGTTGTCTCTTTTAGGAATATATATAATCATATGAAATCGCTTATATTATTTTTTTTAACAGTTGAAGACACAAATAAACTGTATACCTATTGTAAAAAGGGATAATACTACTTTACTCTTTTTAGGGAATTGGTTTGTTTTAAACTGGGACTGTATTAACTGGGTTACTTTATTGTCGAGTAGAAAGCGATAGATAACTCATTTGGGTGTAATTCTCTTTGCAATTTGTCATACTGCCTACTCCAGCAATATATTACCAAAACTTTCACCAACAATTATTCCCACACTAAGTGATTTGTCAAAATATTTTAATTTGTAAAGAGTAAATTTGTAAATTTTCTAAGCTATGCTCGACTCAAGTCATTGATAGATTCAATCTCATTGATTATGTTCAGAAGTAAATGAATGACAAGAATAAATGACAGCCTTATATGAATGACAAAAATAAATGACAGCCTTATATGATATATTTGTCAGTAAATTTTTTCCACACATTTTCATTTTATTCTTATTCGGAAAAGGTAAGCTAGGAAACATTTGAGATAAGTGCATTACAACAGATGAAATAGAAAAAAAAAGTCCCGTTCTGTCCTTTTTATGTACATAGTTCGGTTGAGGAAGAATAAAAGTAAAGATGGATGGTGAAGTGGTCGCTCGAAAAAAGTAAGGAACTTTAAAAAAATATTTACACATCTTCAAAAATAGATCATGAATATAGTTTTAGTTCAGTATTGGTTTGTCTTTTGAATCACAAGAGAGAAAACAACTTGTATGACATTATCAACGTCTATTTTGGGGAATATGTACGCTTCATGTATTCTTTTATCAGAGGGTAGTATAGGGGGATTATAGATTATTTATATGGACGGTGATAATCTGCAAAAGTTTATCTGCTCCCATGTTGTGGTATATTTATCACTTACATTCCGACAACGATACAGGCTGTGGTGACGGCATTAATAGGGTTACACCCTGCAGTGGATATCGTAAATTACTGACACACATATTTATGCCTCTTCTGTCATTTATGGTCTACATCACCATCACTACTACTAATACTACTACAACTACTACTACTACTACTACTATTACTACTACAATAACTACCACTACTACTACTAGTTTCATTATCATCGTCGTCGTCGTCGTCATCATCATCATCATCATCATCATCATCATCATCATCATCATCATCATCATCATCATCATCATCATCATCATCATTACTTTTTTGTTGTTGTTGCCAGTGCTACTTTGAAGGGAATTCATGGAATTATCTCCCTGCTTGTCCATTCTTACACGTGTGCTTGTAATTCAGTAGATCAGCCAGTGAACTTTAAAAGAAAATATGACCTGGTACAATTTTGAAAAAAAAAAAAAGATGAGATGGCGCGTGAATCGAAATTTCATAAAGAAATACCGGAATAGGAGGAAACATTTAATTACAAAGTTTCCTACCCTTCGTCCAGAAGCTAATACGGAAAATAAGAGAAAATGATTTTTTAAAAATCTTAGGAGAGATGCTTTTGGAAAGTCAACTAAAAATACTCTTTATTAGGACTATAGACATTTTCTTTTCCATTTTCAAGAGAAGAAAAGCTATTAATGACATTTTGATCTGGAGCAGTGTAACGATGACAGTCATCATACCCTTCTTGACCATGCATAATGATAGAAATTTCAAACGTCATGATTTTCGTGGGGGAAAAGAAATCATAAAAATTCAAGGAGTGGTAATAGATCTTGAGATCTTGTCAGCTAAATTCCTTTGGAAAAGATGCTTTGAATAACTTACTATTGTAAGAAAATATTCTTTGAAATCTGATAAATATTAACAGCTAAAACTACGGTTTTTAACCATGACATAATTCTTGACAGGCATGAAAACATCCGAGGAAAATAAAATCAAAATACTATTGCTAGCAGCAAATCTGAAATAGTGCAAAATTTGCTGCATACGGAAAAATCCGTAACCTTAGTCAGCTAGAGGTTTAGACTGCAATACTGGGATATTTTTTGTTGTTGTTCATTTTACTTGTTTGTTTGTTTATTTATTTTTTTTTTGGGGGGGGTTGTTTTTTTTTGTAGTGTGGTCTAATGGTAGTAAGGATGAGACAGATTTGGGATCGGGTATGGGTCATGGGGTGGAGGATAGGCGATATCGATGTTATCGTGGTGATGTAGTAACGCCGGTAACATGCAGTTGAGGTATTTATTGAATCTTTAATATTTTTAATGTTATCGTTGTATTAATGTTTGCAGACTCTCATATTTATAGTTGCCATTTTCTCTCCTTTGATAGTCAACTCGATCGTTCTATCAACTATTCAGAAAGAAGTACTTTATTCCACTGTTTTTCTTTTATAAGAGAAATGTTTCGAAAATCATCAGTTTAAAAGCAGCATAGCTTTGTGAATGAATGAATGAATGAATGAATGAATGAATGAATGAATGAATGAATGAATGAATGAATGAAGGCGCATAAAATCAAGCTTTCTGCACGAAATATTAATAGCTGAAAAGTATTACAACACAATTTTCTATTACGGACATAATGATTTGACCTCCCACTATACATGCCGTCAATTAGCTATCTAATAATAGGTATTCCAAGGACAGCTAACCAATTTAATCGTGCTACTAGGTGTTAATATTTATCTAATTGCACCTGTGTTGGAAATATTTTTGCTGGACAATCGGTCGGTCACAAAATGAATCGGATATCTATATAACATTCAAACATGATATATTATTTCATAATTTAATAATTAACTGGAAAATGTTTTTTAATCTTTCATAAATTTGCACCGCAGAGAGAAAATTTCTCTTTAATCACAGCATTTTTTGTGTTAATAAAGAGGATAACATTTTGTTTAAAGAAAATGTTACGTTCATTAGTATCTGTAAGATCTTAAATGTGTCCCAGAAATCAGTTCTCTGAATATTTTATACACGTCACATAATTTGCAAGTCATTTTACCCACTGCCATTGGCCGAGTGGTCTAAAGCGTTCTGCCCGCGTGGGTTCCATTCTCGAGTCCAGCCCACGTGGGTATGTGAGAAAGCTTACAAGTGGCTTCATATTGGTCAATGGTTCCTACCGGGATTTTCCCGGGTTTTTCCTCCTCCACTTATACTGGCAGCCATGTTTAGCCTATTTTTAAAAATGTCATTAAGTGTAACAACAACGCATTTCTACTGAATGATATATCCTATCAAAGATTAGTCTTCGTCATAATAATGTACTCATCATGCGAGCTCATCGTGTCTACTTAATTACTCCCTATGCCTATTTCGTCAGTAGGGAACCTCTCTGGTTCAGTAGAGTGCTGGCTTCAGAACGGAGATCGGTCGATTCCTGCTCAGATCAGGCTAGGTCGGCCGCCGTTGTATGTTCCGAGCGTGAAATTTTTATTAAAATCTTAATGTTAAAATCTTTAATTTTTCAAATAATTTTTTTTTTTTGTGTTGACAAACACCATAAGTCAGTCAATTAATTATTCAATCAGCATTTCATCAGAACCACGAGGACCGTATAGAACGGCGCATTATATTCCTTATATGTCTGGTCCCGGTTGATTTGACAGCGTGCGCATTTGTAACGCTAGTAGATATAGTAATGAACGTCATGTGCGAAACGTTTTCTTGCATTATCAACATTGTGACCGTTTTTGACAACCCAAAGGAGGGATCGCATGGAGAATATGAAGGAGGGGACAGGTGGCGTGAGATTGATAAAGCTGGCAACATGAGAGTAAACTAACAACTGGATGGATATTAGACTTGATAATGAAACTGAAATGACCGTTATGGTAAGTTAGATCGTAATAAGTATGTGACGTGTCGTCTGCTCATTGACAAAGCATGATTACAAACAACAAAACATCAAGTGGAGGAAACGAGCACAACTGAACTTATAGATTTGAACTTTAGTTCTCTGCAGCCATCTACCAATCTATATTCATCTCTCCATTTACCAATGCCCATCCATAATTTTTCTTTACGTCATCTGTTGCATATGGCCTATCAGTAACCGCCATTTAAACTAAGAAATTAATGTCACCAGCTAATTTATTCCTTGTAGATCCTTTATCATCTTTTGACTTAAAAGCTAAATAAAATCCATAAAATCCATATGATAGGCTAATTTGTGATGAGACAAGTAGCATACCAAATAAAACGTTTACATTTGTTTTCAATCCACTGAATGATCAATCGACTAATTCAATTAATCGACCAATCCATGAATACACACACATACATACATACATACATACATACATACATACATACATACATACATACATACATACATACATACATACATACATACATACATACATACATACATACATACATACATACATACATACATACATACATACATACATACATACATACATACATACATACATACAGGCGCGCACGCACGCACACACACGCACGCACGCACATACATACATACATACATACATACATACATACATACATACATACATACATACATACATACATACATACATACATACATACATACATACATACATACATACATACATACATACATACATACATACATACATAATTTTAATGTCTCTGCTGATTTAAACATACACAAACTTTTGTAAACTACGAATTAGAGACTTCATACTTTGGTATATGACTAATTTTGAAAGTGCACAAATATCTTAGTCACGAACGTTTTGCATTTTATTCACGAAATCATTTTATGCCTGGATTTCGCAAGGAAAGTGACTCTTATTGAAAATAAACTTCTAGAAGCCTCAAATGAACCACATACGTATAAAACTAACTAGTACTCTGCCCAGACGTGTACTCGGGATGTTCTGTAGAAGTGTTAACTAATATACTACACATTATAATGAAATTTAAATGATCTTTCGTTGTTTTTACTTTTGCAATGTTCTTTTTGTATTTATGTTTTCATAAGTTATCAGAGGTGTATGAAATCTCTTTCAACAAAGAAATAAAATAATTAATGAACTCACTCTTTAATTAGATTATGTATTACTTCACTCATCTGTCATTCTTACCTACCTACCTCCCTACCTGTCCAACCAAAGTAATCCATACAAGGCTTTATTTACTACCAAGTTTTATTGTAAACAACCCTCCAGCCTACAAACTCCCTTATCCCCCCCAAAAGCAACCGAATCCCAAACAGACAACCCCCTCCCCCCAAAAACTAACCATCTAACCAAAGTCTTTTATATATATATATATATATATATATATATATATATATATATATATATATATATATATATATATATATATATATATATATATATATATATATATTCCACTTACAATGGCTGATGGACATTAAAATACACACACACATACATACATACACACACATATATATATATATATATATATATATATATATATATATATATATATATATATATATATATATAATATATATATATATATGTGTGTGTGTGTGTGTGTGTGTGTTTTAATGTCCATCCGCCATTACAAGTGGAATAATTAAATAACTAAGGATATGACAACATTAAAATAAAAATTGAAAATTTTTCGGCGTCTTTTTTCCTGATAATGTTTGCATTATATTATCTAACATGGGATACGGTATTCCTTTAAAACACACCACCTTCAGCAACGGCATCAAAAAATTAAATACAAGTTAAAAAATTATGTACATTCAAAGATATACGATAACCCGACAAACAGTCAATATACGTCATGTACTATTGATGAGTGCTCCGTCAATTTATCAGTGACGTATTACAGGATATAAATACACCTTTTTTCTTTATAACAGATAGTGCACGTTGTATCAAGATCACAAGAAAAGTCGACAATTTGGTTATGTGAAACATTATTTAGACTTAACGATCGGATTTATTAAATAATACACACATGAAGGTGCAGAGTTTCAACTTTTGTTAGATCATGAGTGAGAGTTAAATTGGGCATATCATGATGTATACACTGAAATAAATCATGAAAACGTCACGAACAAAAATAGAGAAATTAGGTCTGACAATACCATTGGTACACGTCAAAGCACGATAACAACGTCCATGTCGCACAGATTAGCGAAGTTGAGTACCAAAAAGGCCTGTCATTTGTTCCGTGTCTAGATTCCTCTGTGATGGGCTATAAGCCAAAGCCGATAAAAAGAAGAAAAAACTATTTAGATGCTAATTATGAACAAATTTGATCGGTAGGGAAATATGTAAAAAAAAAAAAATCCAGACGGTTATGATATTGGGTGCATTTTAGAATTGGATTTCGATATTAATTTTCAGTAGTGCGGTCATTTAAGGGACTATCTGTTAGCTCTAGAGAAATATATTCAAGACGAAAATTGTTTATCAGAGTTGCAGAACACTTTGATGAATGGCACAAGTATAAAGTCACGTATACTGAATCTGTTATTTACAAACAGATATACGTCATTCAATACATACACTTAAATCTTTACATACAATTCGGAGCAACACTGGAGAACGATGTACATAGTTGTCATTTTTTCCAAAATAGACATAACTATTATTCTGACACCAGTACAGATTTGATGTAAAATGCTATAAGCATATTCAAAACATTTTTTCTTTAAATTGACGAATAACATTGTCTTATAATCAAAAGGAGAATTCAAAAGAAGAGTAACTGTGCAAATAAATACAGATGAAAATAAATTTGTCAGCAATCAGAAAAATCTAAAACATGCAGGAAGAAAAAGAAAGCGTATAAATGATGACTTAGCACTGGTCAGTTTGAAAAACAATAAATTCCAAAAGCAATATATATTTGTATTGTCTTTGTGTTATACAGATGGTTGATATGTAAATTTCATAAGTTGATAAACACATACGCTGAAATGCCGACACTGTTATTGACTGACACAGTTGCTTGGTCAATGACCAAAAAATAATCTAATATATATTGCAATACTCAGATCATACAATCAGTAGTTGTCGTCAAAGTCAAACAAAATAACATTATTTATTTATGATGATAAGAATTTGAAGGATGAAAAAGAGACACATTTGCGTTTGTGTCCTGTGAACGAAAGATTGTTCAAGTTTCATTAAATGTTTGTTTCTTTTATTGTGTTTCAAAGTGACTACAATTACAACTTTTATTTTTGTCTTCAGAAAAATACAATCCTCCTAAATATCATCTTCCATTACTTCGTTTTCTTTCCTGTAGACGACAACAATAGCAGAAAGAAACGCTTATTCTTTTGCATGACCCGATATACTGATATTTAACACTGACAGCCACTAAACGCTAGTTTGGTTAGGTTAGTTGCTTCTTTCCATATCGCCAAGGTTGCCACAATCATAATTATAAACAAAGCGTTGTACCTTGGTACACATCAACCAGTAACTCTAAAGATGTTTTCATTTTATTCACAGCATCTATCACGATAACCTTCTCATCTCTGAGCAACCAATTTCTGTTCTAACCTTTGTTGACCAGAAGGCTGGACATATGATAATGTAAATGAAATAGTCTCTGTTTATTCCCCATCACATCTAATGTAAACATAGTTTTTCCACAAACAGTAATGTAATAACTAGGATGTTATTTAAAATAACTTTATTGATACCTAACACCTTGCTAGAATAATTAATTGCCTTCAGTGTCTATCATTGACTTATCAAATCAAGCTATTTATAACGGTTATCAGAGTAAACTTGTTAACAGTTTGTTTTTAATTTTTGTGTGATTTTGTAGTTCATAAAAATACGTAATGGCTTCTTCAAACAGTTATATCAAATGGAAATACTGGGAATCTGTTTGATATATCTTTAGAGTCAGTGAGAATTCTCTTTTCCTGAGTCGAAAAACGTTCTAAGTTAATCGTATCCATTTTCGTACCTACAGTATCAATGGGACAATTAAGTATGAAAATTGTTAAACCTATATTAGTTGCTATATCGAGTATGATCTCTCTCTCTCTCTCCTAATGTGGTTGTTAAAGAAAAAATATATTTGTATGTTTCTTACCAACAGATTGTGAAATTTATTCCAAAGAATTTGTATCCTACAATGTTTTCCATTTTGCAATCTCGGTGAGAGTTTTGCATGCGTTGTGTTAAACTCTGAACTGACGAGAAGAGCACAAGCATATATTGAAGCTTAGGATATTAGTATCTTGAAGCTTAGGATATTAGTATCTTGAAGCTTAGGATATTAGTATCTTAAAGCTTAGTATATTAGTCTCTTGAATCTTAGAATATTAGCATCTTGAAGACAAAAGGATATTAATATCTTGAAGCTTAGGATATTAGTATCTTAAAGCTTAGTATATTAGCATCTTGAATCTTAGAATATTAGCATCTTGAAGACAAAAGGATATTAGTATCTTGAAGCTTAGGATATTAGTATCTTGAAGCTTAGGATATTAGTATCTTGAAGCTTAGGATATTAGTATCTTAAAGCTTAGTATATTAGTATCTTGAATCTTAGAATATTAGCATCTTGAAGACAAAAGGATATTAATATCTTGAAGCTTAGGATATTATTATCTTGAAGCTTAGGATATTAGTATATTGAAGCTTAGGATATTATTATCTTAAAGCTTAGTATATTAGTCTCTTGAATCTTAGAATATTAGCATCTTGAAGACAAAAGGATATTAATATCTTGAAGCTTAGGATATTAGTATCTTAAAGCTTAGTATATTAGTATCTTGAATCTTAGAATATTAGCATCTTGAAGACAAAAGGATATTAGTATCTTGAAGCTTAGGATATTAGTATCTTGAAGCTTAGGATATTAGTATCTTGAAGCTTAGGATATTAGTATCTTAAAGCTTAGTATATTAGTATCTTGAATCTTAGAATATTAGCATCTTGAAGACAAAAGGATATTAATATCTTGAAGCTTAGGATATTATTATCTTGAAGCTTAGGATATTAGTATATTGAAGCTTAGGATATTATTATCTTGAAGTTTAGGATATTAGTATCTTAAATTTGGAATATTAGTATTTTGAAGACAATAGGATATTATGTATCTTGAAGACAATAGGATATTAGTATCTTGAAGCTTAGGATATTAGTATATTGAAGCTTAGGATATTAGTATATTGAAGCTTAGGATATTAGTATATTGAAGCTTAGGATATTAGTATCTTGAAGCTTAGGATATTAGTATATTGAAGCTTAGGATATTAGTATCTTGAAGCTTAGGATATTAGTATCTTAAATTTGGAATATTAGTATTTTGAAAACAATAGGATATTATGTATCTTGAAGACAATAGGATATTAGTATCTTGAAGCTTAGGATATTAGTATATTGAAGCTTAGGATATTAGTACCTTGAAGCTTAGGATATTAGTACCTTGAAGCTTAGGATATTATTATCTTGAAGACAATATGATGCTAGTACATTGAAGCTAAGAGGTACTCTAAACGTTCAATGATTCTTCCGAACTGATTACGTATTTTGTCAATTTTTGTTTAAAAATTACCCGCGTTTGATTGAAGTTTTCCCTATTTTTCACACATTATGTCCTGTTTAATCATGTTCATATTCTATTTTTAAATTATGATTTGCCTTTCAATAATCAATATATCTATCCAAATTCAATATTTCCTTTTTCTAGCAAACCGTAAAGTCATTCTCGTCAAATTTGAACTTTTCAGAATTTCACTACTGGATTATTCCAAGCTTTTACTAACAAGAGACTTCTCCGAAGCATTCTGTATGAAATCTCCCATTTTATTACTGCGTTTCAGCAGAAACGTATTTATAGAAAATATCCATCGTTGTCAACAAATATTTGTATCCATTGTTGTATTTTCATAAGCTTGCAGCTCAACAACGTCCGTCTGCACACATCATCAACTGAATAGACAATATTGAAAGAAATCAGTTTTCTCTTGCGATCGTTGTTTCTTTGTCCTTAGCTAATTGATATTTGTGGAAGGAACTAGTTTCATGATGGTAGAAAGATATATTAAATATTTTTATTTATCGGTTATTTAAAGCGGTATTAAACAGCCAAAGCATACTTGATTCACTGGGTATGATAAATAAGTCAATCGATGATAGTTTAATGAAGGGTTCTCTCCTTAAAGTATGCAACGATTCTTCAATAATTTCTAACATAAGAATTATATCGCATTTATGTAAAATTTTGTCATCATTGGATTCAAACACAGCTTCTTCTTATATAGAAAGTTACCATTTTTTGTTTTAGATTGAGCTTTGTATGCCATAAACTTTATCTTTATTCTCGTAGAAACGATGTTCATTTATATTGCAATGTATACTAGATCTTCATGTTTTCGTCCAACTTAAACTGAAGATAAATTTTGTATATTTACCCACGTCAGATATATATAATAAACATACTGTAGTCTTTCCTCACGCAGCACTTTTTTTAATCATCTTGCTATCAAGGTTGATGCGGCTTATTTCCTTTTTGTCATCAGGAAATGGAATCTGTAAACCAGCGTAGTCTCTAAGAGGTTGGAAGATAACTTCATTTGATTTTAGAAATTATCAGAATAACACTTCCACTTATTAATATGATTCTTCAACCAGCTTTCGCCATACTTTCATCCCGTCCAAGCAAAAAAAAAACACATTATCTCCTGGTGTGGGTATGGAATTAAATCCTAGACTGACAAAAATCATGAATATTTACATCACCGCTCTGAAAACTATTGAACTTAATACAAAGTAGCTTTGTTCCATTATTTCCGTTTTGTAAGAAAATATTGAATTATAATTTTTGTGTTCGAAGTGTTAGGTCGCTAGAAATAATTAAATGTAGTTAGCTTGTTTTGTCGTCGCTGAAGGAGAGATGTTAAGAAGGAACATGATATTTTTAATTTATATTTTTTACTACTTGACTGTATCTATCTATCTATCTATCTATCTATCTATCTATCTATCTATCTATCTATCTATCTATCTATCTATCTATCTATCTATCTATCTATCTATCTATCTATCTATCTATCTATCTATCTATCTATCTATCTATCTATCTATCTATCTATCTATCTATCTATCTATCTATCTATCTATCTATCTATCGATCTTTTTATTCGAATAATAAGACTGGTTCAGGATATTAATGTTATGTGATAAATTATAAAAAAGAAAGCATGGCACAAACAAGAGAAATAATAATGTCTAGGCCCAAGTATATAATCAATTAAATACAGTAAGTGAAAACAAGAATCGCAAAAGGAAGAATGTGCAAGATAGCCTGAGGTTGATATCTCTAATAAAGTTTTCTTTTTTGACTACATTGCCTTTCATTCTTAAAGTTAGGAGAAAATATGTACATTCTTTTATAATCATGAAATTTTTTCTAGGCTTAATGCAGTTACAGAAAGTCTTGGTAATTGCGTATTTCCTGAAAAAAAGTATATCTTTGAAAAGTTCTGGTCAGCAAATTAAAAGAGTGAAAAGCAAAATTGGAAAGAAACCTGCATTCTATCTTCAAGTGAATCAGCTGGTATGCCATTCTCTCTCTCTCTCTCTCTCTCTCTCTCTCTCTCTCTCTCTCTCTCTCTCTCTCTCTCTCTCTCTCTCTCTCTCTCTCTCTCTCTCTCTCTCTCTCTCTCTCTCTCTCTCTCTCTAATAGATCAGGAGCGTAGTCTTTGCCATTTTGGACTGAAACGAGAAAGGCTATGTAATATAAACTTTTATACAATTTTATTATTGTGAAATGCCTGGGGTGGGTATGATATTAAACATTTATTGAGGGTGTGTTGCCGTACAATTGTACATTTTATTTTGCTCAGAAATTATACTCCTTGTTAAACAGTATTACATAGAATATCATACATTATACTTTTCTAGAGATGCGTGCGAAGTGTCCAAAATATTACCCATTTCCTTTGACGAATTACTTAAAGAGGAATGCCACTCTCAAACCCATTTGTCTATGTGTTTGTGTCATAATTTTATCATTCTGAATGACGCTAAGTCTTTTTCAAAGTACTGAAATAAGACCCTTTTTTAAAAAATTCTATTTCTTGTTGTTTATTTTAAAAGAAAATAGAAATTGATGGACTGAAGCTAATACAAAAATCGGGCATAAGAAAGTAACGTGGGTGGAAACTCGTTCAGGTGAATAATAAACCTACGTACAATATTTTGATGGCGGCTAGACTTGTTCATTTGTACTAGATACTTGGCGTTCGGTCATCAGATTTTCGAAAATTGTGACTACTTTCTTTTCTTTTTTTTAATTTAAAAATGTTATTATCCTCGTAATAGGTTGACCATTGGGTCGGGAAACCATCCCAATGTCACCTTACAATTAAAATTTCTTGTTTCCAGATAAACTAGGGATAGTAAATATAATCTATATGAAAAGAAAGAAAAAAAATAAAAGACAACACAAACATGCACAAACTCATGTACACATGCATATGGCACAATGTAGGTAACATAAGATTTAGAAAATAGTGTTTTGTTCCTGTTAACCATCCAATCAGATACAAGTTACCTATTGATCTATTGAGGTCCATTTCTTAAGAAATTGGTCCTCTTTTTTGTTTATCTTAGCAGCATATTTTTCAACGTTCTTATACATTATAACTCTCTGCTTAAAAGCATAGATGGAAGGATTTTGCATATTGAATCTGCAAGAATAAATGTAATATTTTCCCAAAATAAGCAAGAAATTACACAAACTGTCCAGTTGTTCACTTCCTAAAAGTATTTCTTGTTTTCACAAAAAAAAAAATTTGTGACTACTGCCTCCGGTTTAGCCTACCATAGTAAATTTTCGTAACTTAATATTAGAGCACCAAAAGTTAATTATCCTTTTTCGTTCTTTAGGATTGTAGATCAAGTTTAGGTAATCTTAGATAATCTTCGCTGATTATCCAAACAATCAAAACATTAGCCCATTTCTTGAGAAGATGTTAAACCTTGTCCTCTAAGAAATGACTTGCCAACTGTTTCTAAACCTCTGCTATCTTGCCCTTATCGTCTGTCATAACGAGAATCAGTTCTACCCACCGAGACATATAGATAACGCAGAATGTAAAGCATTCGAACGCAAACAATTCTGTATCAGAAATACAAGAAACCCGACAAGTGTGCGGTAACATAAATAGTGGATTTGATATAGTTATTGTCAATAATATCTAGTAGTAGATCTGTGTGTAAGTGTGTGTGTGTGTGTGTGTGTGTGTGTGTGTGTGTGTGTGTGTGTGTCGAATCTTCCTCTTTTGCAATATTTGCAACAATGCAATAAAAACACTTGTTACTACTATTAATGCAACAAAAATTACTGCTATTACTAGAAATATTTTTAGTTCATTTTGTATATTTATTGTAATTGTATGCTGCTTTTTAATAAAGACCAAAACAAACATGAAACATGTAATTCGAGAAAAATAAACTTCGTAAGAATCTCTCGATCGATAAATCGACAGATAGATACAAAAGAAACGTGACTGCGTCAGTCATAATATTAGTCAGCTTTTCCACTTCAAATCATAATAGCACACCTAATAGAGTGTTGGAATTAGAACCCACAGGGTTGCCGGTTCGATACCCGACCAGGCTAGTTAGTTGGTAGACTGTAAATTTATAGGTATATGCGATTTTATTCCATGTCTTATAGACACATAGTGAATAGATGCATGGATGGACTGGCTATGGATAAACAAATAAATAAATGAATCAAGTGACACCCAATACAACAAATTGCAAAAACAATTATTATCATCGTAATAATATTCTGCATTATTCACAACGATACATTTGATATTTTCAATCCCTTCAATCGTATTGTGTAGATTGGTTTAATGTGCAAGTTAAATGAATGAGACTGTGTTGAGCACGTGACTTAGTTGACCTTGATGAGTCAACCATTTCGGAAACATTCAACACTTGGGGTTTTTAATGTCTCTTCTCCTGGGCATTGTCATGATACACATCGGCGGACATTTGTCACCGAGTGGGAAAAGTTATTTTTCCAATATCACAATTACTCAAGGAAATTTGAAATTATACTCGTAATTTAAAAATTTTCTGAAAAAAACAATCATTTTTATATTCACTTCTCGTGAATAATAGACAAGCAAAATCTACCTATTCAAAAATTCACATTTGAAGGTATTAAAGTTCCAAAGATTTGGTATTTAAAAAATTTTATGAAAGAAAGGTATCAAGACTAGGAGAAGTAGTATTGAATTTTTTGGCCATTAATAATCAATATTTCACCAATATGCAAGAAAAGTGGGAAAATTAAATTAAAATAAAGTAAGGAGATTTTTAATTAAAAATGACTGTAAAGCTGAAAGAAATACCATAGCGTTATGTAGAATTGCGGGAAATGTATCTGAACATAAACATGATTGCTTTATATTTATTAAAGCTTATTTGCGTTGTAGGTATAATCCTATATAAGTTTTGATTTTTTTAAAAAACGTTTGATACACCCTTTAAATAAATTTTTAAACTATATTTACAGCACAGTCTTTGAGTCCACAAAGACGTGGATAGTGCTAATTACTAGTACCTTGAGTGAATAGATCGCTTTTGTGTCAAATTTATTCTACAAAATGTCATTTGAGTGGAATTTAAACTGCATGAGTACTGTAAATTTATGACTATATATATATATATATATATATATATATATATATATATATATATATATATATATATATATATATATATATATATATATATATATATATATATATATAAAACATAATTGTATATGTACTTTCGTGCGTGTGATTTAATACGGTATCACTATCATAGCAGAAATCGATGTCTCAAATTCGATGAACTTATATCCCATTTAGATGGAGACACGGGTTTATCATGCGCACGCGTTTTTTTTTTTGTTTTTGTTTTTGTTTTTGTTTTTGTATGTTTTTTGTGTTTGTCTTGAAGCTGCATTACCTCCAGAAATAAATTGAGGGCACGAAATTTAAAAATATTCGTTTTTGGCGATTTTGCTTTATATACACTATTCCAGAGTGTCATTTTTTAATTTTTATTTATTTTTATTTTTTGCAAAGGGTTCAGAATGTAAAGAAAGGGTATTCTTCTGATTCTCCACACTGGTATTCCTTGTCACAAAAACAGTAAAAATGGGAGGTTTAAGTAACCTAGTTTTCTTTATTTTGATATCTAAATGTTGTGTGTTTATTTCGGTTTGAGAGAACAGCAGTTTGACCTTACTTCTGATAAGCACATGCCATGGAAGATTAATCTGCATGGGTATGTTTACTTCCTTAACTTGAGAGGTAAATTTTAAAAAAATAAAGTCGATAACGATTTTCGCAGTAGCTTGATATTTGGTTATTGCGGGCTTTGCGACATTTTGAACACATGTCAGGTTATACATGGCGACCAGTATATCTGGTGCAGGAAGAAGCCGTGAAAACCCCCTGAAAGAACTACATACATATGGGAAACTACTGGAAAACTTTCGCACATACCCACGTTGGTCGAACCCGTGACGCGAACTTACACAGATAAAGGTGAGAAGTCAGTGATCTCAAAGGGCCAGCGCCTTAGACCGCTCGACCACCATCTTGATATTTTAAATTTCGTAAGTGTACTTTTTGAAAATAGTAATGCATACACTGAGAAAATTTCACGTATATTAAAGGACATCCAATATTAGTGTACTTGGAACAGTTTTTTGTACATTTACCTAGCACACACACAAGCATTCATTTTCATTACTTAGGCTATGTATAGTTTCTCTGATATCGATTAAAAGAAAATGTCAGTATGTAATACAAGTCATGCGTACCTGTCGTCCTATAACAGAATTGATGAATGGATTTATAAATTTAGTTTATTTGTTACGGAAGGTCTGATTACCTGAAATTATTGTAGAAATCAAATTCAAAATCACGAAAATTGGCCGAACTTTTTGTAAGCGAACTTTTAAATCAAGTTGGCAGTTTTCCCTTATTTTTAGGAAAACAAACTAGACTCCCAATAAATGCACTTTTCAAAAATTTTCTGTCCAAATAAAAAGTGATCTATTTCATTCGGAATGGGAATACAATAAAGTTAGACGAGTTGTCACCAGTACCACAACTAATTCACGCCTGATCGACTTAAACCGAGCAGACTTTATGCAGAGACCTCGTTTCTGAATTACCTTCGTGAGAATCTTCAACCGCTCCTGTGTCTTAGTGGTTAGAGCTTCCACCTCGGATGCGGGGGGAGGTCGTGGGTTCGATCCTCGGTCGAGTTATACCAAAGACTTACAAAAATGGTACTAACAGCTGCCTCGCTTGACGCTTAGCATTAAGATGTTTGTGTTATGACTGGTCAGTCTGGTGTCAGGATAATGTGACTGAGTTGTACATCATGCTACATATCTACGGAATGATGCCCCAGTGCTAGACATCACTATAAACTACCCAACTGCAGACATCGTAGCGACATGACTGAAAAATGGTTAAAGCTACATTAAAAATTATAAACACCACCACCTGAAAATCTTCAAGCCCTACCATATGTATGTATGTATGTATGTATGTATGTATGTATGTATGTATGTATGTATGTATGTATGTATGTATGTATGTATGTATGTATGTATGTATGTATGTATGTATGTATGTATGTATGTATGTATGTATGTATGTATGTATGTATGTATGTATGTATGTATGTATGTATGTATGTATGTATGTATGTATGTATGTATGTATGTATGTATGTATGTATATGGAAATTCATAAAGATACATGTTTGTATGTTTCATTGCTACTTTAGTAAACCAATATGATGCTGAAAGATTGTAAATTCATTTTCTTTAACTCGAGAGATCATTTTAAAAATGAACATCGAAGATAAATCTCGGAATTATGTATGAACTTATGAGTCTGAAAAAAAATGTACATAATGATGAGAGACATAGGTTCGATATAATTGGCAATAGATTTCGGTGAATAATAATGTCATTCGGTTCACTCACCGTCACTTCACAATAACGTTACGAGTGTATTTTATATAAATCAGTAAGATTCAAGACATTGTACAGGGGATTCTACAATCTTCCTGCTTAACTGGAAGCAATTTATTTTCTTTGAAAGAATTATTTATCCATTATTTTAAAATTTTGTCACAAAAGTTGGATGGAAAGCATGTAAGCTTAAATATGTCCTTTACAGTTACGAACTTTCTATTAATTATAGAATTACACCTGCTTCATGGCAAGAATTTCGTTCTGAGAAGACAACAAATTGTACTCGCCCAGATCGAAATGTAACATAAACTGTACTTGTCCAGGTCGAAATGTAACATATATTTCTATTGACTGAGGGCGAAGGTAAATGCATGCAAGGGGCCCCGATTGGCCTAGTGGACTAAAGCACTCTCCGTTTCAGATCACTTCTATATCACCTCTGTCTGCCTGGGTTCGAGTCTAAGATTCGGCGAATGTGGATATGTGAGAAAGCTTGCCAGTAGCTTCTCGTGGATTTCTGGTTCTTTCAGCGGATTTCCCGGTTTCTTCATCCACCATTAATACTGGCCGCCCATGTATAGCCTACCGTGTGCTGAAAAATGGCGTTAAGCCACATAACAACAACAAGAACTGCATGCATACTAGATTCAGAGCAAAGATATTAACATGATCAATTTGTACAACGCGCAGTCTTTAGAACAACAGAGCATTTACATGTGCACAGAGTGTATTTGGGAAGTGTATGGGATGTTTACATCCATTTAGTTAAATGTATATAATGTTTAAATATGCATCCAAATTACTCTTTTAAAGCCAATAAAGTATGTTTAAAAAACCCTGTTGTTTTCATGGACATACGTATTGGTTTATTTATTTGTCTTCGACTGCGCCAGTGGCAATCACACACGAACCAACATGACGGTACAAAAGTAGGTTAAATATTTCATATCTTCTTAACACCTGAACTTTGACATGGTGTCCTTTAGAAGCGTGTTATGAACACAAAGAATGTAACTTTATATGAAGTATATAAATATAAGTAGATTTTTAAATCTAGCTATCATTGTAAAACTTAAATAAAATTCATAAACAGTCCTTTAAGCACATTGAAAAGTTACTATTTCAGTCTTACCGGTCTATATATATATATATATATATATATATATAGATATATATATATATATATATATATATATATATATATATATATATATATATATATATATATATATATATATATATATATATATATATATATATATATATATATATATATATATATATATATATATGTCTGTGTGTATGTGTACGCGCGCGCGTGTGTTGTCCTATCACAAAAAGCGGTAGTTCTAAAACTCGTGCAGTGACAACGATACTTTAACCATGTTCCTATCTTAATACGGAAAAGAATCATTGGATTTAAATTCTTTTAAAAGTTTTTTTTCAGTCCACAACGCTAATAATTAAATTAATAGAAAGACGAGCAGCATTAGCAAATTAGTAATAGTGGTAGTTGTTGTTGATGAAAGTGGTAGAGGACAACTGTGTTTACACAGATTACATTGTAATGTAATGTATCAAACAGAGCACTTCATATTATCCAACTGAGTAAAGTGCTCGATAACCTACTTATCCTGTGCTTGTGCCAGGTGTCCTGATGAGTAGCGGCGTCTCCCGCTTCTCGCTTATCTCCCTTTCTCCCGCAACGACAGAAGCTGCTGTCAACACCCTCCCGCCCGGAAAACCTGCAGGCATCACGTGCGCGACATCCCTCAGAACGTGACAACGAGTGTTATCTGGTTACTACTGATAGCTGGGATTAAGGGACTAAAATTATACCCTACAATGTGCCAAATGATAAATCTCTCTGATTACTGCAACAATTTTTAAGAAAAAACTAACAAATTCGGAGATAGTGGAAAGAATTGTATGTCTCTGTCGTCAACTTCCCTACATTTTTGTTTTTCTTAGTATATGGACAAAATATGCCATACATACATACATACATACATACATACATACATACATACATACATACATACATACATACATACATGCATGCATGCATGCATGCATGCATGCATGCATGCATGCATGCATGCATACATACATACATACATACATACATACATACATACATACATACATACATACATACATACATACATACATACTTGGGGCCCCGAGTGGCCGAGTGGTCTAAAGCGCTGTCCGTTACGGATCACTGCCATCTCACCTCTGTCTGCGTGTGTTCGAGTCTAGGATTCGGCTAATGTAGATATGTGAGAAAGCCTGCCAGTAGCTTCTCGTGGGTCGGTGGTTCTTTCCGGTGATTTCCCGGTATCTTCCTCCACCATTAATACTGGCCGCCATGAATAGCCTATCGTGTGCTGAAAAATGGCGTTAAGCCCAACAACAAACAAACAAACATACATACTTACATACATACATACATACATACATACATACATACATACATACACGCACATGCTCACACGCACGAACGCACGCACACACACGCACGCACACACATTATAATTTGAAAGGTACAGTATTAGATGCGTCATAATTATATAGAAGATGTAAAACCTTGCCAAAAGTTATTGCAAGGTATACTACTGGTTGGCCTGTAGTGGTTTTTATGCATATAAAAGCATACAGTTTCATAAAAAAATTTTTTTTTTAAATTCCAGAAGTAAAGAGTGTGCTCTATAAGAACCATTTGGATGATTCCACGGCTTTAATTGATAATACAAATAAAGAAAAGAAGGAGAAAAAAGAAAAAGAGCTAATAATGGGGAACAGATTTGGCATGTGTATGTTTACAAAGGAGAACGGATACTTCTTATTTAATACTTCTTATTTATCAGGATTATAATATAAGAAAGTTTTGTTTAATAGAAAGTAACAGAATCACAAATAGATAAGAAACAATTATCAGATATTATAAAAGGTAAAATACAAAGAGTATATAACTCTGGCAAATTAACATGCGTTTTATTCACATACCAACATCCTTTGGAAACCTTAAAATTATTTGGAAACCTTAAAATTATTAAATTTTTGTATAAATAAATATTTACAATCAAAATTTACCCAATCATGATTTTTGTATGATATATATTTTCGGACATTGAACAGAATTTAAGTAGCTTTTGAAAGCGACAAATTAGTCCTCTGTTTTTACTATCTACATTTAAAAAGAATGTTTCGATGCTATGAAGAAGAGTAAATTTATTACATCATCATTTTGAGTTTATGATGGTGTGACTATACTCACTCTTGACCACTGTAACATGCCATTTAGAAACTGACATGACATGTGACCCGCTGTAACCTGCTATTTAGAAATTCACGTGACATGTGACCCACTGTAATATTCTATTTAGAAATTTATGTGATATGTCATATGTGACAAGCACAGAGAACAAGAATAGTTTGCGACAATTTAGACTGTTTCTATGTAAAATCTTCACTAGCACGCAAGATTTGGAAGCTTTATTCTTTTATACAGAAAGATAACAAATATAACATTTTTTTCTTCTGTATTCCCCAACTGAACATTTATTTTTTTAGATAATTGATTTTCGTTATTTTCATATTTTTAGATAAACGCCCGCACATGCTTTTATCTGTGTTTTTTTTTCTCTCACAATATTGAGTGCCAAAATATTTAATAAAAAGGTTGGTACAAACTACTGGGGGGGGAGGCACCAGACAGATCCCCCCACCTAAATCAGAAAAGTTTGTATGTGTTTATGTGCATTCCCGATGTGTTGCAGATGTGTTATTTATAATAGAATTTTGAAGACTATTACTGGTGTATTTCTCATCCCTAGTGTATCTAAAGGCTGAAATCTCTGTCTGATATTAATCATCAGATTGGGTAGGTGATTCCCCATCTTTTTTTCCGAAGTGTCACTTGCCTGTGTCCTGTGTATGATATATGTATATTGCTATATATGTGTATATGTAAGGACGGCATCCTAAAACCAAATTACAAATAAGTTGTATATATACATATAGATACATATAAAGATTATGTTAATTATTTAGATTTTTGTATTTCGTATAAGAAATGGTGTAGGTTTTCCAAAAATAAATCCTAGTGTTTTCGTGTTAGCTTTTTTGTGTATCATTTCCCATATATAATTTGAATATAGGATACTGGTCATAAAGCCGGTTTGCAAGGAGCCACGAGTCTATTTATTTGAAACTGACTCGCTTCTCTCGTCATGACCGGACATTATTTTGGACTAGGAGTGAGGCACCATCGACATAATCGTTGCTGCCAGGCAGATGCAAGAAAATTGTCAGGAACAAAATATCCAGCTTTATACCACCTTTCTAGACCTGACTAAGGCATTTGACTCTCTCAGCCGGGAACGCCTTAAGGAAAATCATGGCCAAATTTGGATGTCCGGAAGTCTTCATTGTGTTACGTATCGGCTCGTTCAAAGTAACACAAAAAAGAGTGAAGACAACAAGGTTTGTAAATTTAAAAAAAATAATTTATTTCCCAAAAAGCATGGAGAAAAAGTAAAATTACGAAACAAGACTTGCGATTTATGACGGAGATCCAATTTGTTTTCGAAAGATATGTAAACACAAGTCATGTGAACTGTTCGAAATTGACAGTCTGAAGTTCGGTTCCTGTTCAAGATGGCGGATGATAACGTCAGAGGAAGGCAAACACAAAAAGTCCAGAATCTTCACAGTGAAATACAATTTGTATTGTTCCGTTCCAATTTCAAAGAATTTCAGAAAATGTCTTTGTCCAAGCCAGTAGTGTTCTTCTCCAGGAAAAAATAATTATTTAGAAATAAGACGAAGCACGATTATCTCCATTAACAAAACACATGTCGTTCTATGTAGAAAAACGAACAAACAACTTCTTCCAGCACAAAAAATACCTTTTTAAAGGTAAAAAAGCTAGCTATGTGACCTTCTAAGATGCTGAAATCGGCTACAACTCAGACTGAAATTTCTTACAGATATATAAACCAAGCTAATACGTTGTTTAATGAAAGCGTGAACAATTATTAGCCAATCATTTACATAGCTACTTTTAAATGTTTGCTTGCGACGAATTTACTATCATACAAAATTGGTGCTTACATGCACCATATTTCCGATTTAAGTAAAGACGATGTTTCTAACAAAATATTAGGCCCATGCTAACGTAATTATAATAATAACAATAATAACTACATTTAATGATATAAAAATAAAATAAAAAGATTTATACATAATTCTATCTTCAACACACATAATTCAACTACATGGTCGTAACAATTGAAATAGTGAAGCAATTCCATGATAGCATGCTTGTCAGAGTCAAGGACAAGGATAACTGTTCCGAACCTTTTGACATTACGAATGGTGTGAAACAAGGATGCGTCTTAGCCCCCACTCTTTTAAGCCTCATGTTCTCCGCCATGCTTATGGACGCTTTCAATGACAGTGATGTGGGAGTCGGTCTCTTATACCGTCTGGATGGGAAATTGTCTAACCTTCAGAGACTCCAAGCCGAAACCAAAGTAAGCCGAAACTAAAGTTCATCGGAATTTCCTGTTTGCAGATGACTGTGCCCTCAACTCCAGCACGGAGACAGGCAGGCAACAGAGCATGGACCTCTTTCCACAGCTCGCACCAATTTCGGACTAACCATTTCCACTAACAAGACTGAGGTTCTGCATCAGCCAGCTCATGGAAAAGACTATCAGGAACCATCCATCAATGTCAATGGCCAAAAACTCAAAAATATGGATAGATTTACATACCTCGGCATCACCCTATCACAAGCAGTCCACATAGAGAATGAGGTCAACAACAAGATTGTCAAAGAGAGTGTAGCATTTGCCAGAATCTGCTCAAATGTCTGGGATAGGAGAGGCATCAAGCTTGCCACCAAACTCAAAGTCTACTCAGCGGTTGTTCTACCCAACCTCCTCTATGCTTGTGAGACCTGGACTGTGTATAGCCGCCATGTTAAAAAACTGAACCACTTCCACATGAACTCCCTGAGAAAACTGCTGAAGATCAGATGGCAGGACAAGATACCAAACATAGAGGTGCTCATTCAGGCCGGCATGACTAGCGTCCACACCATGCTATGCAAGGCACATGGCAAGGCAAGAGATATCACAGTGATCAACAGAAGAGGTACAAGAACACCCTCAAGGCCTCGCTGAAGAACATTGGCATTGACCCTGGCATCCAGGAGAGTATCGCTGCTGATTGATCTGCTTTTCAGTCAAATCAATGCCGGTGAGGCAGCCTTTGAGCAAAAATGTCTGGCGGACGCAGTTGAAAAAAATCCAGGATTAGCACTTCCGCCTCTCCAAAACAGATGGACGAATATCAACAGTATCTCAAAGCAACATTGATCATTAATAGTGAATTTTAAATCATCAGATGGTATTTTTACCACATTAGCTTATTATGCTACCAAAATATCCTGGTATTTACATTTTTAATAGTTTCATTTTCTATTTTTATTCAATCTCTTTAAAAGGCTTTTAAATTAACAAAACATTTTTCTTTTAGATTCCTTTTGATAGAATATGTTTGCAACAAAATAATGGTTAGACTTATATCCTGATTCAATATTCTGATTTTATGACAATATAAATCTTTCAAAATCTCAAATATTGTATTTTTGTTTAATATCTGAGAATATATTTTTGTGCTGTTTCGATTTACTCAATATCTATTTATAAGTGTGAATCTATAATTATTAATGGTAATACCAAAATTAATTTATTTTCCTTTTTTTCACGTCAAATGAAATAGACTGGAAATTATTGTTTAACAATATAGCTACGTCTCTAGAGTTAACAGCGGCATAACATATCGGTCTGCTGCTTGGAAAAGCTGATACGCCATTTGAGAGAAACACAATACTAGTGAAATTAGTTTCTCCTGAAAGTGTGGTTGTCAATAAAGGAACAAATTTCTTGGTACTAGCGTTTAAGATCCCTTTAGATGACAACGACGATCTTGATGCTGATGGAAACAGCGAGACCGTTAGCGTATTACAGCAGAATATGAACTTCCGAAAAATGTGTCTCCAATGAAGTCCTTATAATTTTTTCGTATAGTTCTTTGTATAAAAAAATTGAACCTGTAGAAAATTGAAAATATCCCTCTTTTTTGGATCATGGCAAAGACAATTAATTTTGGCACTATTGCCTACTCAGACATTAAAAGGGAAACTAAATTTTTGATTTCTATTTTAACTGCATATATGCAGTACAATAACAAAATATTATCCAATGTGAAATAAAATTATTCCATAAACTTGCAGTCTTATTATTTTAATAATTTCTAACTTAAACATTGTTGCAAGCGTTTATGTTGCCTCTACCAATAGTAAAGATAAATCTCTTAACCAATGTTCAGTTTGTTGCTGCAGTTCAAAAGTTCTCTCTCTCTCTCTCTCTCTCTCTCTCTCTCTCTCTCTCTCTCTCTCTCTCTCTCTCTCTCTCTCTCTCTCTCTCTCTCTCTCTCTCTCTCTCTCTCTCTCTCTCTCTCTCTCTCTCTCTCTCTCTCTCTGTACATTTGAGTGATTGAAATTAACCAGAGAACCATTCAATATAATTTCTGAGAGTAACGTTAGTACGATAGTAGGGAAATAAGAATGATATATTGATCAATTGGAGGGTGGGTTGTTACTTTAGGTTTTCTGGAGTTATACGCTTTGGATGAACAACCTGATGCTATATTAACAGTATTAACTGTGCACACTGGATGAACGACCCAATGCCCTTTTAACAGTAATAAATATTTCTGCTCTGAAATGCAAGTTCAGATGGTTATGGGGATTGTTAGCAATAATGTTGGAGGTTTTAGGACATATAACCTGTTTTCAAAACACAAGATTTCCCATCCCATCAAATTTAGTAATACTAACAATGTTGACATCATCCTTTTATAAATATGGATGATATATGCTTCATTTCCAATAGGTTGTAAAACAATTTTATGAAAATGAAAAATTGAACGAAAGAAAAGTCGAACTCTTATCACATTTCAGTGACCTATAGCTCATTTCATCTGGACCAGAAGCTCTCTTTATCGGTAATATTTTTTATTATGTCAAAGACTTAGTTTTCTGTAATAATAACAGGAAAAGTAAATATATCGATCGTCCAAATGATTTACAAGACAAAATTGTTTTTTTAGCATCCGCAACGGCAAAGTCATGGTCACTAAGTTCTTCCCTTTTCTATGGAAGATGGGTGATGTAGAGGTAACTTTAATAAAGTTTTTAATAAGTGCTGTACATAATTTAGATTTAAATCTTTAAATTATGATAAAACGTTTCTTTGCGTCTTTAGTTTCATGGCTATATTACGTTTTTTTCCAAATTGTTTTTCTCTACGCCAAATTTTTAATAAGAACTGACTTGTCTTTTAAGTCTATTTAGAATTTTATTCAACGGCTGTATGACTTTGTCGTATCTCGGTTTATCATTAGGACCGCCTCTAACATTTTGGTGCGGAATGCATTCGAGAGCAAAATTTATTAATGTATTAGTGAACGATATAGCTGCTTTATTCCCCGTCAACAAATAAACAGACCACAAACAAAACAAACAAATGAACGAAATAAAATAAAAAAGGAAGGGACTTGCCATCATTATTCCTTATTAGAGGATTAATTTTACAAAATCAGCCCAAGAATGTGACCGGACCTTCCTGGTACAATATGATCTTTTTCTTTATCAGATTAAAATCATAAAATGTACTACAAGGCATCTCAGGGCAGCAGTACGAGGAAGTTCGACATTATAAACTAAATATGCAAATGTAAAATTCTAATCTGGTATAATGCTACCAATTAAACAATGGTGTGGTAGTTTACAAAGTAGGAAAATTGTATTCAGAAGCAAAATACAACTAGCCCCGATTTATGTATTATGTAAAAGTCGTAGTTTCTGTTAGGCTTTAAAAAGGTGAGTCTCTTAGCATCATGTGAGATTATGTTAATTCGTGCTTTGATCATATTTTGTACTTTTTATGGTTTTAAAAAAAAAATTGGGATACACATTGAACTACAACTATTGTAACTGGATAACTCTTACCGCTGTTTAGTTCCAGAAGAGTTATATCTATTAAATGGAATACCTGATTCTCGTTTTGTCAAATTTAGAATCTAATACTGTTCTATATGATAGTGTTTGACGCGCATACTGAAGTATAATAGAAAGTATATTTATTTTAACGAACGTTAGCGTTGGGTCAGAGTCATAAAAGTAAACAAACAAACAAACAAACAAACAACGAGAAAGATGATAAGGCGAAGACAAGAGTCTAAAGGTCCTGCTAAAACAAACACGAGAAAAAAAACTATCATGGCAACAACTTAAAGTAACTTTAAGCAGATCACATTCAGACAAACTATGTGTGTTTCTTTGGTATATTTTATAATTTTATGTTAATAAATCCATTTTTTATTGTACATAATGCAAATATTAAACCCATTTTACTGGATAGATTTAATTTAACTTATATTTGGCAAAAACTGGCTAATTTGCATTAATATGTCTGAAAACAATACAAACCTTCACCAGTATGAGGTGCTATAAATTTTCCTCATCCTTTACAAAGGATTAAGTGAAGCATCATCAAAGCTTTGGTAATAATATTCTAGGCATTTTCAAATTACGTAAAATATAGCAACGATAATAAGGTAAACATATATACAAAACTACATAGCGAAAGAAGACTACACTTTATTTTCAGACACTCAAGTGTGATAGATAGATTCTTATGGGGAAAAATAATATGATTCTTGCATTTGTCGATAGCTGATTGAAAACAGACTCGGGTTTTAATTGGCAAACATCCACTCGCCAAATACGAAAATGGTGACTAAATACGATTGATTGAGATTGTCAAAGGTGATGACCGTAACGTGGATTAACTGTTTTGAACCAAATTCAAGAAAAAACATGTTTTGGATGAGATAAAGTGAGCAGTGGACACAAATCGCTCGACATCGACAACCAAGAGAGCTTTATTCGTATTATATTTCGAAGCATGTAACCGTGTGTGTGTGTGTGTGTGTGTGTGTGTGTGTGTGTGTGTCTATGTATATATCTATGTATATATATATATATTTATATATATATATATGTATATATATATGTATATATATATGTATATATCTATATATATATATATATATATATATATATATATATATCTATATATATATATATATATATATATATATATATATATATATATATATATATATATATATATTCCATAATGATACAAAGTTCAAACCATGAGACCAGAAACTTGTTACAATCATAGAAATGACAAAGATACTTACAATTACAGTATGGAAAAGAAAGAAAAATTAAATGATCTGTTGGGAACTTTATTCCAGACCTCTCCTTCAGAGATGTTGTTGCTATACGACAAGGCTTGTTTCATCAAGACGATGACGAGTTTTTTCATCTAGATAACGTAACTTCTTTCAAAAGGTAAATTATGCCAACTGCTATAACAATGAGTATTAAAATAAATGATTGTTTACTTCCTGAGTAATGCTGTTTTGGTGTGTTTCTAATTGCTATATGCATTTTGATCCAATTATAGGATTGCATTTGCAGATCATCATAACCCTTCCTTACTATACAAGTCCTCAGCCATTTCTTGTCGCACTGTTTAGACCACCCCTGTGGCCTAGTGGCTAGAGCTTTACAATCCTGGCCGAGTCATACCAAAGACACATAAAAATGGTACTTACAGAAAATTTCGCTTGAAGCTCAGCATTAACAGGTTAGCGTTGGGACTAGTGGGCATTGTGTAGGGATAATGTGACTGGGTGAGAGATCATGCTACATGTCTTTGGTATGACGCCTAAGTGCTAGATGTCATTATAAACTGTCACACATCGTAGCAATATGACTGAAATATGAAAGCAGGATTACGACACAAAGAAATCGGACTAAGTTCTTAGGGACGATGGTGCTATTTTGTTATGTTAAAAATATAAATCAAACACACATACACACACACACACACACACACACACACACACACACACATACACACACTTATCGCACAGTTAGAAATTGTTTATCAGCCTTTTTAAAATACCGCTCCTTATTGACATCGTAATGATGATGTCAGGATTTAGCCCCAGTTTAAACGAGTCAGTGTATTTCATTAACTTAATTTAACGAACGATATTACCCATTTTCATAATCAGATCTCTTAGTAACAAATAGACACCATCGTGCCTAAGAACTTATTCCGATTTCTTTGTGTCGTAATCCTGATGCCATAAGATAAATAACTCCGTTTATATTTTAATAATATTTGATGTTGTTGTAAAGACTGCATGGTTGTTCTCTTTTAAATCTGAACATCCATAACACATTACAAAACTTTATATTCTGATCCAGTCTACCTGTTAAGGAACTATTATTTAGACGGCAAAAATTAGTATGAAATTAATTTTTCTTGTGCAGGAGTATTAATCTGTCCCCCCATTCACATTTAGTTTTATGCTGAATTTGATGTCTAATTAATTTCCTTATTTCGTTTAATTTCTTGCGGAAGTTACTGTGATGTGTCGAATTTTGAAAACTCTTAGAAGTATTGCACCAAAGTCAACTTAATTAAAGTAGAAAAGGCTAAAGACGGTTATATGATATTTTCATTTCATCTCTGAACATCAAAAAAGGAAATTCGTTCCACGCGACGAAACTTGACCGAGTCACCTGGTATGGTACAAGGGTTTGGCATAAAACTTCCCAAAGTCAACCGGTTAAAAGGGGAAGCTCGTCAATAATTGATTGTCAAATAAACGTTAATTAGGAGATGATTAGCTGTTTTGTCAATCAAAACTTCTACGTAGAAGATTTAGGAAACAGCCGATTCTGATTAGTAAATGGAAACTTAAGGGCGTAACTCTTGTAAGGAATTAAGGAGTTTTGCTTTGGAAAAATTCTTCAGTCTTCAATCTTATTTGCAAGAAGTTAGAAAGGACTTTGGGCTAACATAAAAGTATGCTTTTCCCCGTTATTGAGTAAGGGGCCAGATAGACGTCTCAGATAGGAGACAGACTATACGTTGGAGGTTCGTGGAAACGAATAAGAAACGGCAAAGGTACGCAATCCTAGTTTCCAGATTTTAATAAGCTATTTCATTTGTTGATTTAATTGCAAATGTATTAATGCTATGATATATGTATGTATGATTTCATTTTCAAGGGTTTTAGTGAAATGTTAGTCACGACATTTTATTCTTTGGTTTTCTAATTATTAATTCATTGGGAGAATTGACAAGATTGCATGCAATTGAATATTCATTGAGAGAATTGACAAGATTGCATGTAATTGAATATTCGATACATAGGAGTGCTTATGAATTTTCAAGAATGAAATCTAATAAATGATGGGTAATATTTCGTAAATTTATTAATTAAATCTGTCTAGTATGCCAGGTATTGAGAGTATATTCATATACTAGTTCGTAACATTTAATTGATCTATTGAGTGCACATTTTTCTACTAGTTCGTAATATTTAATTGATCACGTAAACTATTTTAGAATAGATAGATTTGAGGGGCTAAGACATATGTAATTTAACACGACTAGATAGTTTAATGTAAGAAGTCAAGAAGTGTTAAATACGGGCACATACGTGTTAGCCATGAAGTGGAATTTAATGTTCCCCGCTACCGTGACCCGAATTAAGGTCAGGACATGTAATGTCCGTCTCCATTTGTAAACATAGGAATTAGTGAACGTGAGTACGATATAATTTTGCATTTTATTTTCTGAGCTGGTTAATGTAAAAATATAAATATAGTTGGAAATGTGACATATTGTCTATTGCGAGACATTTTATTTATTTAAGGAAACAGCTTCCCGAAATTTCCTGGAAATTCCTGTTCAAATTCCAAGTACCAGAGCAAATTCTGAGCAAGAAGTCCAGGTCGAGAGACGATCGTCAAATCAAGTTTCGACTGGTAAGAGTCCAGGTCCAGACGAATAGACTAAGGTTGACAGTGCAGGGACGAACGGAAGATTTGATGTCAGGATAAAACAGGTGATGATGTCTCTCATTGTTGAACTCAACAATCACGATTCGTAAGCTATGATGAAACTGAATTAATTCTGTCACTGACAAGTAATCGTAACGTGAAAATTTGTATGGTTTTATTTGAGTACATGTTAGTACATTTTCCCTTCTTTTACAACCAAGAAATTGATCTCTTTCATTTTAAATTCTATTGTTAAATTGATTAAATTTTATATTTGTTCATTGAAAGGGGGCTAGTTGTTTACTTATTCAATATATGTGTTCAGAGATCTGCATTCTTCTTCCTATCCATCCATACTAGTTAAATTAAACCCTAACAACGAACTGTAGTGGAAGAGGTTGGTGTGTTTTGATCGCCACCAATTTACCACAGTTACAATAAAGACAATGTCACGACTCTAAAATATTAAATTAAGTAAGAGAAAAGAGAGATAACTAACAAGTTTTGGACAATTCAATAAATGATTTATTTCCCTAGAATACAAAATTATAATTTAAAAAAGAGAATTTACGGTGTTGTGAATTAGATCCCAAATAGTCATGAAAGTTCTATCACAAGTCTCAAAATATAGAGTATTCCGAATGAATTCTGTTGGATTTCAGTATGATATCCAGTCTTGAAAATGTTGATGTATTAGTTATCGAACAGTGTTGATGTACTAATGGTCTCGATGTATCTCACTGATATAATTCCGAATGTCCCCAAAGGAATTTGCAGTAATCCCAATGCCAAATATAGTTCGAAAATATTATTAAACGCTTTGTGCTTCCAGCTAATTCTTTAAATAAATAAATCCCCTGAAACAAAACTGAACACGACTAAAACAAACTGGTTCCAATTCAGACGTTAAGGTAGAAATGAAGATTTATTTTATTTACTTCTTCTCTAATTAAAAAATCAGACACAATACGAGGTCAAAAATTAGAGTCAAAACTTCGTTTCTGGAATATTCTGAGTTATCAACAAGTTCGGGTTTATTACAAATACCTAGTCAAGAACAGGGTAAATATCAGGTAGAACATGAATTTCATAGTGGAAATTTCCTGCACTAAAATCCAAGTAAACATGTTTAAAGAAAAATAATATTAATCTTAATATTTATTCTACAATCATAGACAAAAGTTAGCTATGTAAAACATTATTTACCAAAAGGACCAGTATGACACAAGCAAACACTTGGATCAATTTTACAGTTCTCACTATTTCGCTTTTGTTTTAATAAAATGGACCTAAATATATCTTTCATTGCTTGCTCAGAATATATTCCAAATATTTATAACAGTTCCAGAATGATGTTATAGGAAAAATAATGAGCACGTTCAAACAACTGTTTTTTCCTCCCGAATAATATCTAAGTAAACATAAAACAAGTCAACAGACTTACAACAGGAACACAAGAAATACGAATGATTGCAAATCAGAATGAAACTGATTGCTTAATTGTCGCTTTATAAACACGGTACATTGCGACTGTATTCGCAATAGACTGCATGTGACAGAATACACTACTTATTTTGCGTCGACTTGGTCTCGTCAGCCACTGAGAAATTAAGACTTAAGTAACATTTTAATATTATTATTAAGATTATTATTAATCACTGTCAATACGTAACTATGCAACTACAATACTCTTTAGATACTCGCGTCACGTAGGCAGACCTAACTAAAGATATTCTGTATACATTACATCCATGAATAAAACTATTTCAAAAATTAGATAAAATCGTGCATCAGTTACAAAAAGACATAGTTACACATAACATTAAAATAATATAATTCAGGGTCACCTTGTTTTAATTCACTATAAATCCCAGTTAATGATTGTAATGTGTTGAATTTTGAAGAAGTACTGAAACCTAAAGTTGAATAAATTGTGCATTAAAGTTTATCATAGTCAAGCCAGAAGAGTCTTGAGAGAAAGTTCGCTTTGATATTTCTCTTATTTCATCTCTGAAGCATAAAAAACATACGTTTAGACTTCAGTGGAATTGACCCAGTCATCGTAACAGTATAGTGGCAGAGTACATTAGAATTACAGACGGTACCGATTGGAGGGGACCTTATGTCAAATAATTGATCTTCAAAGTAAATCTAATTGAATCATATTCTAAGTCATCAAATCTGATGAACAACATGATTATTTTGGGGGAAAAGTTAGGAACAGTTGTTTTTGAATAGTCAGTTAAAATCAATGTGTTCACTTTAGAAATAATGGGTAATTTAAGGAAACGACTTGGCTCAGAATTCTTCAGTCCGATTATCTTGATAGAAGACAAGGTTGGCTCCGTGGAAAACCTGAGAATAGAGTTTTCCTTCGATAACAAGTAAAGAGGCCAGATAGCAGTCTTAAAGGAAAGGACGGGCTATAGTTCTAGGACGCACGATCGCGTGGAAAAGAGTCTTAAGGTATGCAATTTTAATTTCCATATAATATTCTATTTCATTTGTTTGTTTTATGAAAATATGGTTGACATGCTTATGATCAATGCATGTATCATGTATTCAGTTTCAGATTCTGCTGATATGTTAGAGTGTTAAGCAATTTAATTCTTTAATATTACAGTTATTAGTTCATTGATAAAAGTGACAGATTGCATGTAATCCTAATTTTCAGGTGTGTAGTATTTTATAGGGATTTATGAATTAATTCAAATTTGTAGAATTTCTTTACTTTTGCCGTGAGTTAATGATAACTGTATATCTAAATATGATTTGATAATCTTGCAGGTTATTGGCTACTGTAAGATAGAATCTAGTAAATATTTTATAATATTAATCAAACATGTCGTATTCAGTGCTACTGTCTAATCAGCTGTAAGAAGACGTAAAGTAGCCAACTGCAAGAACACGTATAGCAATGTATGCTGATAGATACGGTATCATTGTTTGTACACAGAACACGTGTCAAGTGCCAATCAATTGCAGCGTGGAACTGGGACGATGAACTGTTTAATTAAAATCAGACTTGGTATGCTGCAATGGTCATTTGTAACTATAAATAATGATTGTACCTTACCTCAAATACAGTATTTGTAGGACCGTTAATCGTTAAGGTCACATTATGTCAGAATGCATGCAGCGTCAATAGCTATTTACGTTTCTAAATAACTAAAGTGAGAGTATATATATATATATATATATATATATATATATATATATATATATATATATATATATATATATATATATATATATAGGTGGTAAAACATATATAGCTTTAATCGCAATCTTGTCACTTAAGAGAACAGCTTTCTATATTCATTCCCGAGCGAGAGCCCGATGAGGACAATCCAAGAGGAAGTCCGCAAATAGAGTGTTCAGAATAAAAATGGTCAGAGGAAGCACCAAGTATACACGCTAGACATGGAATACACAAAGCCTATAGAATAACGACGCCAGGTGAAGCAGGAAATGCATGGACGTTGTACTCCTTTCACCACTTATTATTATGATGAACATATCCGTAACTGAACACTGCTATTAATTCCATTAATGTAAATGTGTTGGATTGAAACTGCAATTTTTAGTTATGTATTATTTAATTAAAATTTTATTTTATTTTATTGTCAAAGCGGACTCGTAATTTTTTTTATCTTTTCTCATTTTTCTTGACTTAACTAACAATTATTATTTACTAAACAAGCTATTGCCTAGTGGAAAATTCCATTCAAGAGGATTTTGTTACTAAAATGGTAATAAAGAACATGGTAAACATTATGTCCTTGACTCAGACCAAGATATTGATGATAGTATTTAACCCACACTCTTTTACACATATTAGCTATACATTATTTGTTTACCAAAATAAAGACAAGATCATTGTCTTTAGTCAGGAACACAGTGAACATGATTCTGGAGAAGGTCTTATGCGAAATACAATCAACCATAACATATAATAAATTAAAAAAAACTGACAAACAATAAAAATTAAATATACTTAATACAATATCATGAGACCGCTTTTGTAAACCCTCACAGTGAAAGAAGTTTCACTATCAGACGATCGCCTTTTGTAGCGTCCACCACAAACCGGCAGTATGACACATAAACAAAACGAGTCTATCCTATACGGAAGCAAACACGTTTATCGCCCCAGATGGAGCTTATACACGTGCATACCACCACTACGAAATCAAGGTTAAGCCAAAATAGTTGGGTTGGAACAGTCAGGCATACGATTGACTACAACAGAGAGCTTTTTGCACTTGATTAAAATGCACCTAGGCATGGTTGATATACATTCATGATAAAACAAAGAACGCCGTTGTCCAATTTCTTGAGAAGCATGGTGTTCTAGTGACAACTTTCGAGGTAACTGTTATCAACGTTGCTATGCTTTTGCAGCGGTCTCTTCATCTTTTCGGTTGTGGCAGCAAAGACATTGTCATGCAACGCACGCCACACTTCTATTTACACTGATTGCTTGGCTCGCTATATCTAGAATGTTCATCTGAACGTTTTATCATAAATATGTACATGGTGCCAAGAATTTTATTGATTAGGCTAATGCCACTGCGTGCTGAATTCGTCTTTTTCTCCCATATTGCAGAGTAGAACCTCAAATGGCTTTATCGACTAGGCGGCCTAGGCCAAAACTATTCGCTGATGGTAGCTGGGTACATTCAGGTACAATCTGTAGTTCCTCTAGATTGAAGCTTCTGCAGGAAGAACTAGATGGGATATTGTTGGCTGGCCAGGGATGTCTAACTTATTAGCCAGCATGTACACCCCCAGAGACCACACGTGGTTGGTAGCACACGTTGCCCACTTTTCCGCTGTCTACACGCATATAAGTATCGCCCCACTGAATTTAAGAGCAGACGATAGGCTTTCAGAGCAACTTGACGCGTTAGAGACTATGTAGACGACGATAACCGCACAGACGTAGCACAATGGCATCAATAAAATTTTTAGCTGTTAAGTCATGTTACCTCCCCAGGCTGACGAACCGAATCAGTGATATGGTCTGCAGTCTTGCTCTCTGAAAACAACACCACATGGGTGTCCTGATGCCCAAACAGTCAGTGGCTCGAGTACAGTCGAAAAGTTCCAAAAAGTCCTGCTCACTGTTGACAATTGTATCACTCCTTGACACTTACACTTTGAACTTCGCTAAGAGTTGCAGCACAGCGCCCAAAACTACCTGCCGAGGTCAATCAGCAGAAATCTGGGCATCTTTAGCGACTTCTGTGTGGTCACTAGCTTGGTCTCCTTGTAAGGACTGGTAACATCAAGTGCGATGAGCACATAGTTGCACGTTCTGCTCTCCAAACGTGTTCTTACGCAAAAGCAAGATGTGTGCCTGTTGCACGGTTGTTAGAGAGTGAATCATCAAATTCTGCATAGTCCTGGTAGATAAATCTGAAACATAAGCCTGCTTCTTCAGAGCTGGCAACATCCTGTAAGACTTAAAGACTTGTGTATCAACTGAGCGACCGGGTCACACACGGCACTTTTTATAGGTACTATGATACTTTGAGAGCATGTTCTTTACATATTATGAAAGAAATTGAATATTCTTGTTATTAATACAGTACTAAAATTGCTGCATATCATTGTAGAAATACTTTCAAAGTTTATCGTCCTTATCTCATATTTTTTCTTTTGGATTGTTCGCAATATTAGCTCATTTGATAACTACTTCCGTTGTCAGCCTATTTTTTTTTTTTGTGTATCATTTGGAAATGTAAACATATACTAGTAACTATGAGATAAATTCAATAACGTGTAATTGAATATCCAAATATAGCTTAGTAACCCTTAATTGGGAACGAATTAGCGTGAGAATTTCGAGTCATCTACCATGATGGACAATGGACGGTTAGCGCAAGCACTTCAATATAATATACCTGACATAGGCTTAATAATTTTATCTTAGCCAAACTTTCTGAAAAACGTAACTCTACATACGTTGTGGATGTTAACTACAGCCATTATTTTGTCCTTGCCATTAGCTTCATTTGCTCCATTATATGACATAGGATCGAATTGTAGCCTCGACTACGTTATTATGCAATATTCTAAAGTACCTCTCCGACATCCTCTTGTATTTCGTCTAGGTATTTCAGATAGACCTTTTAGAATTTTTATCAGTAGTGTTGGCACGGTCCCAGTCATCCCAGGGTTAATGAGCAGAAGAGGAAAGTGTGTGTGTGTGTGTGTGTGTGTGTGTGTGTGTGTGTGTGTGTGTGTGTGTGTGTGTTCGGTTTTTAATGTTGCTTAAACAATTTTAGTCCAATCACTAAGATGTCTACCATGTGGTAGTTATAGTAATGTCTAGCACTAGGGCATCATGTCGCAGATATATAAGCATTATATCCCACCCAGTCACATTGCACCAGGTCGACCAGTCCTAACAATAACCTCTTAATCTGAGCGAAGTGGGGCAGCTGTTGGTACCATTTTTATAATTTTTTGTTATGACTCAGAGAGAGAGAGAGAGAGAGAGAGAGAGAGAGAGAGAGAGAGAGAGAGAGAGAGAGAGAGAGAGAGAGAGAGAGAGAGAGAGAGAGAGAGAGAGAGAGAGAGAGAGAGAGAGAGAGAGCATTGGTTAACGGTCCAGGAAAAGATATGCCGACTGTGTAATAGGGACTGGATGCCAGAGGAGAAGGAAGACTGAGGTAAGGAGACTGAAGAGTTCTTAAATGGGCAGTTACAATGTCAAATTGATAAACCCGATTATCCCATCAACTTCATAACAGGTTTTCAAAGCAAAGTTAAATGTCAAATTATTTACACTGGGGTGCGAAGGGTCAGAGGAACCTCAGACTAATTTATTGAAAACTAGAAAACAGAAAATACAATTAATCCTTGCATAAATACATATTTTCATCTATTTTTTTTTTTTTTCTTTTCCAGAAACACATGAAGCTCACATTGGATGTTGCCGGTTGAAGAAGTAAGAATTGCCTCCCTTGTGTTGCGTATGAAGCTCGAAGAAGTAGGTTAGGACCCAAATACAAGTCCAAGGGCAAGACCATAAATAAGTTAACAACTTTCTTTCTCAAGTGAATTAGTACTTGCAATAATGGGAACATGGCACCTAGAAGTAGTAAAGGTAAAATGTATTTCAATAATTTTCAGCCGATTGATACAGGTCAGTATTGGAGTAGCAACGTTCCCTTGGGGATACGTATTTTCGAGGACAGGTTCTTTGTGGTGAAGTTCAATTTTTCTAGACATGCATTTTATTTTGGTAAGTTGACATCTGGACAAAAAGTTAGGTGCAGAAATATTAGTGAAATTATTTTCTATTGACAAAACAATTTTTCACAAGGCTTTTGCTTGCATCACAAAAAAGTTCTCGCATACATCCCAGATCACTTAATCAACGTTACATTTGACTCGGTAGTCCGAGTTACCTCTGACCCTTTCCACTTCATTTTTGAATTTGGACATTTATGGCAAGGGTCAGAGAAAACTCGGACTAATGACTCTGGTATACAGAAATGACCTATGTACATCCTAAAAAAACTTGCATAACCTGACAATGTATGAACTGTTTTAATTAAGTGTTTACCAAACCTTTGCGAAGTGGAAGGGATGAATATCGATCTCTGTTCATCATGCCCACTTTAAGTCAACATTGAGTACATGAAAATGTCATGTAAACTATATAGACCAAATTTAAATATGCGCTAATGCATATTTAGAACATAGAAAGTAACCTGGAAATCAACGTAGAGTTGCAGCATGTACATCATATGCAAAAATTAGCATGGAGAAGTTGGACTGGGAAAGAAACAGCCTTTGAATGTACACTCTAAACATGGAAACTGTATGGCTGTTAATAGATGCTTCCCGATGACAACACTAGCAGGCGATATTTTACCCATGTTAACTGGATGACAGCAATATGGCAGCATCTCCTATATGAGATCACAAATTTTTCCATTTATAACAAGGCACACTGACGCAATGTCAACTTATAGATCACAAATATAAATATTAATAGAAAGCTTGAATTGCATTCTGTTGATGTAACTTATGAAATCGTATCATGATATTCAATGAATTTATTTCAGCTTCCAAACACCATATGAAGTCAATGGTAAATCTGCTAGCTGACCACGATATGGCGGCCCCGAGTGGCCGAGTGGTCTAAAGCGCTGTCCGTTACGGATCACTGCCATCTCACCTCTGTCTGCATGGGTTCAAGTCTAGGATTCGTCGAATATGGATATGTGAGAAAGCTTGCCAGTAGCTTCTTGTGGGTTGGTTTTTTCTTTCCGGCGATTTCCCGGTTTCTTCCTCCACCATTAATACTGGCCACCATGAATAGCCTATCGTGTGCTGAAAAATGGCGTTAAGCCCAACAACAACAATAACAACAATATGGCGGCTGATGGTGTCTTTTGGAAACTATCTATAATCCACACGTGTTGAACATGGACTCTGATAAATTTGCAAATAGAAAATTTTCTATTTTACAAATGAATTCAATGAACTTTTAATTAGGGAGGTTGACAAACCAGAATTAAAAACATAGGCTCATTTGGAGAAGAGCATCTTTCTTTTTGACTCTTTTTTTTTCCCCACATATTTGTTTGGTACCATATACAAATGATGTATCATGAAATATATTTTTTTTTACTTTCTGCATTTAACCATTTTCGCATGGCTGTTCTTAGGGAGAAGTGTTTGGATTCATAATTTTGTCCAGTTGAAATAACTCAAATGTTAAGAGGTCTTATATTGCTAAACATTTATGCATGCTTCAGTTTCATTGCAAATTCATTATCTATCTGTATACAGACTCTGACAGACAGACTTACTCAAATTGCTGCAGATTGAAATTTGTCATGATAAAAATACACACAAACTTTAATTTTTGCCTGTATGATGTGACTCATATTTATTTTGAAACAATAGAAAATTGGCAGATGTTTGGCCAAATTCACAACTTTATGGTTCTTAGGAACCTGAGCTTCTAGATCAAATACATGTGAAATTCTTAGAGGATGCACCCATTCTTCCTGTAACACAGCCTTGTGACATGCCTTATTTTCTCCAGGATGATCTCCATTTTTATAGTCTAGTCAGCCATAGCTAATCTGCATACAGTTGATTATTAGGCTGGACAGTGAGTGTAACCAATTTAGACCTAATTATTATCATACTTATCTTGTGAAAAGGATTGCCCCTCAGAAAACTAATCTGGTGTGACTTTAATAAAATAGATGTTCTGTTGAGTTTGTACACAAGCAAGTTATTGTTCAGCAAATAAATGATGCCATTTGATTGGTAATGATGTCTAATTGGTAATGATGCAAATATTAACCATGCAAGTAATCTAAAACTGCTTTGATTAAGGTTGATTTGGACAGTATTGTCAAATCATTAGTATGCCATCATAAAAATAATAACTGGTTTTTATGAGGGCACACCTTATCAGTTCAGAGTTTTTAAAAAGATGGCAAAAAAGCACATACTCTCATAAAAATGTTTATATTTTTCGGTAAAGGATCTGTAATGAAATTACACTAATCAACAAAAGGCAAAAGTTCCATTTGATTGGTGAGATATTTGAGTATTGGTACCTAAGGCTTGTGTCAATTGATCATGGCTACAGTTTGCATGTCGTTCGCAAGCCTTACAAGTATCATAAGTTAATTTATCTTTTCTATAGAGCTAACATTATAGTCCACCTTTATTTCTTAGTTGCCATTTCTCAGGGCAGTGAGCACTTTTTGCTAATTAACATATTTATTTTGAATTAATGTTTTGCACATATGCAAATTGGTATTTTTAAACTTTCTTTGTTTCATTAGATGATTGTAATTTACAATAACGTATTAGGTACAGTGTAATGCCAGATATTTACTCATGCAAGTTGCTTTGGTGTGAATATAGATGCTATTTTACTTTTTGAGAAAACTACACAGCATTCAGAATAATCATTCTTTGGATTGAAACCAATTGTTTTTATTGCTGTGGTTAATTCATTATCTTTAATGTTGTAGGGGTAAAATTTTAAATTTTACATGTATCATATTTACACTTAACATTCTGTTTGTTGAAAAATATTTTAGTTTTAGGTTGATATTTTAAATGGATAAGAATTTATTCTAGATATGTAAAAACAAATCAGGTAGTTTTTCATTTTTTTTTTCTAATCTTTGAAAGTAAGGGGTTACTGAGTTTATGCTAGGGACTCGTCAAAATATGGTGGGAACGCATGAGTTCCATGAGTAAAAAGTTCAGGACTCCTCATCCTGAAACTCTGAGAGCCATTGCTTGTTAGAATTATTTAGTGTGGCTGATTATTTCATGTGTTTCCTCAACTCTTTTGGGGATCCAACTTTCCTCAGGCCATCATCAAATTGAATATGACACAGGAAGTTTTGTTAGATGCCAGGTTTATTGTGAATGTTTACTGAGCCTTGTTTACTAATCAAGTTAAGATATCAACACAACTGTTTTCAGAAGTCCACACTTTTGGAGAGAGTTCAAGTGTGTTAATAGAGAATGCGCTGAACTATAATGATGATATTTGAAAGTAGCAAGCACAAATCATTCTTATAAGTTCACATGCTTTCCTTAAAATACCAGAATCTTACATGAGCATGATGGTTTTTCTTGTGTTTTCATGTACTAATACTTTAGTAATTTCTTTAAATCAGCAAATTTCGATGTAAACATTTTTGTTTAGGTTTATGTTCACATTGAGTTTACCAATTGTGTCCATGACAGTATTGATGCATTATTTTCTCTTGATCAGCTCTCCATGACTAAACACACATCACAGAGTATTTGGAGACTTGTAAATAGCATAGACAGTTCACCATGATAACACACCATAGACAAACTACTTCAGTTTTCCATGATATCTCTTATAACTAAATGTGTGTTTAGTCATCAAGAACTGTCTGTAGGTTATTCTATGCTCTTCATAAGCATACACATACATGTACTCCATATCTTCTCCTTAGTCACATTTGCATTATTTTCTTAGATCTTGGAGGTGTGGAAAAGTGAAGTGTCGTTGGGCTTTTTTTGTTGGGCTTTCATTCACAGTTTTCTTTTCTATATAATGTGGTACAAAAAAAACAGTTTTGACAGGCAAGTTGTGGTGAAAATCTCATTTCCATCACAATTTATTTTTTGATGCTTTAAAAAAGATGGAAGTAAAATTTTCATGCAGCTATCTTTGACACCAGGGCTAATTAAGTAAAGCAGAAATGTAAGTATTGACTTTAAGACTAGTTACCTACTTTGGAACAAACCATTTTTCTAGATCCTTTTGAGTTGCTTAGAAACCTTTAATCTTTAGCTTGGTCAGTCAGGGTTCCCAATTGACATTTAGTCTCAGGAATTGAAATATGACTTTTTATGATGCATAGAATTTTCAGACTGCATTTTTATAATGCATGTTGATTTGGGACCACACAACAGTCTTAATTACCCTAGATTCACCTCATGCATAATTTACTACTGACCGAACTATAATAACAAATATACTTCATGTGCCAGTGATCAACATTTGATTGACTACTGTTTATACCTTAATGCCAGCACTGTCACACCTATTTAACATTAGTGTGAACTGGACAGAGCTTATAGATCATTGATCTTTGTTATGCTTATGTGTGCATAATTGAATTAAGGTTAGATTGTTTTGAAATTATGTTTGACAATTATGATAGTTGGAAAAGCAGGTAGTCAATTATGAGTTGTTGGAATTAACTTTTGATCAGATATTGGCAGTGATGCAGTTAAGCTGGTGTAGTTAGGCATGCCATACCATTAATACATTTAATGCTGAAATATATGTTGGAGGTTGATGTGATACTGGTAATATCAGCATTTATTTGATTGCAATCAGCTTTTGATAAATTAGACAAAATTGTTTAAAATTTGTCAGCACATGAAGCATTGTCAAGGAAAGTGGTGCTATGACTCTTTGGTCTTAAACTTAGTAACACCAAAAGCAAAATCATCAAGTTTATTAAAATTCAATAAATAATTTAATTCTCTGTGTTATAAAATGAAAATTTAAGAGGAGCTTAAATTATTGTGAATTAAATCCGAGATAATCCTAAAAGTTTTATCACAAGTCCAAAAGTATAGTGTTCTTAATGAATTCTAATCTTGAATGTGCTGATTAACCAATAGCCTTGAATGTGTCAATGTGTTAAGTCATGATATATCACCATGATATTGTCCATACTGTTTTTGAATTAACTCACAATAATCCCAAAGTAATAGTTTTGTCCAAGATTAAATGAGCACTTTGTAATTCCAATGAATAATTTAAATACATCCTTTCAAATTACATCTGAATGTAGCTTAATGACTGATATTAATATAGGAATAGGAATGAATAAATTATTACCTTTAGATTTCTCCATGACTCGATGTTAGCAATATATATATCTCTACTTGACCTATGTCACAATACATCCCTACTTGAATATATTATTACTTCTTCCTTCTTATCGACATCCTCAATACTCGATGTTGCAATATATTTCTACTTGACCTATGTCACTGTACATCCCCACTCGACCTCTTTTGCAATACAACTCAATCAGTTCAATGGAAAATTACTCCAAATTGTAAATCTTCTAAGGTCATAACCAATGCTGGCTGTAAAACTTGAACCCAAGTAAGTAACTTATCTGTAGCTTACATATGATCATTATCATAAAGTTGAATCTGCAATCATGGGCAGAAATTAGCTATATCATATGTTTACAAATGAACAGTACAATCAGCAATCATGGACAATGTTAAGTTTAAACACACTGTTTGATTGTCTCATAGACAATGCTATTCTAGCATCAAATATGGCTGCCTTTTTAAATCACAAAAACATTTGAAAAACTGTTTTGAAAAAAACGGAACAGAATTGGAACAGATATGACAAACCATCTTGGCATTTCATGTTTCTAAAAATGAAGTCATTTTGCCATTAAATAAGGTTGCTTTTACATAAAGTAGAAAAACCTTTAAACAACTTCTCAAAAACTACTCAACGGAAATTTGGTAGAAATTGTCTTGGCTTAACAAGCTGTAAGTATTGTCAACCCTACTTAACCAAAAAAAAAACATTATTGACTTAAGAATAATCAGATTTGTTCAAATTAAGCCAATATTACATAGATTATGGCTGTTGATGAGAGAAAATAAAGAAACATTGAAAAGACTCTAAATTCAAGATTATTCAACAGAATTGAACCAAATTTGACAGAAAGACTTGTGGCATAAAGAGCTTGAATATTTTTGCAAGTAATACCAATCTGCCACTAAATATGGCCATCATTGCTAAAAATAGAAAATCATTGAACAACTTTATTGCAAAAAAGCCGCTCAACAGAATTTGACCAGTTGTGACAGAAAGTACACTGGCATAAAGACCTTCAAGGTTTGGACAAACATTGCTGATATGCCATCAGATTTGGTTGAGATGACAAAATAGAGAAACCTTGAAAGTTTTTTTATTGAAAATATTTGATCAGCATCATTGGAAAAAGTTTGAGTAGAAAGCATCCCACTGACTCAGATTTGATGGCCAACTGCCGTTGCATTTGGCTATTAGTCAGATTGCTTGTAACTTACAGTACCTACTGTGGATAGGTAATTCCTTGTTAGAAAGGGAAGTAACTTGTATGATACTAAAAAGAATCAGTTGCTTTAGACATTTTTTGTTTTGCTTAGATGCAGTATGATGTTAGTTTTAGGTAATTAAATTAAATTATGAATGTCATTCTAAGGACATTAATTTACTACTTGTTATTATTGTTTATGTAAGAAAAATTGTTCATGAATTTATGTGACAAAACGTCTTTTAGCAGCCTTTGATATTGTTGGTTACCATTATTTAAGACAGTTCAAGAGTAAAGGTCACAAATTGATGGATATATTGCATTTTTATCTTTCAGAGGTTTTGTAAGAAAGTGACATTTTTTAGTATTTAGACCAAGGACATTTCTTGATATTTTAAATGTTGTAAAAATCAATGTATAATTCTGTTTCTTTGTGGATTAAAAATGGTTGGAAATTTAAAGCTATTTTAACTTATTCTGTCATATAATTTCTGTATTTATGGTGCTTTGGAATTTTGTTTCAGATGGCAATGTACATGACATTTCCAGTAGGACTTTTCTACATCTTCAACAGACCAGAGTACTTTGAAGAGCATGTGAACAAAAAGAGAGTATGTCATATATTTAGCAAGCTGAATGAATAGAAAAAGAGTATGTCATACATTTAGTAAACTGCATGACAGAAAAAGAGTATGTCATACATGTAGTAAACTGCATGACAGAAAAAGAATAAGCTTCATTTACATGTAGTAAGCTGCATGACATATAAAGAGTGTCATACATGTAGTAAGCTGTATGACAAAGAAAGAGTATGTCATATATGTAGTAAACTGCCTGTTAGAAAAAGAATAAGCTTGACATGTATTAAGCTGCATGACAGAAAAAGAGTATGTCATACATGTCTTATGTATATGTAATTTAATTGCTTGTGTGTTAGTTTTAAATTTGTTTTATTTTATTTTTATATTATTGCATGTTATTGTAATGAAAACTTTATTCACTGGATTTGACATTTTTCTGGAAAATTCAGTTCAGTTCATTTTGACCTGATAATCATTTATTTAGTAGAAACATTGTATCTTTCGGTGACCTAGATTCAGAGCCAGTCTCAAGTTTGTAGTAAACAACTTTTAATTTTTTTTAGCATTGAATCTTATAGTAAGATTGATTTAGTAGAGAAAAAGACATATATAGTGAATATGATAATCAGCATGTAATGTTAATATGCTGTTAGATGGGATTTTTTTATACATAGTAATGAATTTTTCTGAATGAGGTGATCACGCGACCCTATCAGGTGATCTGTTTTGCATTTTAGTTAGGCTTAAAACAAGCATAATTATAATGATTTTCACCAGTCCTGCTTTTAACCTTTGGAGATCAAATGTGTTTTTGTTGTGACCAGTTTGAGTTGAATTTTAAATTCAATTTTAAGCAATTTATTTTCCCTGGAAATTACTTGTGCTCACTAAAATTCTTGGACAAAGATATTTATTGAAAATGATTCAGAATTCCAAACTGGAATATTATTCTTGCTGATTCAACAAGGAACTGTTTACACATCATGTCAAAGCAGGTTATTGAAGACATCATCACCTTTCAACTTGGAACTTCACTGGGATTTGAACTGTGATTCACTTATGGCTTTTTATTGATAAAAAATATTTATTAATTCTAGGATTAATTTTGGCTTAGTTTCATAAACCATAAGTCCTTTTTCTTCTTTTGATCTTGTTTTCTTGGGAAATAAATAATTTGTTAAATTTTACAAAGCTTGTTGGCTTCACTCTTTTCTTTTTTACTTTTGTATGAGCTTAGACACGTAACACATGTATTGAGCTGCATGACAGATAAAGAGTGTGTCATACATGTAATAAGCTGCATGACAGATAGAGTGTGTCATACATTGTAGTAAGCTGCAAGACAGATAAAGAGTGTGTCATGCATATAGTAATCTGTATAAGGGTTCAGGAAAATATTTTCCAAGAACTTGTCCCTGGGATGAGTAAGCTGCAAGAATGTCTCATTTCTGTCCTGATTATATTCAGTACAGTACACTTCTATAATTCATATGGGTTTTAATTGGTCAGAATCATGAAAATATCATGTTGCAGTACATTGTTCCTTAATAAGATGCAAGGTATGAGAAATTGTAGTTGCATATAAAACCTTTCATTCCTTAGTGGTCTTTGCATTTGTAGTGAAACTTTTCAGTAGTCTAGGTGTCATAAGTTTCTTTTCAATGAGCTATCACACATCTTTATGAGTTTGATATGGGAGAAACTAAAAAAATAATGTCAGATCTTTAGCAATTTTGTCTGGTCAGACAGTGTTATGATTTCACCAGATCACCAGTACTTTGAAGAATGTGCGACTTAATTATGACATTTATGTAAGTATGTCATTACTGTTCACAGGACAAGGGCCAATAATTTGCATTTTAAATTTTGCATCTTCCTCAGAATCTTTCATGCCTAATGATCCATTGTGTGCCAATTGGTACTCAGGTTCCTGGGTAATAAAATTAGCCATTGGGAACCTGTTTTCTTAATAAGTTGCAAGAGTGTCTCATTCCTGTCCTGATTTGTATTCAATACAGTACACTTCTTGAGATTTCATTTGATTGAGTTTAATACATGTACTTGTTATGTGCTCCTTCCAGTGAATGCTTGACCTTAGCTTGTTTTTCCATATGCCTGCCCGTTGATTGAGCAGTAAATGTGATACTTAGTAGTATTTGATCTTTCTACACAATTGACATGTGTTCAGTTGCATCCCTTAATAGATTTCACACACTGTATGTTCAGGTTAGTACACATTAAAACATTTTCCTTTTCATTGGGTTTCTTGGTAACCAATCAGTAGGATTGAGGGTACCCAGTACGTTTACTGAAATTTTGACAGCACTAGGCAAACATCTGTTGTAGAGAACTTAACACAAGTACCATACAAAGGAAGATTGCTGATTGGCCACAAGAACATACATTACCCCATCTATACTTCTACCAAAGTTGTGACATTACCTTCCTTATAAATAGAATACAACAGCATGCATTGTTGAAAGTTGATGGAAAGCAGATGAGATATTTAAACTACTCATTTTGTTTCTAAATTGGCAAGATTTTTTGTGTGAAAAGTAATTATATTTTTATAAAAATATCTGTTTGCATCTTTCCTTTGGCATGACAGTGTATCAATACAACTTCTTTCTTCAAATTAATGGTGATCTGTATCAACTGTAACATTGCAAGACCAGTTGAAAAGTAGCAAATTTTGGCATTGTCATGTAAATTCTAAGAGGTCTAACTCAAAAAGATGAGTTCTGTCTTATTGAATGAGCATCTTTCTCCACATTAAAACAATGTCAAAATTATTGAAAAGTGTTGCTATAAATACATTCACTATTAAAAAATAGAATGCTAAGCATAAAACTGCAATAATATTTACCCAGTTTAATATCAAGCTTACATAATTTACCTGTGTAAACAAAATTCATTGAAACAGAATGAAAATAAGCTGGCAGATTAGACATAAGTTATAAGTGATGCATGCCAAATGCTAAGCAGTTTTGAACTTGATAAGGTATTCAGCTTTATTCTTTTAGATGTGATTCTGTGTTTACTCATCCTAGCATTGAGTATGTACGGTAGTAATGTTCTATTCATCACAGCCAATCTTTTACCAGGTAAGTGGGGACACTTGCTATCCCTGAGCCTTGTGCATGAAAGTAAAAAGAGTATGTCATACATTTAGTAAGCTGCTGACTTAGCCAAGCCATCATTTTCACCTGTAGATGAAGTTGCAAGAAGTGACTGTTATTGTTTCTCATCAGCATGTGACAATTTCAGTCTCACAATCAGATTAAAAAAGACAGAGGTGATGCACCAACCTAACAAAGCCCACCATCACAGTAAATGGCCAAGTTCACCTACCTCAGCAATATATTTTCATATGCAGTCTCTATTGATAAAGAAATCAATGCCAGAAATGCTAAAGCAAGTATGGCATTTGGTAGACTACGTGTAAATTTTTGGGAGCACAGAGGGTCAGTCTACAAGCAAAATATAAGGTCTGCAAAGACATTGTGTTGCCAATCCAGGTGTATGCTTATGAAACCAGGACAGTGTACAGATGTCGTTGCCAAGAAGCTGAACCATTTCATATGGGCTGCCTGAGGAAACTGATAACATGACAATTGAGACGGGCTGACATCAGCAGTATGTCAGAAGAGCTGCTAGTAAAGATCTTCTATAGCAAGATAATATTGCCACAATTGCAGTTACTTTATTTGTATTTTATGTAAACAAAAGGTGTCAGTAAATTAAAAAACTTTAATGTAAAAGGTATAATATTTGCCAAAAATGAATGACACAATATTTTATGAATCATAGTATTTTTTGAATAGTTTTAACTAATTAAAAAAAATTAATGTTTTTATTTCAGAAAGAAATAATGCCACCACCTAATATAGAAGCTGTAAGTATGTTTTTTAAGTGTGAATTGAACTCATTGTTTCAGCTCTACAAAAAATGCAATAATATGTAAATACTTCAGTAAGGGCTCATTCAAATAACTGAATATGGCTGTAAGGTTTGATATGCTTCATAATTTACATGTATTTTAAGGCTTTAATATGCTACTGATAAAAATAGGTCAGTGTGATCAAAAAATGTGTTATTTTGGTTCAAAGAAAACAGAAATTCAAAACTCTCTTCTGATCAAGTCTTAAATGAATATTAATTCCCTTTACCATTTAGAACTGCAATTCTCCATTTTACGAATTTTGTAGATGAAGTATATCTGCAGTCTTTCTGTAAATTTATATAATTATAGTCTTGTTGTGATCTAAAAAACATTTTGGGTAGCAAAATTGACATGCACTAAAAGCTTAAAAGGAGTAAAATAAACTTTCCCAAAAGAAGAAAAGTTTTAATTGTTTATAGTTATTTATTAGTCATTTGACATTTCTGACCAATCTATGATTATTTTGACTTAATTGTTACAATATTAATGAATATTGTAATTTGCCAAAGATTTTTTTCTGCAGTTGTTTCAAGAATATGATGCTAAAATTAGACATTCAAGGAATAAATTCTTTTATTTTTTTAGGTGATGGTTAACATATTAAAATCTCCCTAAATCTTCTTCCAGTTATTAAGGCTTGCAAATTTGAACTTTTTCAATTTAATCTGGAATGACAGAACTAGGCAGTCATAACAATCCTCATAAATTACTGATCTAGAAATTATGCCTACATGGCCAATAATGATGGAGCTTCATCTGGTACAAATCATTCATAATTAAAAATTTTCTTTTTATAATTTTAGAAAATGTTAGGCCAGTAACCAAATTTTTGTCAAGCAAACTATTAAAATGTTGTGACATCCTGCCACAGAAGAGATTGTTGTCCTGTCCCAAGTTACCCATTTCCTTCAACCCATGTCTTACCCTGTATGCTGCCTGCAAGGGATGCATCCAAACTGTAACTTATTTGCACATTTGGAAACCAAAATGAGATTACTCTGTTTATTTGTATGTAGCACCAAGCCTATACTTAGAGATTTGGTGGTGGGGGACACAAGCCATATTAGTGTGGCAACTTTTTATGCACTGTGCTGCCCAATATTGACCCCATAAGTGACAGCACATTTTGTGTTTGTGGGCTTGGGTCTGTCTGCAGTAGACTTCTATTATTCAATAGGAGTTATGTGTATCTCTGGGTACTTTGATTTTTATTATTGTTTCTATAAGAGTGGAGAAGAAACAACATTTTATAAATTTATTTGCATAAATGTACACATATAAAAATCAACCAGACTTATGTTTCTGTTGTTTCTGTTGGAAAATTTTAAGGAATATCAATAAAAGACTTGAAAACTCACAACACATTAACATAAAGAGACAGAGTAGTGTTTTTACAATTTAAATTGTTAGAAATGTTTTATTGGAGCAGGAAAACACAATTCTGCAAAAGTATTACTCTTTGAAGCTCACCTACAATTATGAAAATCATTTTGTATAGCATAAGGCATATATATATATTGATATATGATTTCAGATTGATCTTTACAAAGCAGCTGTTGAAAGAGCCAGGAGAAAAGAGGAAAAATGGGAAGAGGAACTAGCAAAAGTGACCAATAACAAAAAATAATGCAGAATACAAGGCATATGGGATAATTTAGAGATCTTGGAGATAGAATTTAATCATTGGAATGCTAAGAGTATTACTAATAAAACATACCATTATCTTGACATGGTGTAACAGTATGCTACTTATGTCTTTCCTAGATCTTTTTCAATTATTTTTATATGATGCAAAAAACTACAACTTCAGTTGATATTCTTGTTTAAATAATTGATCAGCTTGCTTATCGTGTTGGAAGAGATGAAATAAAAGGATGATTTCAGCCTAAGCAGTTCAGTGATAGGAAGAGTTACAACCAAAGAGGGAATCAACAGGATCCAGTTTTGGCAATTTTACTTTATATTTCTTTTCTCAGTTTGAATCATAATATTGCACACAAAAAATTTTGTTCCATTTAATAAGGCAGAAAATTGTACTAAAGATGTAGAGCTTTCTTTGTATGAAAATAGATTGAATATGCAAATAAGATCACATGACAAATCAAAATGGATATTTGGTGTAATTGGCCTGAGAGTGGATATTGATACTTTCACATCATTTTGTGTGATAATAAAAAACTATGTAATGTTGCCACTGATGGGATTTTATTTTACATAGTAAGGAATTCTTCTGAATTGAAGTATTTTTTTATGTAGTTTTAGAACAGTGAATAAAGCAAGTAATTTGTTGTGGAATGGGATCAGGAGGGTCATCTCGGTATAAACATAATACAAATTCATTCTTTGATTTTACAAGAAAAACATTTAAACTTTCCAAGTGACAGTTTTGACACACAAAATATGATAATGTCCAGAGAACTTAGACTTGGGATTACAGACATACCCATAAAAATGACAAATGACAACATGATATACAGCTATTAAAAATTTTATGTTTATTACTTTATTTAAAAGTTTACAAGTTACAGTTCCAAGCAGGTATAATTATTTCTACCTGACATTCAAATGAGAATGATGAAAGTGGCAAATTGTTTTACTCTAGTCTTGCATAGATACACTGCTTCTTTAAACTTCATAGTTACAAACAGCATGCTAAAAATTTAATGCAGCCTTAACTGATTTCTTAGCCTTCAACAGCTCACTGTCATAACCTTTAAGAACACACTCTTCCAATAAGTATATTTACAAAATATCACCCAGCCAATATGTTAGTTTCAGCAAACCTTCAAAGCAGCATACTTTTGGAGAATGTTGTGAATAATTACAGATGTATCCATTCACTCTGATTGCACATTGTCTTCAAGAAGCATGTGGATTTTGTCGCTTTTTACAATGGAGTAAGTCCACAAGCTATGTCTAGTCCGGTCTCATGTCCTTCAGATCCATATATGGTTATTGACTGAGGATCTCAACATTCTCCAAGTTGTGGCTCAGGGAAAACATACCTTTGGGGAACCATCCTTGGGCAAGACCAGAGAGGGTAACACAAAACTCTGTTGCATATGTCATATCACTGGCCTTGAAAGATGACACAAACCAAATATTTAACTTTTAAATACAAAATAACCATTAGAGGCTTTCATCCCATCCAAGAAGTCGTAATTAAAATGTTGAAACCACTGTATACATGTAAAGGCTTCCCAACAATCATATTTCATTTCTGTGCATTAATCCCGACCATTTTAAATGATGCATGGGGATAAAAGTCACATCTTCTTTTTAATTAAACATTATGACTCTTAATGATAATTAGGAAAAGGTTTCAAACAATATCAAAACTTTGAGGAAAATCATTGGTTGTCAAAATAAACCTTTATGAAACAGATTTTCATAAAATGAGACAAAACAAATGTACATATATGTAAATATAATGATATAACTGAAAATCGTAGACTTTGTCAGCAAGATTTTATTTTAATGTTGACTACTAAGTATACTGGTTTAACACTTGCAGTTCTCTGAATTCAGCAATATAATTGACATTAGAACCACTTTCTGGTTGATATGTACATAGCATGCATTCAAGGAAGAGAGGACCATACATATTTATCCTTTCACTCTCCACATTAACTTCCAGCAATGATAACTTTATCCATGTTTTTGAATATACATTCTTTCCTCTATTAATCTTAAATATTGTGATTTAAATTTGCTGCAGGTATTAATTGAAAATTATGGTTCCATTTGGAACCAATTATAATCCATTATTTGTTTAATGGTTTTATAGATGCCCCTTGTTATCATTTTACTTTAAGCCTTTTTCCATATGAGTTGGAAGCGACTAGCTCTATTGTATCATTAATACTGACTTCTGTTTCTTCTTTCTCCTTTTCTTATTCAAACTAATCCCATATGTACAGGCAAAACATACTTATTTCATCTTGGATTTGAAACTTTGTTAGTCTCATATTTACATGGAATGGTAAGCTTCTATGGTATCAACTGCAATTGTTTGAATATGTATACATTTTATATTTTTCTCGTCCTATAGTGCTTCTTTAGTAAAAATTTCAGGAGACAAAACTGGATATGGTTAAATATTGAATTCAAGAAGTTCTGGAATGCCTGAGGATTTCATTTATATCATGTAATACAATCTTCTGTAAAAGATAATGTTGTAATGGTTTATGGATGCAGCATAATTTATGTTGCTATGAAGTGATGTTAAGTTTTTCTGTGTTTCATGTATGAATGTGTACAGATCAGTGTATATCAGTTGTACCTTTATCATTAAAAATCTTAGAAAAGCTAAATATTTTTTAGTCATTTTTGTACCATTTGGCAGGTTCTGTTTGCAGGTTGTTTTGTTGTAAATCACAAGCACACCATAAGAGGGATTTTATGCCTACACAGATGCATGCCATTGAACATGCCAAGCCAACAGAGTACATGCTGATTAGCATCATTACTACTCATTATTTTAATGGAAGCATATGTAGCTTCTTGCCCCACTCCCCTAGAGTTTTAAGTTCGGAGGCCTCTGATAATGGGCTAGTGAACTAACCCAAATCCTAATTGACCTTTTTAGTGAGTTAACCCAAATCTTGATTGACTAATTGGCCTATTTAGTGAGCTAACACACATCCTAATTGAACTATTTGATGAGCAAACCCACATCCTTATTGATCTATTAATAAACTAACTTACATACTAATTGACCTATTTAGTGTTCTTACCTACATCTTATTGACTAATTGCCAGAAATAATATGGACTATTTGTATTAACATAGAACATCATAGAAAAAGTGAGTGTTTTGATGTTGTGTAATGATATATATTGTGGCAATCACCCAAGAGATGGGCACTAGGTCAGAATGTGACAAATTTCCAAAGCATGGTATGTTGTCCTTACACATTTGTCACTAGTTAGGTAGACCATTGACAATTTAAAAATGTCAGATATGGATTGACCACATCCTTTTCTCAGCTAGGTCATTGCCTAGAATGAATTAATACTTCTGATGGGTAAAGATGTCTCTGTTCTGACTGACATGGGTCTTTAGACTAGGTCTCATGACAACACAATTTAGAACATTAGCAAAGCTGCATTATACTTCCTGAACAAGAACACTTTCACTAAGAGAATACTTTTAAGATAAACACAAAGTGCTTATTAAAAGATTCAAAGAAGCCTCTGTATACCTTAAAATGTTAATAGAGATAGGCTTGGCAGAATCACTGATAAGTGATATAGAACCTTTTGACATGAATGGTTCATAATTTTCCATAAAAGATGAATTTGTTTGACCCAACAAATATATTGCTTTCAACACATGACTGTGACCTCAACCTCTTAAAAATAAGAGAATATGGAATAGGTCTGTCATTATTATGTTATTTCTCAATCTGTAACAATCAGAAATAATGTGCCCATTCTTCTTACAATATGTGTTTATAGGAAGAGATGAATTCTGATCAGTTTTGTCAGAAGTTTGATTCCTAAAAATTATGACAGATTTCAAAGTTCTTATTTGAGATTGAGATGGTATTTAACCCTAAAAATGCTGAGTGAAAGACTTATTGACAAAGAAACTTTGTGAGTCAAGGAATAATCATCAGCTATGCAAGCTGCATATTTTTAAGTTTCGACCTTTTGCTCATCAAGGTAGGTTTTCACATCACTATACATAATTCTTGAACTCTTAAACTGATATGAGTTGCCTGAGGTTATCATAGTTTTGATCAACCATCATAGCTAGGCATTATCAAATAATTGTTAATTGGACATGGTTCTGTCCAGTTTTTTGTTTATAGTTCTAGAACCTTTGTTGATATACTCAGATACCAACTCTTAACCCTTTAAGATACATTCCTTAACCACACCATAATTGGCACTTTGTTGTACTGTAAATAGATTGTAGACTTCACAAGCTTTGCCAATAAGTACACAATAAAATAATGAGTCTATAATCTCTTGACTTACTTTTTCATTAAAAGGGGTTAGTAACTGATTATTTCTGGTAGCATCACAACTGGAATGTTTGTAAAGTTGGTGGGGGGAGTGTTTTCCATTTGCAAGTACTAATTCTTTTAATAAACTCGGAAATTCCCTTTCTCCTTTTTCTCTGTACATGTATTTCCCTCTAATCAGTAGGGGTTGGAGCAGTACAACTGTGCACTTTCCCCAGGTACCAGAGGTCTTGGGGCACCAAAAGTACTGATGCATGAGGTCTTGGGGTGCCAAAACTTCATTAAGCCAACATTATCACCCCAGGTGCCATTATCTTAAGTATAATACTGCTCTTTATCTCTCTGCATTTGTATATCCACTTTTCTTTTCTCTTTGCATTTGCATTAGCATATCTTCTCTTTCTCTCTTCTTTCCTCTTACTGCATTTGCATTTGCATCTCACTTGTCTCATTCTGGATTTCTATCATTTCTTTCTGAAGCTGAAGCTTTCTTAACTTTTTTTTTTATTAAAATAAGGTATTCCACTTTAGATGATATTATGAAAGCTTGTTATTTGCACTATAGATTTATCAATTATGTGAAATCAAAATACCAGGAACTAAAAATAAATTGAAAACAAAATGAATTTAAATTTAAAAATTAACTGTTACCTAAAATATTTTATAGAAATTCATATGTACACATGCCCCCACTTTTTTGTTATGGCTCTATGGTATAAACCTAAGTAATAGAAAAGAGTGGAAAAACAACGTTTTGAAAAATTCAACAAATAATTAATGTCCCTTGAGTGAATTTTTTTTAAAAAAAAACTAAACTTATACTATTGTGAATTAAATCACAAATAGTCATAAACATTCTATAACAAGCCCAAATGAACATAAGGTCTAAATGAGTTACATTGGTATTCCAAATAAATTCCAATATTTAATGTCCTGATGTGCCTGCAGTCTTCATTGTGCTAATGTGCAAATAGTCTGAATGTGGGGATGTGTTGATTGTCATTAGGTGTATCACAATATAATCCCAAATGTCTTTGAACAAATTCTCAATAATTCAAAAAAAAAAAAATGTTTTAGTCCAAGAAGTATTAATGTGCACTTTGTAATTCCAGTGAATAATTTAAATAAATAAACTTACCTAAATGAAAAACTGAACACAACATTAAGACTCATTACACTTCTGGTTTCAATGAAAAAATTAGTAATTTTTCAAGTAAATGCCATTGATATAAGAAACTAAAACAATAATATTGCCAGGATTTAGGCCAGTTACCTTTATAAAACATACAATAATTTTAATATTTTCCAAGTGAAAACCTAATGTCCTAGATTTGGATTCAAATAAACATGTACTTCCAAAAAAAGTGATCTGAATATTTAATCTGTAATCATAGAGAAATATTAAGTATGTTTTATTTTTTTTACAAAATGAGTGTCACTGGTATGTATATATATATATATATATATATATATATATATATATATATATATATATATATATATATATATATATATATATATACACATATTTTATAGTTACAAATAGAAATGGTCTATAGTATCCTACAATTTATACTTGTACAAATATGATCTACCCACAAAATGAAATCTTATATCCTACAGTTTATATCTGCAGAAACAAATGATCTATTTTATCCAAAAGTTCATACCCGCAAAAAGAAATGGTACATTATGGAATCTACATTTTATACCCACAAAAAGAAGTGGCTAATTATATTTCACTGTTTATATCCACAGAAGCAAATGGTCTTTAGAATCCTACAGTTTATACACCAAAAAGGATATGGTTTATACATGTCATGTATGAGAAAATTTGCTAACAATTCCTGCATCATGTTTACACATCTTTTGATATAATTCATTATTCAAAATACATTGGGAAATATCAACACAGGTTATATAATATTACAAGTTTGGGAAATAACACAGGTTATATAATATTACAAGTTTAGATCGATTCTTAAACAAGGAAATTACCTGTCTGTGATTTAGCAATTATGTTACAGAAGAGTGGTTAATTCAAAGAGAACCTTGCTGCAGTGGTGAGAAACTATTTTGCAATCAGTCAGTGACATCAATAGGAAATTGCATGGAAAAAAATTGTCCTGTAATTGTTGAATACCAAGATATAGTTTATTAAATTGTTATAACTTTACCATTATTATTTTCATATTTTATTCACCTATTTTGTCAGCTTTGCTAACTGGTGGCTTGGAGGTATTTAACATTTTAACTGTCTGTCCTTCTCCAGTGTTAGTAATAATTTCATGAGGGCATGTGACAATATCCATAAAAAAATGGCCTATAGTATTCCAGTTTGTACATACATGAAAAAAGGTCTGTAATATCCCACATTTAAAATAAGTTTCTGAAGTGAGAGAAAAAAAAGAATAAACAAATGAAAAGAATGATAATTTAATATACAAGAATTCTTTCAATTATCAAACTGACCATAGTTTTAGCAAAAAATCAACTAGATTTTTATCATATTTGCAGAATGTTATGACTCTTTGGTCTTGAACTATATAACAAAAAGAAGTGAAACCAATAAGTTTAGTAAATCAAGAAAAATGTATATTTATAGGTTATAGAGTGAAAATTTAAGAGGCACCATTTTGTGAATCCTAGATATCCTATCACAAGTCCAAAAGTAAAGAATGTTCCAAATGAATTCTAGTAGTCTTGAATGCTCAGATGTACCACAAGGATACAATCCAGAATGCATTTTAATGAACTCTCAATAATTCAATGTAGTTTTTCAGTGTAAAAAAGTAAATGAGCACTTTATAATATCACTGAATAATTAAACAAAACTAATTCCTCTCAAATTATATCTGAACACAATTGTAAATGATTCCATTGACTGATCTTAAAACATGAATAACTGTTTACCAAATCCCTTATACACGCAAATACCCACTTGACCTATGATGCAATAGACTATTCTGAAAAGTCAAAATTTCATATGGAAAATTCTAATGAATAAATCTTTTTTTAGTATATACCTTGTTTAGTACTTAAAAATGTGACAAAAACAAAGGTGGTTATTAACTCTACTCACAACCCATGATTTTGATACAAATCAGGTAAACTATTAGTAAAGTACACATAACAAGAAGAAAATTAAGCATACTTCTCAGTTTAGGTAAATATAATGTCATTGTCATCAAAATGTTCTAAATATCATTTTTGTAAGTAAATAGTTATATATGCCTCTGTGACATTGAGTCAAATGTGATGGAACAGCTGAGGATATATCAGGAGATTTTCATAATTTAGTCAGAAATTTTGATTTCAAAAGATTGAGGATTTTTATCTTCTTGACTTCTAGCAAGCTGATGGACAAAAATTACAAATATTGAGCAAATTTCTATTTTTTTAATGGGCATAGTATCTGATCACATCAGTCCTTTCACAGTAACTTGTTGCCATTCATTCTCCCTTTATATTTACCAAAAATGTACCAAATTGTTTTAGGCAATCGTTTGGTTATATTTGTGGCAATTTTCACCGTTATTTATCTTAATGCTGAGATATTATTTTACCATTTGCAGGTTTCCTCTGGAGTCGACCAAAAATTTCCTCAGAATGAAAAATGCCTTTCTATTGTCTGCACTGGAATGTTGCAATGTTATTTTAACTCTACTGAATCCATCAAGAAGTGTAATTTTATACAGTTGATGTCAATATAAACCTTTCATGCTATTGTCAGCTACTTACAAGACTTAATGTGTGCATGTAACATACCACACAAAATGGAAGATACTCAGTCACATCTGCTTTTTATGCTTCAATGACCACAAACCTTTTAATGTTCAGGTTTGATTTCTTGGACACTGTTATTATGCAATTATGAAATCTAGTATACATGTATATGTATTTGTACTTACTGAATAAACCTGTTAGGTATAATTTATTTAGTTTGTATGCTTGATCTTTGTCCATGTCTATATTTGGGACTAGTGATAAAATATTTAAATTGTTTGGGATTTAATTCACAACACTGTAAGTTCCTTTTGATTTTCACTTTATATTCAAGGGAATTGTTGAACTTTACAAAACTTGGTAGTTTTGCTTCCTTTCCTATATTTGGGACTAGTGATTAAATATTTAGATTGTTTGGGATTTAATTCACAACACTGTAAGTTCCTTTTGATTTTCACTTTGTATTCAATGGAATTGTTGAACTTTACAAAACTTGTTAGTTTTGCTTCCTTTCTGTTATTTAGTTGAAATTACCAAAGAGATGTACTAGACCAAACACTGGTCAGTGTCACTTTTTGTTAACATTTCATAAATATATGCATAATTTGTGGGAAGGATAGTTTCACATAAATTATAACTTGTACAGTCATAAAACCTGATATATGAATACATGCTATAGAGAACCACACCACCACACAAAAATGCAGATGACTGTGGCATAGCTTTCACATTTCAGTTACATTTTTTGTGTTGAGATGTCAGTTTCTCACATATTGATGCCTCTATAATAAAACGCCTGATAGAAGCATGTATTCTTGGCAGTACTGTACTACATTACTATATAAAAGAAAAACCCTACTACTATGAGAAAATTAAACTCTGTATCAAGTTTTTTTTTTTTAACTACATGTTTATGAATTTTCAAACACAACTACACTTTGGTTTATGAGATGCTGTTATTTAAGTGAAAAGTTAAAATATTTTTTTTCATATAAAAATGCCCACAAAACCACTACATAATCTATCAATGTGTTAGGATGCAAAAGAAACCCCAACGAAATTATGATATTCAATTGGTAACACTGCAGACTGAAAAAAATGCCCGTTATGAAGCGACGCCGGAATTGCATTTCATCTGTTCCTAGTTTTTAACCAATCAAACTTAACTACTGTATGACAACCAAGTGCGAACCTGTCTTGTTGAAATATGGCAACCTGAAGTACACAGTTTGAATCAACTCTTTACTAAGCCGATGCATATTTGCAATGAAGAAGAATTTGAAACTGAAATCTTATGATGAATAATTCACAAATACAAAAATGCCACCTAAAAAACCCTCTCCAGTTAAAGCTCCATCTAAAACAACTGCAAAACCTCCTGCCAAACCAGCTGCTGGACGTGGTGGCCCAGCGAAAAAAGGACCGCCTCAAGTTACAGGTCGGGCCACATTTTTAGTTCAATTTAAATAATAGGGATAAGTAATAACTTAGCATAGAATAATAAATGCAACATACGTATATTGGCTTCAGCAATGAATTGAGTTGCAAAAAGTTGTTCAACATTGGAAACGTAACTAAAGTTATTATAACGTTTACTTATTTTATTTCAATTTTCATTTACTTCTAACAAGGACATTAACCTCCAACAAGCCTCTGCGCTGCTCCTTTATTGTTCTTAATTTTTGCAAAATAACTAAATCAGAAACAGTCTTCTTAATATATTATACACAGTGCATTTTTTTAAAATAGTAGAAAAGATCAGCTCAACAATTAGAATCTGACTCTGAGATGACGTAAGTAGTAGATATTCGTTTCTTACGAAGTGTTTTGTAGATAAACAAAAATTAAAGTCATAATGATTTGCATAATTTTTATATATATATATATATATATATATATATATATATATATATATATATATATATATATATATATATATATATATATATGCAATTTTTCTCAGACTTAGATTAGGAGGTAATTGCAAATGCATTATTTTAATGAATTTTCATGCCTCTATACTAAAAAGGTGTATTTTATTTTGATTTCAAAATTAGAGCAACATATTCTGTAATAAAAACATTAATTTTTGCATAATTCAGTGAAACAGAATATGAAATTAATGGTCCTTGACAAAACACATGGTATATTTGTATTATCTAGGCTAAAATAGCAAATGTTGTGGACGAGGACATACATAGTCATATTTTAGCAATAAATTAGTCTTGTTGCTGTCAGCTCTAATATAATTGACATTGTGAAAATTACAGGATAGAAAAAAAACTTTAAAGTATACATGAGCAAACTTGGCATGTGCATTTTGCAATTTTCAAAAGTTAGTTTTAAAAATGTGTATGTTACCATAATTTTGTGATGTAATCAAGATCGTTAGCTATCTATATGGGATCTGCTATTGGGATTAACCAGTTTTAATAAAAGTAACTCTGTACTTAGTATGGGTGAATTGGTGCAGTGACTAGGGCTAGCACTTTAATCCCATGCATGTAATTACAGGTTGATCTTGGATGGTGGTCAAATTACATTTTCTTCTTGTGAAATTGAAACTATTGAGTGTTTTTTTCTCTGTGTTTTTTAAAAAATATTTTTAACATAGCTGAAACAATCTGAGTCATCTCACTATGACTATAGTGTGGTTGTCTATTGTGATGTGTAGCACTGAAGCATTATGCTACAGAAATGTGGCATAATCTTCCCACAGAGGTACATTATCCTAACATCAGGTCAACCAATCCTAACAGTAATCTCTTAATGCTGATCAAGAAAGGCTGCAGTAGTTCAAACACATGACCTCACACATCCGAGGTGGATGCTCTAACTAATTAGGTTACTGGAGCAGTCAAAACTATTGATTGTGTTTTAAGTCCTCAAAAGTATATGCTAATCTAAAAAAGAAACAGACGTCTGAAAATAAGTGTATATGGAAAAGACTGATATGGATCCTACATTATTGCTTATAGCAAATAAAAGTACACTAGTCTGTGTGATTGTAGAGTTAGCATTAATGCAATTTCGTATGAATGTTTGTCAGATATTTTAGTGAAGACTAAAATATAATTAAAATATGTGGCTTAAACAAAAAAATTGGTTAAAATGAATGGTTTTACAATTAATTGAAATATGTATTTTTCTGATAAAATTAAAGATAGTGAAACCAAACACTGAGAGTAATGCAATTTTGAGTTACACTACCACTCATTGGAATGCAACAAATTACACATGGGCCCTGTGATACTTGTAAAGCAAAAATAAGTGTATATAGAAGGTAAATAAATTTAGTCCAGTTGTTTTTGAATAGCAAAATGAAGTGTGTGCATGGGTGCTGAAAAAAGACAATTATAAAACCCTAAATTTGATCTTCTAAGGTAGTTTTGTTATCTAATTAGATAACGTAAATTTCTTTATCTCATTATTATTCTGCACTATTACCATTCTTTCTTTCTTGGATTGGCCATAATTATATTTAGTGTTAAATTAAATTTGCTAACAATAAGTGCATGTAAAAGAAATGCATGCAATGACTATTTGTTTATAATGCATGTTATCCAAATTTTACAGATTTGAAGCTTAGGGATAAAATTAAACAACTCCCTAAAAGGTCATCATGACTTAAAAAGTGAACAAGTTGAAAATTATCTGGATGATCAAAATTGGCAGAAAATTAAGCTCTAGTTGACTAAAATGATGTGTACTTCAGAATTTTCAAATCAAACAAAATATATTTGGAAAGCTAATCTAAAGTTAACAATGTGTCATATTTTCCAAGATCTAAGGTCAGTTAAAAATATTCAGTTAAAAGAAATTAAAATTTTGTATTTTCATTTTGAACTAACTTTGCTAATTTCATTTGCTAAGTAGATTTAATTTATGTTGTGTGATTGACCTTTTCCCACAATTTGGGCCCAACTAATTAATGCCTTTTTTATAAACAATTTATTACATCACTAATTTTTATCTATGATCAGAGATAATATATTTAGGTTATTACTATTATTATTACTATTATTATTATTATTATTATTATTATTATTATTATTATTATTATTATTATTATTATTATTATTATTATTATTATTATTATTGTTGTTGTTATTATTATTATTGTTGTTGTTGTTTGTTATTATTATTATTTGTGGGCAAACATGTTTTCTTGGTGAGAGTTAAAGACATGACTCTTACCCTAAAAGATTCTACAAACAGAATTTGTTTATTGTTTGATGAAAATTTCCACCAAGATTATCATCATCCTAGTCATCATCCTGTGTCTTAGGTTTTAATATGAGTTTAAAGCAAACAAAATCATTTTATTTCTATCCTAACATCCAAAGTGGATTCAATCTTTTAGTTGTGTTTAGTTTTGATTTGAGAGGATTTTTTATTTATTTAACTTATTCATCAGAATTGCAAAGTGCTGTTTAACTTTATTACTTAATCATTTTTTGGGGATTGTTGTGAAGTCATTTAGAGACATTTTGGATTATATCATTGTGAAACATCAAGACTGTTAGCATATCAACACTATTCCAGGCTGTTGTTACATCAGTACTTTAAAGAATGGAACTCATTTTTAATGCTGTTTGAGTTCATTTGGAATACTATATACTCTAGGACTTGTGATAGAACTTTTAGGACTATTTGGGATTAAATTCATATTACCAAAAGTATTTTTTGATTTTTTACTTTGTACTCTAGGGAAATAAATTATTTGTTGAAGATTACAAAACATTTTGGTTTTTGGTTCTTTTCTGTTACCTAGTTTAAGTCCATAGAGTCATAATGCTTTCTTCACTCACTCAATGCAGGATCGAAAAAGCCTGGCATAGCCCCTGCAACCAAGGGAGGTAAACCTGCAAAAGAATTAACACCACAGCCACAGAAGAAAGCTTGGACGAAAGAAGATGAGGCAGCCAGAAAAATACAGACAAAAATCAGACAGTTTCTGGCAAAGAAACAACTAGAAAAGAAAAGAAAGGAGAAAATGGCATATAATGAATTGATGGACAAATTAGAGAGAGAGGTTTGTTCCAAATGTTTTGACACTAGCATGGAAAATCACATGTTGTCTAAAGCAACTTATTTAAACATTTAAGATGTTTTTAAATGAATTCCATAAATTATTAAGAGTGGCTAAAGAAAAGTTTGAGACTGTTTGTCTTTTAGATGATGTATTATTTGTATTTCATGTTGTAGTGATTAGACTTCATTTGGTGTTAACATGGAACTTCCATTGTTTAAATGTATAATTAGATTGAAATATGACTCATGTAAACTGGATATGTGAAACTTGGTTAGCTCAGGTTTTAATATTGTTATCTATAGTTAAACTGAAGATAGAGGGAAATGAATCATCTTGTTTTTTACATAAAATAACATGATATCCAATACTTTCAAAGTTGTGCCATTGTACCTTTTAACACAGTAAAATTCCAAAGGGCACATGTAAACCTTTGCCTTATGTTGAAAAATGTTTACAAAAAGTAATTGATCATATTTCATAAGCAAACTTTTGCTGTCTGCCTTGACCGTTAGACAATTTTATCAAGTTGTCAAAATGATGATTTTATAACTGGTGCTATTTAGTAAGCTTTTCATTGATCAAGAATACATGTATATTGTGTTTTGATAGAGCTTTTACCAAGCAAATTGTAAAGATTCAAAAATGTCATCGAAGGTGGTTGTGACTGAGGGTTTTATAGAAATGCAATTACAACATATTTAGAAGTCACAGGAAGTAATTAAATACAATTGCAGTGTATTTAGAAGTCACAGGAAGTAATTCATTTGAAGTTAATGACAATGGAGACATTACACTAGCAGGTGGTAATATCACAGGGATAATGAATTCAGAAAAAGACTAATCACATTGTTAACAATACCAAAGAAAAGGTTGGCTTTTAAAAGTTAATGGTGAAAACTAATGCATATTTGTTTTATATAACTATGTAGCAATTTGAGAGAAGACATGATGGAATTATATGTAATTATTGTCTTATTCATCTACAGTCTAAATTTTTTAAAAATAAGATGTGAAAGAAACTAAGCAATAATTTAGTGTGAAGTGGAATGATTGGTATGGTATTGTTGCAGTAATTTAATAGAATAAATATCTAGAATTTGGTGATCTGGTAAATGGACTAATAAGTTCCAAATTAAAAATTAAATATGAGCAGGGACCCTTGAAAATTGGAAAGGCCCTGTAAATTCAACTCAGATATAATGGCAACTTTTTGGAATCTGGAGAAAACACACCTTAACTACAAGGAACAGAAAGTGAAAGTTACACTAGTTGACACAAAATAAAGCCTGCAGTTGCATGTATATGTATTTTTTTTAATATAATCAGCACATAAACATCTGTATATATGTATTATTTAGCTTCAATAAGTTTTAGCTTTATTTATATTGGTTCTTTTTCACAAATGATCAAGTAAAACAAAATTTTAATTTTTCCCTTTATTTTTATAGAATGGTAAATAAAGAGTTAAATTGTGTTGATAGATCTTTACTTTGATGCAAGATTTGAGGCAAATCCTTGACATCAGTTAGGCCAAAGCAAGCAATTACCAACAGGAAGTAAACAAGATCATCAGCATTAACATACATAAATACCAAACAAATGTTTGTTGTCCATATGGGAATTAAATGGAGAAAAATCTGAAATATAGATACAGTACATATAATTTGCTGTTTTATTTCTAAACAGCACAAAGTATTATCATTTTATTAAACAGTTACTATGTTTTAATCCCTGAGATATGATTATTTAACAATAATGTTATCTATGTACATAGGACCCTTGATTACACTTCCATTTTAATGTGAGTATAGAAATGGCAGGTAAACAAGGTTTGTCTTATAGATAGCAGTAAAGTTGTTAGTGATTTCTTGTTGACTGATGTAACTTAGAATAACAAGCAATTTCTTGCTTTCACCAGATGTAACACAAATATCTTGTTGACTTGCCTTAATGGTATAACTTGAAATAATGAACAGTTTCTTGCTTATCACCATCTGTAATACAAGATATACCTCAATTTGTTTGTTTACTCACTGAATGATATAATTTGAAAAAATGAAGCTTCTTGCTTATCACCAGCTGTGACACCACATGTAACACAATTCTCTTATTCACTAGACTATGATGTAGCTTGGAATAATGAACATTTTCCTGTTTTTTACTAGACATAACACAATTATTTTGTTTAATAGCCTTATGGTCTAACTTAGAATAAAGAACACTTTCCTGCTTTTCACCATCTGTAACTATCTGTTAGTGGTTTTACAACTTGATGTCTTAGCATGCCTTATTGTGCTTTGATAAAGTATAAGCTATAACTATATGATGCAAAGTATCCAAGTCTTGATATTGAATCCAGTAAAATGCCTAGTTTTAGTCATTAAGTCTTAGATGTTATCCAGGGAAGATTGCAACAGAATGTAAGCACATTAACCCATTAACCCCTGGAGTGTTTTGTTGTTTTCGCCTGAAATGCGAGTAGGAAATCAATTTTTGGATATTTCTGAATACATCCTAATACATGAACTTCCGAGACATTTTTGGTTAACTTAATGCCTATTTGTGTTAGAAACGTTGATTTTCATTGACTCTTTTGCCTGAGCATGAGCAGATTGGTAAAAATTGGAGTTTTTTCTTTTTTGTTGTTGCTAAACTGACCTATCATTTTCGTGTTGAAACCACTCTTCATTCTAAACGCCCATCTTATCCTACTTTTTGCAAAGGTTCACAAGTCTGTGTGCAATTCAGACTGGTCTGTTTTAGATCTGAGGCCAAAAAGTCTAAAATCCAGACACAAAACTGGATCACGACATTGGGTGAATTTCTGCTGAAAAGAATCTTGGGTCCAAAAAGTGATATTTTTTCTCTGTATTTTTTAGTGCACCTAGAACATCCATATTATTTGGTATCATTGTAAAGCTACATCTGTCTACCTTTCTATAATACCACCCACTTTATTGTGTTGCACATGACCTTAATGCTACAGAGCTCAGAAGTAGGCTACCACCTCCTGTCCCGTAAACATGGCGCTAGGGGTTAATGATCTATATTGTGTTCAATTTAATGACTCTCCTTTCTGTAGTGACATAGAAACCACTGAGCATTTCTTCATGTTTTATCCCGATTCTGCAGTAAACTGGGGTTAATGAGAAAATTACCTGCAGTGCTCTGATTTAGATTTACTAATCTGTGGAAAAGCAATTCCTGCAAATGAAAAATGTAAAATTATAAAACATGTATGCAAATATATAAATTATACCAGATGATTTTCAATAATTGATTCAAACATTAAAAGCTGTCACTGTGTAACCCACCCTTTCTCTCTATTCAATTGGAACCTGTGACCAATACAATTCTATCATAAATATATTATGATAATAAAATATGCTTACATTTTTAAAAAATGGCCTTGAATAATTATTACTATTTGTCTCTATATTCTTTATATGTGTTGATATATATTGTATCATAGATTGTGTATTGTGAAATGTAGCAATACATGACAAAGGTATATTGTTTCTCCCTTACTGTTATTAGGAATGTTCTTAAAACCAGAATTTTTAGATATTGAGCAATGGTAAGCATTGTTTCATGCACTGATGGTTTATCTAGGCAGTAGAAACCAAACTGAGATGCTACAAATCACCTTTTCTGTTGGTAGTCCATAATTTAAATATGGCAGATAGCCATAGTCTGTGATCAATATTGACACATGAAATGTGCATTTGGTTAGGTTTGGCAGATGGTGGATAACAAGGGTGGTGAATTAATAGTGGCAATAGAAAGCAAATCAGATGGTACATTTAAATTTATTAGCAAAGAGGAGGGGGAATTGGAGGAGTATTCCATATAGTATGCCATTTAGAAGCAAGGTTTAAAATTATTGTACCAATATTGTTTACAGTTTTAATTTCATACTTTTCATTTTGTTCTAACTTTAATTCTTTTGGCATACATCATTTCATAACTTTTCTTTTGCACACTTGTTGGTGTCTAGATTTGTCAGATTCTTCCAGATCTGATTAATTTGGTTATTTTTTTTTACAAAAATTGATATACATTTTAAGAATGTGTAGTTTACACTTAAAAACAGGTCTTTTCATTATTCATGTTAGTCAAGTGTATGTGTGTACCTCTTCCTGTAATGTCAGATAACAATTTCAAAATATGAAGCAGGTTCAGAAGTGATTGATGTAATATTAACAGCAAAAAATAACATAATAATTGGACTGGTATCAGCTAACTGTGTGCATACAAAATTGCAAAATATTTAAGCAATACAATATTGCCTTCATTTGTTTGTACTCAACAAGCTGAATGCACTATGTATTTAAGAGAATACTTAAATATGGAACAACTGACAATTTGTAGATGGAAAATATGTTGAAAATATTGTTACTTTGCTATTGAGATTCACTCCCTACAATGATTTTTTTATCTCAGTAGTGTATTGTAATATTTTTAGTAATATCAATTATTTAATTGCTAAATATAACAAGGTGTCTCTTGCCATAAAAGCTCATTCAGATTCCAGAATCAGCAGAGTATGCTTCAGTAAAGCATTGTTGCCATTGGCTTAATTTTTAAAGCAGTAAAAAGACTGTCATACTTTAGTTTTCAATTTTTTACATATCCAGTTTACAAGTTAGTGTATATATTTCAGGCCTTTGTGAAGTTGGTGAAAATGGAACAAGAGGAGGCTGAAAAACTTAGGCAAAAAGAAGAAGAGGAGAGGAGAAGAAAAAGGGAAGAAGCTGCACGGAAGAAAAGAGTATTGGAGGCTGCATTTGAAGGAGATACAGATGTTATTATTAGTGTCCTAAATGAGGCATGTCATTAATATGGACAAGATAATAAAATAAATTGAAAGTAGAATGAATACATTTTACTAGCTGCAATTTAAAATAAAACATATGAAACAGCTTGTAAAATGGATTTTATGTTTTTACATTTTAAAACATACAAAATAGAAAGTATAGTTTTTAGATTTTGCTTTTTTACATTAAGATATATAGGGCAGAAAGGTTGGTTTTTATGTCTTTTTATTTTAATATAAAACATATAAAACAGCCAGTAGAACAGTTTTTACATCTTGCTGTTTTAAAATATCTGAAACAGAAAGCATAGTTTTTGTGTCTTTCTGTTTTTAAAGTAAATATATAAAACAGAAGTAGGATAGTTTTGACATTTACTATTTTAAGCCTATATTTCATTTGAAAGATCAGACTAAAGACTAAAGTGTTTAATTGGTTTGCCATATAAAAGTCTGTTTAGACCAAAGTGCTAAATTAGTCTGTAATGTAATACAGTCTGTTTTGACTGAAGTGATAAATTGGTATGCAGTGTAAAACAGTCTATTTAGACTAAAGCGTTAAATATGTCTTCAGTGTAGATTAGCTCAACACTTATAGAATCTGAGATGACGTAAGTAGTAGATATTCCTTTCTTATGAAGTGTTTTGTAGATAAACAAAAATTAAAGTCATAATGATTTGCATAATTATATATATATATATATATATATATATATATATATATATATATATATTTGGGGCCCCGAGTGGCCGAGTGGTCTAAAGCGCTGTCGGTTATGGATCACTGTCATCTCACCTCTGTCTGCATGAGTTCGAGTTTATGATTCGGCGAATGTGGATATGTGAGAAAGCTTGCCAGTAGCTTCTCGTGGGTCGGTGGTTCTTTCCGGTGATTTCCCGGTTTCTTCCTCCACCATTAATACTGGCCGCCATGAATAGCCTATCGTGTGCTGAAAATGGCGTTAAGCTCAACAACAACAACAATATATATATATATATATATATATATATATATATATATATATATATATGCTGAAGTATTTAATTGGTCTGTATGGTAAAACAGTCTGTTTAGATTGAAGTGCTTAATTGGTTTGCAGTGTGAAACAGTCTGTTTAGACTAAAGTGTTTATTGGTTTGTAATTTGAAACAGTCTGTTTTGGCTGAAGTGTTTAATGGGTCTTTATGGTAAAACAGTATGTTAGACTGAAGTGTTAAATTGGTCTGTATATTAAAACAGTCAGGCTAGTTTAGATTGATATGAGCATACAGGTGCTGGAAAGTGTTGACATGAGCATACAGGTACTGGAAAGTTTTGACATGAGCATACAGGTACTGGAAAGTGTTAACATGAGCATACAGGTACTGGAAAGTGTTAACATGAGCATAAAGGTACTGAAAAGAGTTGACATGAGCATACATGTACTAGAATGTGTGTTTCTTATTGAAATCTATTTTCTCAAACATTAATAGAATACCTTTTCTTCATGTCATTGCACTAACCATTATAGGTATAAAGGTACAAGGGAAAGTCTTTTATTCAAGTAAAAATGGTCACTATTCACAAAAAACAATATTAGTGCATTATGCAACAATAAATTAACATAATAATTTGAAAAATGTTCCTCTACCATTCCAGAAAATACATTATCTTGCATGAAGCATCAATAAACCATTTTGTCTCTGTAAAACATTTTTATTCTGACTTCATAGTGCTTTTCTCACATGAGTTTGGCACAACATTACATAAATTACTTTCCTAATGTAGGTATCTGGACTAGATGACAAGAATGGTATAGGACATGATGTTATTGGTAGAAATTTGCGAAGCAAGCATTTGATGAACATTGTAGAATGTGATGATGCTAATGGCAACACACCTTTGTCGGAAGCAGCAAGTATGTATTTCATCTTTTTAGTATGCAATTGGTAGCTAAATTATTGGGTCTGGTTTGCTATTTTTATTTTTTTCAAAAAGCATAATATTTGATAGTGAAGGTATCTAAAATGATTATTATTATATGACTAAAATATATATATATATATATATATATATATATATATATATATATATATATATATATATATATATATATATATATATATATATATATATATATTGTATTTATATAATAATAATCATTTTTAGGTAAAAGCACAATTTCACTCTTATGTACTTTACATGCACAGAAACGATATTAAATACTCATATTCTTTTTTATTTAATCTGGGATCCAGTAAACCAGGAAAATAGAGATCAGATTTAAAGATGTATAAATATTTATTTTAATTCATATCTTATAAGAAAGTTATTAACTCAAAGATTTTGTACTATTTTTCTCTGTGCTTGTTGAAGAGCACCTTAAATGTACAGAAGAAACTTACCTCAAACAAATATAACCTGCACTCTTCCTGTGAATGGCTCATTCTTTGAATTGTGAGTTTAATGTTATATACCTTCAAATGTGATTATGTTTTTTTACCCAACCATACCTCATAGTGGCATTTCATATATATTTTTAATGAGGATTTATATAGTTTAGGTCAATAAATTCCATATATACTTCCATATAGTCATGCATTAAGTGACAAGGGCCAGAGTTACAACATGTGGTTAATCTTTGGACGAGGCTGGGTTACACAGGGTTAGAGTTAAAATATTGGTTACACAGGGTCAGAGAGACCGGTGGTTAGTCTGTACAGGAAGCTGGATTACACAGGGGCAGAGTTACAACATGTAGTTAGTCTGTACAGGAAGCTGGATTACACAGGGGCAGAGTTACAACATGTAGTTAGTCTGTACGGGAAGCTGGATTACACAGGGGCAGAGTTACAACATGTAGTTAGTCTGTACAGGAAGCTGGATTACACAGAGGCAGAGTTACAACATGTAGTTAATCTGTACAGGAAGCTGGGTTACACAGGGTCAGAGAGACATGTGGTTAGTCTGTACAGGAAGCTGGGTTACACAGGGGCAGAGTTACAGAAGATTTACTTTAGGAATTATGAATTGTACTGAGCAAGTTTTGAAGATACAGTGTCATTCGGAGCCAAATCAGAATTGTAAGAGGGATGTGGCAAAAGTTTAGATGCATGCACTTCTTAAGGACTGTATTTATGTGATGGAGTAAATGGATTAGCAGTGTAGTTTGGCAATACTTTCTTGACAGTCTGACTATCTTAAGTATAATGTGAACTGTGCTTGTTTTCTTGATTCCAAACTTTATAATTTTCTCTTGAGTTCCATTTAAAAAAGTAAATTTCTGTGACAATATCTTTCAAATATATCTGGTCACTCTTTTCATGTTTAGCTAGAAGCTGTTGATCAATTTAAACCAAAATTATTTTTTAGCCATCAGCAAATGCAGAATCCATCACACACAAACCATTCTGAACTTCAAAATGATTAATAAATTTATTAAAAACTGTCAACAAATTAATTCCCAATATAATAGTAACATATTGCACAGTATATCAAATATCTTTAATATCACAGCATTACCTTCTGTCCACCATTTGAAGACAACTGTTTTCAAGAATATGCCTCATCTTTCATGGATTTTCAGTCTTCTTTAAAACTATGAAACCATCTGAGATTGTAGGATATGACAGAATTTCATCAATAAACTTAATTGAATTTAACCTTGGTATCAATCATTAAATGCCCTTTAGAGTACCCAGGTTTTACAGTATGTCTTTTTCTTTGAAACAGAATTGTTCTTCTTCTTCAACATTTTATATGACAGTCATTTACTTATTGTATGTCAGATGCATCTGTTTATGGTGGTGTGCCATACTGCAGCTGAAGACCGTTTTATAGAATGTTGTCTAATGATCAGCTCAAAAGAAACAAGACAATATATTCAAAATATTCAGAACTTTTCAAATACTGCCTTGAATGATCACAAAGTGCCTTAAGTATATAACCTTGACTCTGTTCTAGATCTCAAACACCAGAAAAGTGTGGTGGGGGAGAGATATTAAGATAAAATTTTTAAAAATGTCAAATCTGAGACAAATAGAAGAGAAAAACAGTAATGTAATATCACTCTGATTGTTAGGAAGACTTCCTGATTTAAACCAAAATTTTATTTAGAATAACAAAATAAAAAAGCTGAAAATTTTACAAAGCTAGCATCATAGATAACCAACACTTTCATGATTTATTGTATATATTTTGCAAACAAATTTGGGAGGGAAATATATCAATGTAAGTGTCAAGATGTTGTATATGTGTGGATATTGTTCATTCAGTTCTGTTAGATTTTTGTGCTTGTTTGCATCTGTACTTATTTTCATCATTTCAATAAGAGGTCATGTGCATTCCACAGATGGACTGCTTTCTTAGGGTTGTTAAAATTTGTGGTTTATAGCAAGCATGCTTTACATTAAAATGTGGTAACTGATGAATGATAGTGAATGTGGTGTAGTATCTGTGGGACATGGCTTTATAGTTCGTGTGTGAAGATGACAATTGTTTACAAGTGGTAAAAAATAATATATTTTACAAACTCAGTGATAAAGTATTTCTAGTCATTGCACACAGAAAAAATGCAAAACTATATAGATGCTATTGTAAAATACATTGACTGGGCATTAGCAGTGTTAAATTTAGTCATTTCATTAAAGTCCATTTCTGCATATCATTAAACATTGTACCTGTACTAGTATTTATCTTTTACAACAAAATAACCTTATAGTTCTTTGTATCCTTGACAAGGTGATTAATTTTGCATTCAACTCAATTTCTCAGATCACATTTCTTATACAATCATAAATGTTAGCAAACTTCATAGGTGCTTTTACTGTAAATTTAAATAAAATGGTCCTCTCAGTATTACTATGTTCTCTTCTTCATTGAGCTCTAATTTTGACACTTGACACATGGAATGACTTGGGAAGTACTACATTGTAATTATGCTTTATCTTAAAGTCACAGTGACCTACTTTTCCTTCTCCATTAATTAAGTTAGATAACTGTAAAAACAACTAGTGTTTAAGGCCTCATAGAATATCAGTTTTTATTTAATTTAACATTGCTGTCTGCGTGTATGTAATTCTTTCACTGCATGAAATCAGCTATGTGGTTAATCATGATGACCATGTAACAAAACTCCATTTTTCTATGTATCTGCATAATTTTGTTACCCATCCATCTCTGCTCCCAGTCTGGGCTGTAGGTCTTTTTGTAACACATCTATTTAACTTGTACACTCCTTTAATTGTTTATGTAGCAAGATATCATAGCGAAGTCATTGCAAATTCATTAACTATAGTTCCTTTTTGTATATATAGCATAAGTTGCCTCCCCTTCTAGCATCAGCCTATTACCACCCATATGCCCAAAGCAGGTGCTTTTCTATACAATATTTTGCTAATTATAAATGTATATTTTAGTACAGCACAAACATAATTAAGTATTTGCTAAATGACTTAAGTTGGTAAACAATAAATTGCAGCATTTTGAAATTAGTTATAGCCCTTAAATGTACAATTATATAATGGAAAGAAATACATGTAATGTCTAACGATTCGATTCACACAAATCTGAGGTCATTGCTTCAAACACGATTGATTAACCAAGCCTTAGAGTCTAACATTCATCAAACATTAGAAAGATAAGAATTAATGTTATCATTGTTGTTGTTTTAGGTTGTTTTCAGCACATTATAGGCTATACATGGCAGCCAGTATAACTGATGGAGGAAAAACCTGGAGAAACCCTGGTAAGAACCATCAACCCATGGGAAGATACTGGCCAAGCTTTCTCACATACCCACACAATGGCGGAACCTGAGACTTGAACCAACATGGATAGAGGTGAGATGGCACAAATTGGTAAAGGTGAGTGCTTTAGACCTCTTGACATCATCTGGGACTCTGATTTCAATGATAATAAATTTACATATTATTTAAGATTATCATTCTCTAATTATATTTTGTTTCACTTTGTAGGTGGTGGTAATGTGGATACAATCAAAATGTTGATAGAGAAAGGGGCAGACCCTAATACTCAGGGTCAGTTTCAGAGAACTCCATTATACAGAGCTGCTTTTGCTGGTCATCTAGAAGCTTGTGAGGTGAGAGTCCTGAGGTCCATACACTTGGTATAGCAAGGTTCATAAACCTTGCTGGATACACTCATTTTTTTGTATGGACTATGCTAGTACAAGGTAAACTGTTCATAATGTTGTTTAGAAATTCTGATTAATGGAATCAGAATTTGTTGTAAGGATTTCATTTTTTAAAGTATAAAAATATTTTCCTAATTTTTCTTTTTTATTGTTGTAATGGTAATTTGATGAGAATGTTCTAATAACACATAAATGCCAACAAATTTCTATACAACATTTGTTCATATAGAAAATTTTTACATAAAAATCAAATAATTATATTCTTCTTTTTAAATATGAGACAACTTTATTCAGCATAAATGTATTTTTCTTTCATTTTGATAGTAATGGCCCATCGTTATGAAGTCAGCTGAGCCATGTAGCAGTCATGTGGTTTGTCTGTCTGTTTGTTTGTCAGAAATTTTATTTAAGTAAGATAACTTTAATGGGAATTATTGGATTTTTTAACAGTTTTATTTTGATGAGACCTTGAAAGACTTATTTTTGACTTTTCTCTGTCATTGTGGTCCTTGATTGTGTATCCCTATCTTTTGTTGGGGCTCTTTACAATTTCTAACTCAATCTCAAATGTATTAGGCCATTTGCAGTTCCTAATGTTTAATGGGACTGCTTTTGTAATTCCTATCTTATGATGGGACTATTTGTTTAAAATCTATAGCTTATAATGGGGATCTTTGCAAGCAATCTCTGTTACGGGGATTGGTTTTGGAGACCTTGCCCAGAAATTATGATTGTATTAATTGATTTAGTTGAATCTTTTGGTCAGTGAAACAATTTAGTGAATTTCAGATTAGATGGATATTCATGGGGTCCATTTTAAGTTCATATGAGTACAGTAATGCAGAGGGTTCAGTCAGATAAATATTTTGAAAATTAGGGGTGGACTTGCATTTATAATTAGTAAAAAATTTATGAGATAAAGGTTTATGTCTAAAATTTTGTATGGGTTGATCATCAAGCATGGGGGTACAATTTTAGAAATTACCTTATTTGGGTATAATATCTACATTTACCTAATATGTGTTTATTAATATCTACATCTACCATTGCATAATTTGCTACCATGGCAGGATTTCTGATTGTCATTTGAAATAATAATTAAGTAGAACAGTGAGTGTGTAGACTCTGATATTCATTTGAAGGATGCATCACAGGATCTGGCTTAGTGGTGTTTGCCAGTGAGCTTGAGTTATAAATGAGCATGTTATATTGCTGAAAGTGACTAAAGTAACGAAAATTTCAATATTTTTATCAGGTGCTCCTTCAGAATGGTGCTGATCCAAGAATTTATGCTTCGGATGGCATGATGCCCAGTCAGGTAAATACATGGATAGGGTTTCATGTAGACCCCTTTTATTGCTTGGTGACCAATGGATAGGGTTTCATATAGACCCCTTTTGTTGCTTGGTGACCAATGGATAGGGTTTCATATAGACCCATTTTATTGCTTGGTGACCAATGGATAGGGTTTCATGTAGACCCCTTTTATTGCTTGGTGACCAATGAATAGGGTTTCATATAGACCCCTTTTATTGCTTGGTGACCAACAGTGATACAATAAGCAGACTGATTTTGTAATATTTCCAAGTATATAATATCATAATACAAAATTTATATTTTCAGTAGTGCAGACAATAGGTTAATATTCATGCTTGTTATTAAATTTATTTTCCCAAAATTGAGTTCATTATGTCATTCTTTTGTAAATCAAAATTAAGATTTGTGTAACTTTTGAGAGATTGATTTTTTTTCTAGATATTTAGCTCACTTGGTTATAAGATAAAGTGAGCTTATCATATGGTTCTGCATCATTCATTGTCACCCACCATGCATCATTCATTGTCACCCACCATGCATCATTCATTGTAACACACCATGCATCATTCATTGTAACACACCATGCATCATTCATTGTCACCAACCATGCATCATTCATCATCACCCACCATGCATCATTCATTGTCACCCACCATACATCAATCATTGTCACCCACCATGCATCATTCATTGTAACCCACCATGCATCATTCATTGTAACGCACCATGCATCATTCATTGTCACCCACCATGCATCATTCATCGTCACCCACCATGCATCATTCATTGTCACCCACCATGCATCATTTATTGTAACCCACCATGCATCATTCATTGTAACACACCATGTATCATTCATTGTCACCCACCATGCATCATTCATTGTCACCCACCATGCATCATTCATTGTCACCCACCATGCATCATTCATTGTCACCCACCATGCATCATTCATTGTCACCCACCATGCATCATTCATTGTCACCCACCATGCATCATTCATTGTAACCCACCATGCATCATTCATTGTAACCCACCAGGCATCATTCATTGTCACCCACTATGCATCATTCATTGTCACCCACCATGCAATATTCATGGTATATTCTGCAATGTCCATCAGCAATAGCTGTTGTCACCATTTTCTTAGCAATCATTTGAACAATTTTAATAAAACTTGGCAGAAAGCATCCTGGTATCATGGTCTTTCATATTTTACATCTTATTCCCATCTGCTGACCTCCAATACTATAAATAGAAAAGGAAACTGTTGAAAAATTCTCAAAAACTGTTAAAAAGAATTTGACCAAATTTGATAACATGGCATCCTGGCATGAAATACATTCAGATTCTTCAAAAATGGCCACTTTTCTCAAAAGCCTTGTTCAGAATTTTACCAAATATTTAAGAAATTACCATAAAAAAGTCTTTAAAATTGTTCATGGCTAATGCCAAAGCTAAATTATGATTACCATTAATAAAAATAGACAAAACTTTGAAAGACAGATGTAGAGGTTTCTGTTTAAAACTGTTTTGAATTTTTCATACCTGAAAACCCAGTTTTATTCTGATAAAATTATTGTGCATTGTTTATGAATTGTTGTGCTTAAAAGTGAGACTTGTAATCAGGTTGGTGTGGAGATATTTTTAATATGCCTGTTTTTGGCAAACAATAACAACAATAAGTCTTCATGAACCTATACTGCAACATCAGATCTGGGTTAGTTCAGATTACAGTTGAACTTGACTTATGACTGACTATATAAAAGACTGTTGACACAACAAGATCAGAAATAGCCAACTGAATATAGGAAAACTATAAAGGGGTTTGATGATTCATTGTAGCAATAGTTATTGGTTAATACGATTATTAATGAAGCTTTTTCTAGGGCTTTCTTTTTTATCATCACTGACAATATTAACATTACTGCCCTTGTTCCATGGAAATGAAAGATGTTCTGTTTATACTTTTTACGTAGCTTGATGGCAATGACCCCACTACCACCACACAATCATCATCAGTGTTCTATTCTTCTTGATCTTTAAAAAAAATGTTAAATAGGTTAAAAAAAGCAAAGAAAAAAAACTCTTTCAAAACTGTATATGTATATATGCGGGCCATTAAATCTAAAGTCATACTAGGTGAAATATTTATTGCTATTTAGTAATGTGTGTTTGAATTAGTAAAAAACAACAATTTTAAAAGAAAATTGGAAAGTTTATATATTTAAAACTGTCCATATCGTAACTTGGATTGTTATAAAAACTAGATCTAGCTATTTGACTACAACAAATGCTCTGATAATTTCTCCACTTAGATTATATCTCACAATTTGATAATAGGGATTCATTTTTCTTTATTCTGTTTCCATTTATTTGATTGTTTTATATTTTATCTAAGAATATGTTTGAGTGTGTGATGATGTTTTTTTTAAAAACAACATATATATATATATATATATATATATTTATATATCTATATATATATATATATATATATATATATATATATATATATATATATATATATATATATGAGTGTGTGATATCTTTTGTATTTTATCTATAAATATGTCTCAAAGTGTAATGATGTGCTTTGTATTATATCTATAAATATGTCTGAGTGTGATGATGTGCTTTGTATTATATCTATAAATATGCCTAACTGTGTGATGATGTGCTTTGTATTTTATCAATAATTGTGTCTGGGTATGTGATGATATGCCTTGTATTTTATCTATAAGTGTGTCTTGAGTGTGATGTGCTTTGTATTTTATTTATACATATATCTGTGTGTGTGATGATGCACTTTATATTTTGTCTATATTTGTATCTGAATGTGTGTTGATGATTTTTGTATTTTATTTATAAACATGTCTGAGTGTGATGTGCTTTCTATTTTATCTATAAATATGTCTGAGTGTGATGTGCTTTGTATTTTATCTATAAATATGTCTGAGTGTGATGATTTTTGTATTTTATCTATAAATATGTCTGAGTGTGATGATTTTTGTATTTTATTTATAAATATGTCTGAGTGATGATTTTTGTATTTTATTTATAAATATGTCTGAGTGTGATGATTTTTGTATTTTATTTATAAATATGTCTGAGTGTGATGATTTTTGTATTTTATTTATAAATATGTCTGAGTGTGATGTGCTTTGTATTATATCTATAAATATGTCTGAGTGTGATGTGCTTTGTATTTTATTTATAAATATGTCTGAGTGTGATGTGTTTTGTATTTTATCTATAAGTATGTCTGAGTGTGAGTAATGTGTTTATATCTATAAATATGTCTGAGTGTGTGATGATGTGCTTTGTATTTTATCTATAAATATGTCTGAGGGTGTGATGATGTGCTTTTTATTTTATCTATAAATATGTCTGAGTGTGTGATGATGTGCTTTGTATTTTATCTATAAATATGTCTGAGTGTGATGATTTTTGTGTTTTATCTATAAATATGTCTGTGTGTGTGTTGATGATTTTTGTATTTTATCTATAAATATATCTGAGTGTGATGTGCTTTGTATTTTATCTATAAATATGTCTGAGTGTGATGTGCTTTGTATTTTATCTATAAGTGTGTCTGAGTGTGATGTGCTTTGTATTTTATCTATAAATGTGTCTGAGTGTGATGTGTTTTGTATTTTATCTATAAAAGTGTCTGAGTGTGATGTGCTTTGTATTTTATCTATAAATATGTTTGAGTGTGATGTGCTTTGTATTTTATCTATAAATATGTCTGAGTGTGATGTGCTTTGTATTTTATCTATAAATATGTCTGAGTGTGATGTGATTTGTATTTTATCTATAAATATGTCTGAGTGTGATGTGCTTTGTGTTTTATCTATAAATATGTCTAGGTGTGATGTGCTTTGTATTTTATCTATAAACATGTCTGAGTGTGATGTGCTTTGTATTTTATCTATAAATATGTCTGAGTGTGATGTGCTTTGTATTTTATCTATAAATATGTCTGAGTGTGATGATTTTTGTATTTTATCTATAAATATGTCTGAGTGTGATGATTTTTGTATTTTATTTATAAATATGTCTGAGTGATGATTTTTGTATTTTATTTATAAATATGTCTGAGTGTGATGATTTTTGTATTTTATTTATAAATATGTCTGAGTGATAATTTTTGTATTTTATTTATAAATATGTCTGAGTGTGATGTGCTTTGTATTATATCTATAAATATGTCTGAGTGTGATGTGCTTTGTATTTTATTTATAAATATGTCTGAGTGTGATGTGTTTTGTATTTTATCTATAAGTATGTCTGAGTGTGAGTAATGTGTTTATATCTATAAATATGTCTGAGTGTGTGATGATGTGCTTTGTATTTTATCTATAAATATGTCTGAGGGTGTGATGATGTGCTTTTTATTTTATCTATAAATATGTCTGAGTGTGTGATGATGTGCTTTGTATTTTATCTATAAATATGTCTGAGTGTGATGATTTTTGTGTTTTATCTATAAATATGTCTGTGTGTGTGTTGATGATTTTTGTATTTTATCTATAAATATATCTGAGTGTGATGTGCTTTGTATTTTATCTATAAATATGTCTGAGTGTGATGTGCTTTGTATTTTATCTATAAGTGTGTCTGAGTGTGATGTGCTTTGTATTTTATCTATAAATGTGTCTGAGTGTGATGTGTTTTGTATTTTATCTATAAAAGTGTCTGAGTGTGATGTGCTTTGTATTTTATCTATAAATATGTTTGAGTGTGATGTGCTTTGTATTTTATCTATAAATATGTCTGAGTGTGATGTGCTTTGTATTTTATCTATAAATATGTCTGAGTGTGATGTGATTTGTATTTTATCTATAAATATGTCTGAGTGTGATGTGCTTTGTGTTTTATCTATAAATATGTCTAGGTGTGATGTGCTTTGTATTTTATCTATAAACATGTCTGAGTGTGATGTGCTTTGTATTTTATCTATAATTATGTCTGAGTGTGATGTGCTTTGTATTTTATCTATAAACATGTCTGAGTGTGATGTGCTTTGTATTTTATCTATAAATATGTCTGAGTGTGATGTGCTTTGTATTTTATCTATAAATATGTCTGAGTGTGATGTGCTTTGTATTTTATCTATAAATATGTCTGAGTGTGATGTGCTTTGTATTTTATCTATAAGTGTGTCTGAGTGTGATGTGCTTTGTATTTTATCTATAAACATGTCTGAGTGTGATGTGCTCTGTGTTTTATCTATAAATATGTCTGAGTGTGATGTGCTTGTATTTTATCTATAAATATGTCTGAGTGTGATGTGCTTTGTATTTTATCTATAAGTGTGTCTGAGTGTGATGTACTTTGTATTTTATCTATAAGTGTGTCTGAGTGTGATGTGATTTGTATTTTATCTATAAATATGTCTGAGTGTGATGTGCTTTGTATTTTATCTATAAGTGTGTCTGAGTGTGATGTGATTTGTATTTTATCTATAAATATGTCTGAGTGTGATGTGCTTTGTATTTTATCTATAAATATGTCTGAGTGTGGTGTGCTTTGTATTTTATCTATAAACATGTCTGAGTGTGATGTGATTTGTATTTTATCTATAAACATGTCTGAGTGTGATGTGCTTTGTATTTTATCTATAAATATGTCTGAGTGTGATGTGCTTTGTGTTTTATCTATAAATATGTCTGAGTGTGATGTGCTTTGTATTTTATTTATAAATATGTCTGAGTGTGATGTGATTTGTATTTTATCTATAAATATGTCTGAGTGTGATGTGCTTTGCATTTTATCTATAAATATGTCTGAGTGTGATGTGCTTTGTATTTTATCTATAAATATGTCTGAGTGTGATGTGCTTTGTATTTTATCTATAAATATGTCTGAGTGTGATGTGCTTTGTATTTTATCTATAAATATGTCTGAGTGTGAATGTGCTTTGTATTTTATCTATAAATATGTCTGAATGTGATGTGTTTTGTATTTTATTTATAAATATGTCTGAGTGTGATGTGCTTTTTATTTTATCTATAAATATGTTTGAGTGTGATGTGATTTGTGTTTTATCTATAAATATGTCTGAGTGTGATGTACTTTGTATTTTATCTATAAATATGTCTGAGTGTGATGTGATTTGTATTTTATCTATAAATATGTCTGAGTGTGATGTGATTTGTATTTTATTTATAAATATGTCTGAGTGTGATGTGATTTGTGTTTTATCTATAAGTGTGTCTGAGTGTGATGTGATTTGTGTTTTATCTATAAATATGTCTGAGTGTGATGTGCTTTGTATTTTATCTATAAATATGTCTGAGTGTGATGTGCTTTGTATTTTATCTATAAGTGTGTCTGAGTGTGATGTGATTTGTATTTTATCTATAAATATGTCTGAGTGTGATGTGCTTTGTATTTTATCTATAAGTGTGTCTGAGTGTGATGTGATTTGTATTTTATCTATAAATATGTCTGAGTGTGATGTGCTTTGTATTTTATCTATAAATATATCTGAGTGTGATGAGCTTTGTATTTTATCTATAAATATGTCTGAGTGTGGTGTGCTTTGTATTTTATCTATAAACATGTCTGAGTGTGATGTGATTTGTATTTTATCTATAAATATGTCTGAGTGTGATGTGCTTTGTATTTTATCTATAAATATGTCTGAGTGTGATGTGCTTTGTATTTTATCTATAAATATGTCTGAGTGTGATGTGCTTTGTATTTTATCTATAAATATGTCTGAGTGTGAATGTGCTTTATATTTTATCTATAAATATGTCTGAATGTGATGTGCTTTGTATTTTATTTATAAATATGTCTGAGTGTGATGTGCTTTGTATTTTATCTATAAATATGTTTGAGTGTGATGTGCTTTGTGTTTTATCTATAAATATGTCTGAGTGTGATGTACTTTGTATTTTATCTATAAATATGTCTGAGTGTGATGTGCTTTGTATTTTATCTATAAATATGTTTGAGTGTGATGTGATTTGTGTTTTATCTATAAATATGTCTGAGTGTGATGTGATTTGTGTTTTATCTATAAATATGTCTGAGTGTGATGTGATTTGTATTTTATTTATAAATATGTCTGAGTGTGATGTGATTTGTGTTTTATCTATAAATATGTCTGAGTGTGATGTGATTTGTATTTTATCTATAAATATGTCTGAGTGTGACGTGCTTTGTATTTTATCTATAAATATGTCTGAGTGTGATGTGCTTTGTATTTTATCTATAAATATGTCTGAGTGTGATGTGCTTTGTATTTTATCTATAAATATGTCTGAGTGTGAATGTGCTTTGTATTTTATCTATAAATATGTCTGAATGTGATGTGTTTTGTATTTTATTTATAAATATGTCTGAGTGTGATGTGCTTTGTATTTTATCTATAAATATGTTTGAGTGTGATGTGATTTGTGTTTTATCTATAAATATGTCTGAGTGTGATGTACTTTGTATTTTATCTATAAATATGTCTGAGTGTGATGTGATTTGTATTTTATCTATAAATATGTCTGAGTGTGATGAGATTTGTATTTTATTTATAAATATGTCTGAGTGTGATGTGATTTGTGTTTTATCTATAAGTGTGTCTGAGTGTGATGTGATTTGTGTTTTATCTATAAATATGTCTGAGTGTGATGTGCTTTGTATTTTATCTATAAATATGTCTGAGTGTGATGTGCTTTGTATTTTATCTATAAGTGTGTCTGAGTGTGATGTGATTTGTATTTTATCTATAAATATGTCTGAGTGTGATGTGCTTTGTATTTTATCTATAAGTGTGTCTGAGTGTGATGTGATTTGTATTTTATCTATAAATATGTCTGAGTGTGATGTGCTTTGTATTTTATCTATAAATATATCTGAGTGTGATGTGCTTTGTATTTTATCTATAAATATGTCTGAGTGTGGTGTGCTTTGTATTTTATCTATAAACATGTCTGAGTGTGATGTGATTTGTATTTTATCTATAAATATGTCTGAGTGTGATGTGCTTTGTATTTTATCTATAAATATGTCTGAGTGTGATGTGCTTTGTGTTTTATCTATAAATATGTCTGAGTGTGATGTGCTTTGTATTTTATTTATAAATATGTCTGAGTGTGATGTGATTTGTGTTTTATCTATAAATATGTCTGAGTGTGATGTGATTTGTATTTTATCTATAAATATGTCTGAGTGTGACGTGCTTTGTATTTTATCTATAAATATGTCTGAGTGTGATGTGCTTTGTATTTTATCTATAAATATGTCTGAGTGTGATGTGCTTTGTATTTTATCTATAAATATGTCTGAGTGTGAATGTGCTTTGTATTTTATCTATAAATATGTCTGAATGTGATGTGCTTTGTATTTTATTTATAAATATGTCTGAGTGTGATGTGCTTTGTATTTTATCTATAAATATGTTTGAGTGTGATGTGATTTGTGTTTTATCTATAAATATGTCTGAGTGTGATGTGCTTTGTATTTTATTTATAAATATGTCTGAGTGTGATGTGCTTTGTATTTTATCTATAAATATGTCTGAGTGTGATGTACTTTGTATTTTATCTATAAATATGTCTGAGTGTGATGTGATTTGTATTTTATCTATAAATATGTCTGAGTGTGATGTGATTTGTATTTTATTTATAAATATGTCTGAGTGTGATGTGATTTGTGTTTTATCTATAAGTGTGTCTGAGTGTGATGTGCTTTGTGTTTTATCTATAAGTGTGTCTGAGTGTGATGTGCTTTGTGTTTTATCTATAAGTGTGTCAGTGTGTGTGATGATATGTTTGGAGTATTGCCATCCTGGTGGGTTTTTTTTACATAATGCTTTGTTTTGTTTACATAATGCTTTGTTTTGTTTACATAATGCTTTGTCATGAATAATTGATCCATTTTTTCGGACTCCTTTATTGATGGAATGTGTGGTAGTAAATATTGAATTGGAATTTGTCTCTGGTTAATTAAAACTTGATGAAGTCAATGGTCATAGCATAATGGTTAAGAAAATACAAGTTTTATATTTAAATCATAAATGGTATATATTGTGCATTTTTTCTTTCATTCTCATGATAGAACAGACATGCACACACACAGTTATTTCTAATAATGGCCTGAAGGTAACATCTGGAAAATTTACTCATGACACTGAAAACTTATTAGTCATCATTTTGTAGGTGATTCAGGTTAATTTGATAGGAATACTCTGGAACAAGATATAAGAAAAAGAAATACCTTGATTAAAAAAAAAATAATGGTACAGTATTGTTAAGTATTTATGAAATGTTTCAGTATTAGTGAAATTGGAAAGTTTTATACATACTTCTATCAGGTGTATTAGAACATATATAAGAAAAAAATATTCCTTGATCATTTTTTTTTCTCTTTTGTGTTTGCATACATAGAGTATTAGATAAATATAGATTCAGAAGAAAGTTTGTAGATAATTGTATATCTGACCTGAAAATGTGCATTGCACTGGAAACAACTATGTTGCAAACATGAACAAAGTCATTAAAAACAGTGGCAGAAAATGGCTGCATTCAATATAGTCTATTCATTTGTTATAAAAATATTGGTAGAAAATAGTCCCTTTTCAGTATAGTCCTTTTTATTTGTGATCTAATAGAGATAGCACCAGTGATAAAATTTGTTTGGAATAACTACTGCCAATTTCTCAAAAAGGCCTCATCTCAATGGAACTCACACTACTGATCAGATAACAGTTTGGTCCATCTCAATGGAACTCACGGTACTGATCAGATAACAGTTTGGCCCATCTCAATGTAACTCGCAGTGCTAATCAGATAACAGTTTGGCCCATCTCAATGGAACTCACAGTACTGATCAGATAACAGTTTGGCCCATCTCAATGAAACTCACAGTACTTATCAGATAACAGTCTGGCCCATCTCAATGGAACATCAACTCACAGTACTTATCAGATAACAGTTTGGCCCATCTCAATGAAACATCAACTCACAGTACTGATCAGATAACAGTTTGGCTCATTTCAATGGAACATCAACTCAAAGTACTGATCAGATAACAGTTTGGCACATTTCAATGGAACATCAACTCACAGTACTGATCAGATAACAGTTTGGCTCATTTCAATGAAACATCAACTCACAGTACTGATCAGATAACAGTTTGGCACATTTTTACAGTCTGTGACCACACCCAATACCTACATAGTTTCGAATAAATTAATTCAAATACTGCATAATTTGCCAGGACATTCAACTCAGTGATAAATTATTTGGTCATTATTTTTCCATTGGTTATTGTATAGGAAACATGTTCATTTTAAACTGACCTCATTTTGGCATTTTAGTGAGTGTTATATAACTAATACTTTTTAATTTAGTTTGTAATTCTGAATTAGTAAGAGTGATGAAAAAGATGACATGTTTGTGATTTGTAATATTTAATGTAATAGTTGATTTCCTTCTCCATATTATTTAAGATGAAGAAAATTTATTTAAAGATCAAAAACACACATGATCTTATCTGTTTCTAGTTCAGGTTGATTAGAATTACAATTGTGTTAGAAATATAAAAGCAGACAATTCAGATGATGTCATTTTACTATTTGACCTTGAATAGCTGTCACTGATTATGATGCTGTCAACTTTTAAACTATTTGTTGGTGATTAGGATTTAAAGACCTGGTTTATGTTAATACATTAATATTGTCAAAACAATTTCTTGTTAGATTTTTAACTTAAGGTGCCTTTCATGGTTACACTGCTATTCAATTCTGACATTGTTGGAACTTGATTTTCATTTTTATTGAAAGCAACAATGTGGTAAATACTTTATGAAGAAATCCTATTATACTTGAAACATAGACTATTTTGCATTTTATGCAACACTTGGATTACTACCTTTGCAAGAGTTACTGGCCTTGGAGGTAGTGTATCTGTACGCAAAGGACAAATTGGTAATGCCCCTTCACTAATCTTAATACATGTATGAACATTTTACTCCGTATAGGTATGGAATCATAATATGCCAAAAATAACACATTTTTAGCTCTACTGATGATGGGCCAGAATAGCTTATTATGAGTTGTTCTGTTGTCATCATCTTTTGTATGTCATCCATCCATCAAATAATAAAAGTTTGTTATTGTTGTTAGTGCTAAACAGCATGGACAGTTACCATGATACAGTGCACACACACACACACACACAGATACACACACACACACACACACACACACACACACACACACACACAAATACACACACACAAACACACACATACACACACATGTATCCCAGGAAGGCCTAACTGGCCCTAAATGAAAAGGGCACTGCTCAGCTATTCAGTATGGCTACCATAGTCATTTTCTTGAAAATCTTGTTATTGCTACTTTTCCTGAACAGATAGCCATATCAAAATATGGTTTGACTGAAAGGTTTCTTATTATATCTTATTGGCCTGAAATGAAAGCATTGCTGATGTCCAATATGGCTGTTATAGCAGGCTTCTTGAAATCTTGTTATTGATACTCCTGAGTTGAAGGTGATACTGGCATGTGCTTTTAACCAGCAGACTTAATAAGTGTGTCCTAAAAGTAAATGGAGGCATCCAGACAGCTTGAAAATTTTACTTTATCTGTTCCACTTGAAAGGATGATAATAGTAACATGGGGCTTTTGCTATAAAACTAATGGTACTGATCTAGCTTCCAAAATAGTACCACAACAGCCATCTTGAAAAACAATAGCCATCTTGAAAATCTTGTTACTGCTACTCCTCTTGAATGCATGTTCTTATCAGTATGTGGTATTCATGAAAATACGTCTTATAATATTTAGTTGATCTTAAATGAAAATTGTTCAGATTAGAAATCTTATATCATTACCACAGTGGCCATCTTGAAAATGTTATCACTACTCATTCTAGATAGAAAGTCATATCAACAATGGCTTTTCATCAGAAGAGTTCTTATGATGTATGCTGATCCTAATTAAAAATGGTGCCAATATGACAGCAAGTATTGACACCATGTCAGCCATCTTGAAAACCTTTTTATCACCATTCCTTCTAATTGAGAAGTCAGTTTGACATGAGCTTTCACCAGCTGTTTACTCAAGCTTTAACTTGTGAAAACACACTGTAATGTGTAGTCTTTTGGCTATTTGCATTACATGTCAGTCATAGTGAATACTATATTTACCTGTATATTGTACTAAGTATAGTATGGTATTTTCTATTCCAGGTGGCCTCAGTTCAAGCTGTGGTTCATCTTTTGGAAAACTGGGACATCTCTCAGACTGAGGTCCTGCTTCAGAAACTTGAGGCAGACAAAGAGATGAGAAAAGAGGAGGAAAGGAAAAGACGAGAAGCTGAACAGAGCAAGTTAGTGGACTTTTCCAAGAACTGTTAGTGATAAGAAATCTCATCAGTCTTGTCTCTAGCTTGTTTTATAAGAGTGTTGTATACTGCCCTGCCATCTGTAGGCCTCAACCTAATTCTCACTGGGAGTTGTCCTGTCTTAAATCTCTGTTGGTTTATGCTTGACATAAGGTAACATACCCATGAAAAAAAAATTCTGTTCATTGGTGTCAAGAAAACTTTTTCACAGAAATCTGTGATTTTGTTTCTTCATGATTTTGTTTGATGATACATCGAACTGAAATGAGGGTTTATGTATTTAATAGGCAGGGACTAGTTCATTGTATGCATATGACAGAAAGACATATCAATACATACCTCCCCCCATGGGATGAGGATGTAGAATAGGCCCAGTGTCCTTTCCAGCATGTCTTAAGAGGAAACATTTGACTTTGTATTTTATATATGTTACCACTTTTTGCCTCTGTCTTTGTTTTGTACACAATTTTTGATTTTCCTAACAAAACCTACTTCATGGTATATAGTCAAGATTGTGCCAATGTGCTTTTTAGCAATATATATATATATATATATATATATATATATATATATATATATATATATATATATATATATATATATATATATATATTATTGAAGCATAATTATTGACCATACATGGATACAGTAAACATCAATGGCACCTGTTTTCCATATGCTTCTAGGAGAAAAAATAAAGATAGGTCCAATGCAAATCATTCAAAAGACATGACACTGAAATGTCCTATCTTAGAAACATCAAAATATTAAATGGACAAAGCAAGGTTATGATGTATGCTCAAACTAGCATTTAATTCGAAACAAAGAAACACGAAAAGCCATCAAAAGTGAATGCTTAAATATATTGTTGTTGTTGTGGGTTTGACACCATTTTTCAGCACATGATAGACTATACATGTCAGCCAGTATATCTGATGGAAAAAGAACCTGGGAAAACTCTGGTAAGAACCATCAACCCATGGGAAGCTACTGTCAAGCTTATTTTTCACCCATGTTGACTGAGCCAGAGACTCAAACTCATACTAAAAAAGGTGAGATTTAAGTGATCTGTAAAATCAAGTGCCTCTGACCACTTGCCCACCAGGGTCCCCTACTCAAATATATACTTTATATTATATAACCATTCATGAAAATGCATATTTATGAATGTTTTCTAGGAGAATCATGCCATTTCAGTTGGTAGAGCATGTGACTCATAATCCAAGAGTTGTAGGTTTGATACCTGCACAGGCCCAAAACGTTGCTATTTAGGTGTGTCCTTGGACAAGACAATCAATTCTCATTACCTTATCATCAGCCAATACTGTGCTGTGCAATTAGAGGTCAATCAACCAACAAAATGAAAAATAATCTGTATTAAAAGTTAACCAACCAACACCATGAAAAATAATGTCTTCATTTAAAGTCAACAAACCAACACCATGAGAAAAATTGTCTTCATTAAAAATTCTACTAACCAACACCATGAGAAAAAGTGTCTTCTTTAAAAGTCAACCAACCAACACCATGAAAGATAGTGTCTTCATTTAAAGTGAAGCAACCAACACCATAAGAAAAAGTGTCTTCATTAAAAGCCAACCAACCAACACCATGAGAAATAGTGTTTTCATTTAAAGTCAGCCAACCAACACCATGAAAAATAGTGTTTTCATTTAAAAGTCAACAAACCAACACCATGATAAAAATTGTCTTCATTAATAGTCAACCAACCAGTACCATGAGAAAATGTGTCTTCAATAAAAGTCCACCAGCCAACACCTTGAGAGATAGTGTCTTCATTAAAAATCAACCAACCAACACCATGAGAAAAGTGTCTTCATTTAAAGTCAACCAACCAACACCATGAGAAAGTATCTTCATTGAAAGTCAAGCAACTAACACCATGAGATAGTATCTTCATTAAAAGTCAACCAACCAAAACCATGAGAAAAAGTGTCTTCATTTAAAATCAACCAACAACATGAGAAAAGGTGTTTTCATTAAAAGTAAACTAACCAACACCATGAAGAATAGTCTTCCTTAAAGTCAACCAACACCATGAGAAATCATCTTCTTTAAAAGTCAACCAATCAACACCATGAAAAATAGTGTTTTCATTTAAAGTGAACCAACCAACTCCATGAGAAAAATTGTCCTCATTAAAAGTCAACCAACCAACACCATGAGAAATAGGTCTTACATGTTGAAATGAGTGAGAATAGGTCTCATACTTGTTGTATTCACACTTATATTTGCAGTTTTTATGCTGTATGTATAAGGAAGTCATTCTATGCAAATTTATCCTTCAGTTTTTGAAGAAAGAAACAAATTTCATTGTTAACACTGACTGGGAATGTATGTATGTATGCATGCATACATGTGGGGATGGATGGATAGATTAATAAACCTAATTGCTTCATCAAAGTACATTGAACTCCTATTAAACATTTGGTTTCTGTTTTTGTTGTGTTCTCAGAACTGTGGTCAGAATAATATTCATACTTTCATTTTTAATCTCAGGGTATATTCAGTAAGATGTTGCAAGGGGTAAGTTTTCAGTGTATTGCCACTGTCAGTTACTTGTGAATTCAGTGGTTGTTTTTATTTGATATGTTGCAGTTTTTCTTTAAATTGTTGTTTCCATTATTTGTCTTGTTAAGTGTATGAACATTTAGATTATATGGTGTTTTCACATTTGTCTTTCAATGTTTTGTCAGACATTAGTAGACTGAAATCTGCATGTGCTAAATATAATGATTAAAATCCTCACTTTTAACCTGACACAATGCAACTCCTTTGAGATGGCAAGCCATGTGTAAAATGGTGTACCCATTGTAAACAAAGCTAACCCAGATTTGATACCCAATTGTAGCAAAGTTAATCCAGAGCTGACATCCAGTTGCAAACAAAAGTAATCCAGTTTTGCCAGAAAGTTGTAGACAAAGTTAAACTCAGTTTTACCACAAATTTGTAAACAAAAGTTAATTAAAATTTGCTCCCGAATTGTAAACAAAGTTAACCCAGATTTGCCACCCAGTTGTAAGGTCACGGGTGGCAGAGTGGTATAAAGTGCTCACCTGTACTGGTCACTACCATCTCATCTCTGTATACTTTGTTTCTAGCACAGCCTATGTGGGTACATGAAAATGCTTGCGATAAGCTACCCACAGGTTGGTGGTTCTTCCCAATGGATTCCCAAGATTCTTCCTCCACATGATATACTTACCACCAGGTATAGCCTGTCATGTGCTGAAAGATGGCATTAAGCCCACAACTAACAAGAACAATAACAACTCGGCCACCTATTTGTAGAGAAAGCTATTCATGGATCCGGCATGATGTACAACAGTCCTAGATACAACATCCAGGTTATTGCATAGGTGAAGCCTCTCCTATCAACGCTGAGCATCCATTGAAAATATTACACACAGTGCCAGTTGAGCAGTTTACACAATGTATCAGTTAATTTTTCAAGCATCAATACCAGTTGTGTAAATGGCATAGAATTATTTTCATCAGCTTGATAATTCAGCAAAAAACCGATATAAGGTTAAATTAAACTTTATAGACACCGATGATTGTCCTTGCAATTTTCCAACGGCTGTTTGGGAATTGTCACCACTCCAGTAGGCAGTTCGGTGATCTGTACTTCTGTCTAATCGCCTCTACAGGTAAATGTTGTTACATTTTATGAGAGAGAAAAATACATTTTGTATAGCGAAGTAATTTGTTTTAACATTAAATTTAAGTTAAAATATAGAGTTATAATGATATATGATATTTTCACAGATTGCATCCAGCTTTAGTTAGCTAACAACATACTGTTATATATTTTTTGTCATATTATCACTTTTATATATATATATATATATATATATATATATATATATATATATATATATATATATATATATATATATATATATATTACATATGAAACATACATTTTTATAAAAAAATGTTTAATTTAAAAATGGACAATCATTTTCAAAACTAAAATGCAAAATGCCTTTTTTTACTGAATGTTCTTTTATTGCTTTATTACCCAGTTCCTTTCATCTGATTGTGTATATGTACCTAATCCATATAACTGTCAATAACATCTATTAATTTACTAATAAACTGTTTTCCTGTCTCTAGGCATTTGTTACACATGTAACTATGAAAGCTGACAAAAGTCTTGAGACTTAAAACTACTTTCATTTTGGATGGATACACACAGTAATGAGCTATAAGCTACAATATAGTGCTTACATGCTTCTACGTGCAGATGTTATGCCTTCACGGCGAGTAAATGATGAACTTCATCATCATTGGGTGGCTCTTGCTGTTGCTGACAGAGACTGCATGGCAGGATATGAACATAGAAACTTATAAGTTCATTTCAGGAGATTCTTATATTAATATAATTCTTTGTCCTTAACATTAAAGTCTATGAAGCAACAGTATTGAACATTTTATAAAAATTTTTGACTATGAAAGCTGACAAAAGTCTTAATAATACTAATAATAATAATAATAATAATAATAATAATAATAATAATAATAATAATAATAATAATAATAATAATAATAAAGTCTAAGAAACAAAAGCCATTTCCAGTTTTCTGACATTTTATTTTCCGGGATATATTAAAGAGTTAGGTAGTGTTTAGCAGATTCTCATTTTAATATTAAAGAGTTCCTCTATTTAAATCATAAATTTAGCACAATAAATCATTTGGAACAGACACATAATTACTTATTTATTTTCCACGTTTTAGACCTTTTTTAATGTAACAATATTGATATCATGCTCGTTAGTCTAACTAACTGCCTTCGAATAATGGTCGAAAGGTTAATGTTTCACCGACAGAGAGGAAGCTGGCATAGCTATGCAAGAGAGAGCACTCTTGTTAATTACCTGGATGTTCGGATCTATGAATTTCAGGTTCTGCACACGGTTGTAAACAGTTATCTCTGATTTGCAACACAGTTGTAAGCAAGCCAACACAAATTTGCCACCCAGTTGCAAACAAGTTAAACCAGTTTTGCCACCCAGCTGTAAACTTGGCTAATCCAGATTTGACACCTAGTTATAAATAAAGTTAACCAAGATTTGTTACCCAGTTGTAAACAAAGCTAACCCAGATTTGCCATCCAGCCATAAACAGTTTTAAGCCAGACTTGACACCCAGTTTAAAACAAAGTTAACTCAGATCTGACTCTCAGTTATAACAAAGTTTCAGAATAAGCATGTTATACATGAATAAGTATGATAGAACAGAGATGTTTACAAGTAGAGGTCATTTTTGCACAGCATTTCTTGAAAGTGGCACTACAATTAAGGATATAAATAAAGATGGGATGTGATTAGACAGATGAAGAATAAGCTGGTGTGCAGGATAAAATGTCCTGCTCTCAGTCTTTCAGTTGATTTTTAAAAGAAAACCAGAATGTGATATGAGGTCCTTATTGCATTATTTTTGCACTATAAGATTAGTACATGTTGAGTATTACTACCCTCATGCCCCAATCCCCACCCCATAAAAATAATAGCTATCAAGGTATCATGCTTGGACAAATTTTGATTTGTCAATATTCTTACCACAGGTGAGAGAGATACCATAGCAAAAAGTTAGTAAACAATATGGTATTATACTTTTGGAGAAGTCAAGTTTTATTGGTCAGTACTTATTTCATGGATGAGATACATTAGTGTAGACATGTGCAACATATTTCCTGTGGCCCAATTCTGGCCCATGACATTGTTGTTTCCAGTTACATTTATATCATAAGGTGTGGATTTTAAAATTGCTATGCAACCCATGTCCTGGAAGAAGTTGCACAAGTCTGCTTCAGGCATTTGTGTCGGCAGTGATGTCGCATTAATGAGATAATTTACCGCTATAAAAGGACTACAACCTTCAACACAGTACATTTAACATAATTGGACACTTCTCACAAGAGGAGTAGGTAATATGGATTTATTTATACATACATATATTCCAAATTTTTCTACAGATTGGAGGCAGCACTTGCAGAAGTACAGAAGGAATATGACATTGCACAGAAAAAGGTAATGGTATGAATTATGATACTGTAGATTGTACTAATTATAACAAAATCAGATTTTTAAAATGAAAATTTAAATTTAAGGATATTCATTGCTTAAATATGGATGTTAATTGTCCAATTCAGGACAGTGTTATAAGTCCTTTATTATGTTACTCTTTACATAATGGCAACATAGCACTAGGAACTGTGGAAAGGTTTCAGTTGTTATGATGAATATCAGGACATCATAGTGCTTGGAACTGTGGAAAGAATTTATTTATGATGAACATAGAATTAGGTGCTGTGAAAAGATTTCAGTTGTATTATGAACATTGGGCAAAATAGTGCTAGGAGCTGTGAAAAGATTTCAGTTGTATTATGAACATTGGGCAAAATAGTGCTAGGAGCTGTGAAAAGATTTCAGTTGTATTATGAACATTGGGCAAAATAGTGCTAGGAGCTGTGAAAAGATTTCAGTTGTATTATGAACATTGGGCAAAATAGTGCTAGGAGCTGTGAAAAGATTTCAGTTGTATTATGAACATTGGGCAAAATAGTGCTAGGAGCTGTGGAAAGATTTAAGTTGTATTATGAACATTGGGCAAAATAGTGCTAGGAGCTGTGGAAAGATTTAAGTTGTATTATGAACATTGGGCAAAATAGTGCTAGGAGCTGTGGAAAGATTTAAGTTGTATTATGAACATTGGGCAAAATAGTGCTAGGTGCTGTGAAAAGATTTCAGTTGTATTATGAACATTGGGCAAAATAGTGCTAGGAGCTGTGGAAAGATTTCAGTTGTATTATGAACATTGGGCAAAATAGTGCTAGGAGCTGTGGAAAGATTTAGGTTGTATTTTTAACGTTGGGCAAAATAGTGCTAGGAGCTGTGGAAAGATTTCAGTTGTATTATGAACATTGGGCAAAATAGTGCTAGGAGCTGTGGAAAGATTTCAGTTGTATTATGAACATTGGGCAAAATAGTGCTAGGAGCTGTGGAAAGATTTCAGTTGTATTATGAACATTGGGCAAAATAGTGCTAGGAGCTGTGGAAAGATTTCAGTTGTATTATGAACATTGGGCAAAATAGTGCTAGGAGCTGTGAAAAGATTTCAGTTGTATTATGAACATTGGGCAAAATAGTGCTAGGAGCTGTGGAAAGATTTCAGTTGTATTATGAACATTGGGCAAAATAGTGCTAGGAGCTGTGGAAAGATTTCAGTTGTATTATGAACATTGGGCAAAATAGTGCTAGGAGCTGTGGAAAGATTTCAGTTGTATTATGAACATTGGGCAAAATAGTGCTAGGAGCTGTGGAAAGATTTAAGTTATGATGAATATCAGGGCAATATAGTCCTTGGACAGTGGAAAGATTAGTTTTTATGATGAACATCATGGAAACAGAGCTGGGAACTGTTGATTCAGTTGTGATGAACATCATGGAAACATAGAGATGGGAACAGTGGATTCAGTTATGATGAACATCATGGAAACAGAGCTGGGAACTGTGGATTCAGTTGTGATGAACATCATGGAAAAATAGAGCTGGGAACTGTGGATTCAGTTGTGATGAACATCATGGAAACATAGAGCTGGAACAGTGGATTCAGTTATGATGAACATCATGGAAACAGAGCTGGGAACTGTTGATTCAGTTGTGATGAACATCATGGAAACATAGAGATGGGAACAGTGGATTCAGTTATGATGAACATCATGGAAACAGAGCTGGGAACTGTGGATTCAGTTGTGATGAACATCATGGAAACATAGAGCTGGGAACAGTGGATTCAGTTATGATGAACATCATGGAAACAGAGCTGGAAACTGTGGATTCAGTTGTGATGAACATCATGGAAACATAGAGCTGGGAACTGTGGATTCAGTTATGATGAACATCATGGAAACATAGAGATGGGAACAGTGGATTCAGTTATGATGAACATCATGGAAACAGAGCTGGGAACTGTTGATTCAGTTGTGATGAACATCATGGAAACATAGAGATGGAAACAGTGGATTCAGTTATGATGAACATCATGGAAACAGAGCTGGGAACTGTGGATTCAGTTTTGATGAACATCATGGAAACATAGAGATAGGAACAGTGGATTCAGTTATGATGAACATCATGGAAACAGAGCTGGGAACTGTGGATTCAGTTGTGATGAACATCATGGAAACATAGAGCTGGGAACAGTGGATTCAATTATGATGAACATCATGGAAACATAGAGCTGGGAACAGTGGATTCAGTTATGATGAACATCATGGAAACATAGAGCTGGGAACAGTGGATTCAGTTATGATGAACATCATGGAAACAGCTGGGAACAGTGGATTCAGTTATGATGAACATAAGGGCAATATAGTTATAGGAACTGTGGAAAAATTTTAACTTGTTACTCATTTAAATCTTTTGTCATTAATTTTATGCAGAGTTAACTCATATTGGACACTTACTTATAAACAAAGTCAACCCTGATTTTTCCACCCATTTGTAAGCAAAGCTTACATTCTGGTAGCATATTGCTTAGAACTGTGAAAAGATTTGAAACAGTTAGGATTAATGTCTGAGCTGCATATAGCTAAGTAATTGTGGAATGATGTGAAGATATTATTATTACATATATCAGATTATTATTGAAAATGAAATCTCAAAATTCAAAGACATAGAGGAATAATATTATGATAAAGAAAATAAATAAGAAAATTTTAAGCCTAAAAATACTTTTTTAGCTTATAAGATTTCTACAACCAACCATAACACTGCCTTTTTGCAACAGAATAGAGTTATGATCTCAGTGAAAGTAATATAGATGAGAACATTCACAGAGCAAGATATATTTGTATTGACATATACAAAATACATTTATATTACAGTACTTGTGTTGATGTATACAAAATACACTTGTATGGACATGTACATGAATAAAATACACTTGTATTGACATGTACAACATGTACAAAATACACTTTTATGGACATGTACAACATGTACAAAATACATGTATGGACATATACATGTGCAAAATACACTTGTATGGACATTTACAATATGTACACAATACACTTGTATGGACATGTACATGAACAAAATACACTTGTATGGACATGTACATGAACAAAATACACTTGTGTGGACATGTACAAAATGTATAAAATACACCTGTATGGACGTGCACAACATGTACAAAATACACTTGTATGGACATGAATGTGATCTTCATCTTGGAAGAATTGTAACTACTTATTGCAAAGTTGTTTTAAAGCAGTAAGTTGAAATGACATATAACCTAGAAATTATCCTTTCATGCTGGTATACATTTTGCAGAGTTACATGCAACCAATGCACAGCAACTTGTAAATTTAAGACTGAGCGCTGTGCAGATGTGGATTTTGCATCAAGATATATACTTTGAGTTTTCTTCTTCAAATGCAACATTACTCAATCATAAAATGTTATGAATCCTTTCACATTCTTGTAAATCCAGCCTTACATGGTGAAAATATAATTAATATTGCTTAACTCTTCTTGAAGCACTAAAATATTACCAAGACAGAACTCAGATGAGAGTGGTCTGCCCTTACATGGATTTTTATCAAATTCCATAATTCATTGGTATTTATAATCATGCTTTGTTAGCATGCTTCCTCAGAGGCTTTTCAGATTTCTTTAAATTTTGTGATCATTCTGAAGTCTGTGGGATCGTTTGGGACTTTCTTATCGCAAGTGACATATAGAGTCATCAATGTTCTCACTATTCTTGCTGTATCTTCATCATAGATGAATATTTTGTAACTATGTTGTTTATTTTATATGGCATCTTTTTTGTAAGTCTCTCTTCATACTCATAATGACTTATTTTCACTCAATCTCAGTACTAAATGCAACCTATTTCAGGTAAATTATTTAATTGCATTAATGATATCTGCAATTATTTGATTTCTTGTTAGTTTAGCACGACACATTACTGATTTTGTATATACCTTTGGGTATTTTTATCTCTAATTACAGGCAACATAGGGCAGTATTAGGTATGGGGCTTACAAGATGTGTCAGAAGATATTCACCCCATATATTTAGTTGTATGGGGTGCCAATTAGGCCATAGATGTGAAATTAGCACACTTTGGTCAGAGGAAAGATTGGCAAAATTTTCATGAAAGAATCCTCCTGCATCAGTGGAACTATGAAACAGCCTAACAAGTATACAGATGGTCTCAACTTTGTTGGTGATTATGTCTTAGAAGCAAATGACTTAATATCATTATCACTCAATGCTGAGAAGCACCTGCTTTGCCATGGCAGAGCTGAAATATCTTGAATTGGTCTTCCAAATTTATGAACCAGAAATCCTTCCAAAAGAGGGAACACCTAGTTCATAACATCATGGCTATTGGTTCTGTGCCTGACCTGATCTCTCACTGGACTCTTTCAGCAAGCAGAGCTTAGCCTAGATCTCACATTCTTGGAAGTCAGCCTCATGCATGTTTCATGCACTATACAGAGCAGGTCAGCAGACACTTTCCAATTACATAACTGCTTCCATCAACCTTTCTGTATGTAGAGGGAGACACTTTCCTGCCCAAAAATCCCAAGATCCCAGCCATTTAATTTCCATATTATGTTCCATGATCCCATAGAAGACCAGGAAACAGGCTGCTAAAGAGGAAATACTTGATCATGCCCAGTGACTCAGTGCCCCAGTCGTTTCCTAAAGCAGTACATAGAACTATTAAGAAACCCACTAAGACACCTCCAATGAGGAAACTCTCCTCCAGACCTTACTTTTGGCAAGGGCTCAGTTTACCATAGAAATAATTCACAGGGAGAAAAAGACTGATTTCAGGTCAGTCTCTCTTTCTCTCCTTTCAGCCTCCTTCATACAGAACAAGCTCATACTACTCATTCCCACACAATTCAAATCACATATAGACATCCATGTTGAGAATGGGAATGCCATTCAAGAAAGAGACATTGTGGTTAGCCTAGACAACCCCCAAAAAAATGTATGTTATCATTCCCATACCCAGAAATTCCTAACATTCACTTTCAAAAGCATCATTTACAGTTTACCATAGTTCTATCTGTTTTAGTCTGTTATCTCAGTACTTTGTTTGTACCAACAGTCGGGGTTATATTACATTTCAGGAATGCCTCAGTATAGTTGGATTTAAATTATCTAGCTGGCATCTTTCAAAGCACAAGTTCAATAACTTTTTATATGATGACTTAAACTCTCTTGTTTTTTTCTTGCTTTTCCTCCAATTCTTTCTCAACAAGATCAAGTCCAATATTTTCCTGACCGGGTGTTTGACTCAGATATTCATAGATTTCATAACCTCTCTTACATAAGTGAGCCTCTGTCAGAAAGATGCGTCAGCGCTTGTTTTCATGGTGTTTATTACCATCTTGGAGAGTTGAATATCAGTCTGAGAATTCCTTTGCTTCCACTGTATTAATGGCAGCTAAAACTTTGCCAACTAGACCAAATGATCAAAGTTTCAGATTGTATGAATCTCAATCACAAGAAATGGAGACCTTCCATGCCTATGGCAGCTATTCCACTTCAGATCAGCTGACAGGAGTTTTATTTCCATGGATGCAGACTGGCAGAAGTTTCCATCTTCTGCTTACTTCCTAGAAGTGAGGGGGTTTGGTCCTTTAAGAAGTTATCCATGCATATGTTTGTGTATATATATTTATATATATATATATATATATATATATATATATATATATATATATATATATATATATATATATATATATATATATATATTTACTGTATATATAATTCTGATGATTCTGTAAACTCTGTTTTATCAGTTGTCTCCAAATCAAATTTCTGGATTTTTACTTACTTTTGGGGATTTTCTATGGTGGTGTCAACATTGGCATAGACTTTCAAGTCTGCAACATCCCAAGTTTTCTTCTTATCATTGCAGACCTACTGTCCAGATGGAATTGATTGATTTGCAGAGAATGATCCATTCATCCAGTAGTCTTCTCTCCAATCTGCACCCATTGAAATCTAATGGAAATATTTATGACGAGATGTAATGTCAAGTTTCCAACCCTTGTTTTCCAGCTTTAATCCAAGAATCAGGGTAGCCAGTGCCTTTACCTTGATTTGGAATGGTCTTAATGTCCATGCCTTTTCCCTACCCCTCTCCCTTTGGGTCATGCACAAGGTAAAGAAGCTGAGTGTAGACTTGACCTGATTAGTCCTGTCAAGTGGGAAACTTGTGGATAACCAACTTCCTGAATCTTTTAGTAGAGAAATCCTGGAATCTTCATGACTTCATGAACAACATTGCATGCAAGTTTTACATCCCAGCACAGAAAAACTAAACCTTAACACATGGCTCAAATCAAATAAGCTCTCAGAAAAAAAATATTTACATGAACATTTTTGTCTTACATTAAGTATAATTGGAACCTTCCTTGGGTTGTAATATTGTTGGACAGAATTTCTCAAGCAAATGAGTGCACCATTTAGAAAGTCTGTAAAGGCTAATTGGGAGAAGAAGGTGATCTCACTTATTCTTATCACTAAATAAATAGAAGGATGATATTTTCTACTCAAGCTCTTTTATCCTGGATTTGTTAATCCAGATGACAAAGAAAAACCCCAAGACTATATGAATTTCTTGTTAATTCATAATATCAGGGCATTCCCTTCTAGTCTAGTTTTATAGAAACACTGCTCTCTGACTGGCATTATTCAAGCTGTGGGATGGTTCAACATTCTCCAGATTTTATTGGAGAGACCTTTCATTTGTAAAGGGACAAGTTGACCTGGTAGGGTTGATATTAAAAGCTCAACAGGCAACCTTCCCATAATCCCTTTCAGTTTCATAATGATGCATCATATCCTGCTTTTCAAACTGCTGGATTTGTGTGGGTGACAATATTTTCTATTCATGACACATGTAAAATTTGCATCACTCTTATGCTCATTAAATTTATGCAATTTGCAGTATATCAGATGCAAAATATCATTAGCTAGGTCCATCTGAATGCATACTTTTGTCTGTTAGTTGACATTTTAATATAATTGAGAGATGTGAGCTAGGCACAAAAGGAAATTTTGAATGTACTAATTTTATTTTACTCTGATATTCGTTGTGCAGATAAAATTATTTGAAAACACTGATATTTTTAAAACATCTATTTAGTACACAATACTAGATAAAGTGAGAATGACATGAAATAAATCTCTAATACTCTGCTGTTGTATATTTAACATATCAAGAATCTCAGATCCACTGATTAAAAATAAAAAATAAAAATTGACTTAGTCATCACTTTCAGGCACATTATGTTTGAATTATTGACAAGTTTTTAAAATATATATTTGATTTAACTAATTAATTTATGTATTTCATATTTTCTATTTGAAAACTTTATCATAAACGATAATACTGTCTTCTCAAGGTCTAAAAGATAACTAGCCATACCTTTGAATAATCCATAACAAAATAGTCATTAACAATTTTAAAAAAAAATTTTTTTTTTGTTTATTATTTTCCATCACAACAGTGACACATGTCAGTTTATTTTATTTTATAGCTGGAGTATGCCTATAATGAACTAAATAAGAGAATAACCGAACATGATACAGCAGCAGGCATGGGATTTGATAGACCGGATCTTACAATACAGGTAAATTTTGCATGTACATATCATTGTAATTTCATCACATTGAAATGGTTTTCATGATTAACATTAATAGTATTATAGCAGAAATAGTCACACATATGATGTGGTTGTGGTAGGTATCAGCCTTAGAGGTCCCCTGTTCAATAAACCAATCTTTGTTTAAAAATAAGATGGCCCCATCTGATGATTGGCCTCTTCTGATGGTACAATACGTTATAAATGATAAAATAATTCAAACTCATATATGCAAAAATTATGCAGTAACGATCATATATTTGCTTTCAAGAAGCTGAACAACAAATTTTCCTTTAATGTATCAAACCTAGATTTCTTGAATGGGTTTGGATACATGCAAGGTGTGGGGTAGCTCTAGATTTCTAGACTGGGTTTGGATACATGCAAGGTGTGGAGTTGCTATTACTATGCCATTGATTTCATCCTGTCTCTGGTTTTATAGCCTAAAATGCTAAAATACTAACCATCATTGTAATTTGCTAAAAGTTATGCAATCATTTTAAAGACTGGAGTCCTGGACTAAAAAAGGCAATGAGTTACCTTTTCTTCGGTCTGAATTCAGCTGTCATCAGGAAAAGTTAACCTTGTAGGCTTGGGGCTGTAGAATAGGCATGCATGTACCATCAAGCATGTAGTAAGAGTTGACTAATGGAAACAAGACCCATGATGGCTAAATGAATAGCATACAGATCTCATGACTTAAAGGGTATGGGACAGAACCCTACCATAATTTTAGCATGGATCTGTTACTGTGGCATATCCTTTGAACTCTGTTCATCTTGGGACTTAATAACCTATGTGTGTTGATGCTCCATAAATCAGCAAACCAAACCTGGTAAAGTTGATTCTAGTTGCTAATCAAGATCCCATTGGCTGTTTGGTTGTACACTATAGTTTATTTGCATAGGGTTAGATTTTTAAAGAAAGAGAATTTTCCTGGGTTTCCTCGCTAGTTATACTGGCTATTTAAAAAAGACCTTGTATCTCTCAGGTATTGTTCAAAAACCTTTAATTCCATTTATTTGGTGTATGATTGATGGGTATAATATAAGTTATAGAGTATATAGCATGGCCTTACTCTAGATGTGCACCTTTCAAAAAACTGCTAGCTATACTTGGTAATTTCATTTCCTGAACTTCAGAGGTAAATTATAAAAAAAAGAGCCAATAACTTTTTTACATTTTATGTATTTAGTAATTCATTCATTGCATTTTCAGAAGCTGATATCATTTTAGTCTGGAAAAATTCATTTTCCCTATTTTAATAGCTGCAAAAGATAGTGTACTTAAGACTAATTCAGGCTGAACTTTTTTAGCTGAAGGGAGCTATAGCATGCATTGTTTTGTTCAGTTTGAATTAATTTAACTGAAATCAGTTGCATTTATGAAGTATTGGAATAGATGGTATAATTTTGTTTGTATTTCTTTAAGAGCATTGAATTAGTTATTAAGTAAACTGTCACCTGAAGCAGTGTGGAACATGATGATAGCATAACTTGGGATACACACTGCATGAAACTGCATCTTAAGTCACCTAATATCACTTGTTGCATGAATACAACTAGTATCGAAAGTTTTCCTCAGATTATGATTTGTGTTAGATTATGTTTGTAGTGAATGGATAATTTGTCTAGTTTATATTTGTAAAGAATGGATAATTTGTGTCCGTTTATTATTTTTTGAATGGCTGATTTGTGTCAGTTTATTTTTGTAAAGAATGGATGATTTGTGTCAACTTTTATTTTTCAGTGAATGGATGATTTGTGTCAACTTTTATTTTTCAGTGAATGGATGATTTGTGTGAACTTTTATTTTTCAGTGAATGGATGATTTGTGTCAACTTTTATTTTTCAGTGAATGGATGATTTGGGTCAGTTTTATTTTTCAGTGAATGGATGATTTGGGTCAGTTTTATTTTTCAGTGAATGGATGATTTGGGTCAGTTTACATTTGTAGTGAATGAATGACTTATGTCAGTTTATATTTGTAGTTAATGATTGATTTATGTCAGTTTTTATTTGCAGTGAATGAATGGCTTATGTCAGTTTATATTTGTAGTAAATGAATGGTTATGTCAGTTTATATTTGTAGTGAATCAATAATTTGTGTCAGCTTTTTTTAGTGAATTAATGATATGTGTCAGTTTATATTTGTAGTGAATGAATGGTTTATATCAGTTTATATTAGTAGTGAATCAGTGATTTGTGTCAGTTTTTATTTGTAGTGAATCAATTATTTGCATCAGTTTATATTGGCAGTAAATGAATGATTTGTCAGTTTATATTTGTAGTGAATCAATGTTTTGTGTCAGTTTATATTCATAATAAATGGATAATTTGTGTCAGTTTATATTTGTTGTAGATGGTAGTGGATGATTATATATAGCATCATATCCAATGTCTTTACTTGTTACATGTACCTCATTATAATGCATTTTATGCAGTAGTTATGTTTGATTAATTATTGTTGTAATATTTTCAACTTGGCTTTTTCTGTAGTGATCTTATTTAAGATGAGTGTATGCTATGTCACTTTCATTAAATAACTTATTGTCCTTGCAGGCAATCCATGACCAAGAAGGTGAAGTGGAGATACTTAAGATTAATCTTGAGAAAGCCAGAAGCAAACTTTCTGCAGCAAAACTAAAACTTAGGGAACAGCAACGAGACAAAGGAGGTAAATTAAGTGTAGTAAACATATTAAGATGGCACTCACCAGTTATTATGTACTTTTGAGAGAGTGATGTCTGTAAGGTGAAGTTGTTTGCATTTAAAACATGCACAGTGGAGAGAATGTTGGCATACCTTTATGCTACTTTCACATGTTACTGATATTTCTTTGGAAATTGTAAATGATCTTAGCACACTGCTAACTAAAATGACTTCTCCCTTGTGTTCTAAAAATCAACCTGAATTTGTCTAAAGTACACTATCCTTGGCAGCTATTAAAATATGGAAAATTAATTCTGACAGACTAGACAATAGCAGCTTCTGAAAGTGCAATGACTGAATTACCAAATATATAAATGTAAAAAAAATGTTATTGGCTCTTTTGATTACAATTTACCTCTTAAGTTCAGAAAGTGAAAATGAACAAGTGGAGCTAGCACATTTTTGAAAGGTGCACATCTGGAGTAAGGCCAAGCTGTATACTCTATAATGCTTATTACACCCATCTATTATACACCAAAATAAAGGGAATTAAAGGGTATTTGAACAATACCTAATATATACACAGTCTTTTCTAAATAGCCAGTATAACTAGTGAGATATTTTTTTAAAATTCTAACCCAATCCTATGCTAAATACGAAACTGTAGAGCACCACTTAAATCAAGGGAATATTTCTGTTACACCTTTTTTTATTGACTACAGAACTGGTAATCACACTAAATCAAGAGAGGTAAAAACAATGGAAAAAAATGTGGAATCTTATTATTTTTAAATATTTTCATCTTTTATCCTCATATTAATAGATTAAATTTGACAGAATTAATTTTCCAAGACCCATAACTAATTAAATTTAGGGAAAGCTATAAGTTTGATAAAACTAACTGAAATTGTCAGAACAAAAGTAAGGTGGAAAAGGAGAAGGTATATTAGAGGAGATAACTATACATGGTTTGTGAAAAAATAAAAATTCAAGTAATTTTTAAATGTCATAATATCAGATGTTAAAAAAAATTTAATATGTATATTTTTTAATTACTGTTACACCAGATACCAGTCAAAGTAAGTTGTTATTACATGTTAGGACAATAATCAACTACAGACTTTTGAAGTTTGGTGGGTTGTGTGTTCTGTAGTCAATAATTAAAAAGTGTAACAGAAATATTCATTAAAGAGGAATTAAATTCTAGCTTTATAAGTATTTGCTTTGCTTGTTGTAAAACTACAAGCAATGTTTACAGATGATAATTTTTATTTGCAATTTTCTTATTGGCCATCAGCAAGTGTATATTATACATTTAAATTTATTAATACAATTAATGGAGGCATGTTTGATACATACAGGTAAACAAATCAGTTGTATGCACAAATGTGCATTGAATACTCAAGATATATAGATATGCATACATACTCACATTCCCATGCACACATGCATATATCCACTTGCACATTAAATATTCACACACACACACATACATACACATACACACACATACACACACACACACAAGCAGTATTCAAAATAATTTCCTTCATAATATCAAAAGAAACATTATACATGATATATAATAGATAGTAATGCATGTAATAGAAAATGAAATCAAGATGAGATGAAAATTATAGTTAACTTAACAAAATAATTCATGCAGTTTTAATTAGTAGTCATCGTATTATTACATTCAATTAATGCTATAAGAATACAATTTCCTAGATTTCTAACCTCTGTAGATTTGTGGAACTTCATAATTTAAGAAATTTTAATGTACTTTAGCCTTTCTAAAAATAAGAGTTTATATACTTCTTTCTTAGTGACCAATAACAGTGACATTCTAGTACAAAGTGATTCTCATTTTCCAGCATGTCACAAATGATCTAGTGGGGTATATTGTGGAATCTTCAATCTCCCAGATTCAGTATGCAAAGTATGGTCATATATATATATATATATATATATATATATATATATATATATATATATATATATATATATATATATATATATATATATATATTTTGGGTTGGTGGGAATTCATTATATACATTTGAAATTTTTTGAACATTTTTAATAAGTTTGACAACTTTGAATGAGGAAATTGTTTTTATTTCTCGTGATAGATATTTTATAGTAAGGTGTTCTTTGAGGGATCTTTACTTACATAGCATTTTTCAGACACTTTCATGAATTCTTCCTAAAATTAATTGTATTTTGTGGAATTGAATAATATTTGATTTTTCATGGAAATGAGCAGCTAAATTTAGTCTGTATCAAGACTTATCAGTGTTCTAAATGTAATTACTATGGAAATAGCTCCTTTGCTAAGTTTACTAATGAAATTCTCAAAACATGAAAAAACTTTCTTTTTTGCTACTCATAGTGTTTAAAGACTGCAATAAAAAATTTCATCAATGTTTAGTAGGAACTCAGTTGCCAATGAGGAACTTTTTTTTCTTTTTATTAGAATCTGATTTGCTAATTAGACATGGTATCAAACTGGCACACTTCTAGATATGTGACATGTTGATATCTAAATATATTGACCTGGCACACTTGTTGATATGTGACATGTTGATACCTAATTGAGCAGCTGACAGTGACAGTTTTCTGTAATGGGAAGGTAATTACCCCCAAATGCTTGGAATTCTCTGAATGACTTCTGGTAAAAGGTGTTACATTTTCACAGAGAACATTGCACTACCTAATCAGTTATAGCTTATGTTATGTATGTTTCAGCTCAGTTTTCAGACTTTAAAATTAACTAGTCAGTAATTTTGTCTGTAGGTCTCTTATCTTGTTTGGCTGTCTTCATGTTGAGAGTGAAAGAAGGATCCATTTACAGATTGCATATCTCTAAAACTAATTCATATACGAGATAATTTACTTGTTGATTGATATAATCAAATTGTTTCTAGTTCAGTATGAGATGATTTTCATGTAAGTGTGATTTGCTAATTTATACATCACATCATTTATTGTTGTTAGATGTTGGTGAGGAAGACCTTCCAGGATTGAAGGTACAGGTTAGAGAGCTTGATGATGTTTTGTTCAGAGATGTTGGAAATAAAATCAAAGATTCTGGCAAGTAAGTATCTTTCATCACCTTTTATAAGTGTGTGCCAATTTGCATTTGTTATTATTTGATGTAAATTAGTATTTTTTGATTTTTGTATGAATCTTTTGATGGTTATTCTTGTGTTTTGTATTTGGCATGTTAACTCATGAATAGAAATGTGCCTTTAAAGGTTTATTATCTTTTTTACCACCTGATCTGACCTAGTTATTATGACCTAGTAAAATTCCCATGGAAATTTATAAATTTAGTTCATGCTCTGCAGTTTAAGAAACTATTAAAATGAAAGCTCTCTTGAAGAAGCACATAGGTATTTTAAATGTTTCCTTGACATTTTTCCCCATTTGACAGCATAATAGTTATGGCCCCATTGTTTTAAATTTATTTCTGAAATAATCTGGAAGACCTTTTAGTTTTGTAACCTATTATAGTAATTAATCTTAATTAAACCAATCACTTTATGCATTAATTGTTATAAAGAATGATAAAATGTTCCAAATGCATGATGTTCTATTGATATTTCACATATTGTTTTCATTTTATTGTGTCCGAACATTGCTTACAGATTTACCTGATCAGTTTCTACAGTATCTGAAATACACATGGGAATGATGAGCCCAGCAATATGGTGTCACATCTTCACTTGTATTGTTTCTCACAGATCATGAGCCCAGCAATATGGTGTCACATTTTCATTTGTATTGTTTCTTACAGATCTTGAGCCCAGCAATATGGTGTCACATCTTCACTTGTATTGTTTCTTACAGATCATGAGCCCAGCAATATGGTGTCACATCTTCACTTGTATTGTTTCTTACAGATCATGAGCCAGGCAATATGGTGTCACATCTTCACTTGTATTGTTTCTCACAGATCATGAGCCCAGCAATATGGTGTCACATCTTCACTTGTATTGTTTCTTACAGATCATGAGCCCAGCAATATGGTGTCACATCTTCACTTGTATTGTTTCTTACAGATCATGAGCCCAGCAATATGGTGTCACATCTTCACTTGTATTGTTTCTTACAGATCATGAGCCCAGCAATATGGTGTCACATCTTCACTTGTATTGTTTCTCACAGATCATGAGCCCAGCAATATGGTGTCACATCTTCATTTGTATTGTTTCTTACAGATCATGAGCCCAGCAATATGGTGTCACATTTTCATTTGTATTGTTTCTTACAGATCTTGAGCCCAGCAATATGATATCACATCTTCACTTGTATTGTTTCTGACAGATCATGAGCCCAGCAATATGATGTCAGATCTTCACTTGTATTGTTTCTTACAGATCATGAGCCCAGCAATATGGTGTCACATCTTCACTTGTATTGTTTCTTACAGATCATGAGCCCAGCAATATGGTGTCACATCTTCACTTGTATTGTTTCTTACAGATGATATTGCTGAAGTGGTAGGTGGAGTGTATAGGTATGAAATTTCAACAACAAAAAAAATGAATAGATCTCAAGATGCAGCAGTTCAGGACAGGAATGAAAGAAAATCAAATTTACCATCACAGTCAACATTGCACTTTACCATCATAGTCAACATTGCACTTTAGCATATAAAGCAACAGCTGTTATAAATGTGGCATTTATGCAAATGAACTTAGTTTCGTGATCTGTATTCATATTTACTCTGCAATACAACTGCATAACTATGAAATCTTTTATGGTTGATATAGTTAGATATTGAATATCAGCAACTTTATATATATATATATATATATATATATATATATATATATATATATATATATATATATATATATGGGATATTTCTTAATAGATGCTGTAAATTCCATTTTATTCTTGGATATCAGTTTTTATCGGTAGCATGGGGTACCAGTTTTTATGTGGAACATTTTGTTTTTTTGGTGTTTGCTATTAATTTAAAGACTGTATGAACAATAATCCCTCTCCCAGTTACTTTCAATGTTTTTGTTAAAAAAAAATTCAAGTACAAATGAAAAATGGTATATTCTTTTTAAAACATAAATATTGATGACAGCAAAAATACAAAAGGATAACTGTTCCAAGCAAATCTTTTATTTTATTATATGTTTAATGATGAGATATTGAACTATATTAGTGGGAGAAAAAAGATAACATTTGAAACTAATTTCTTTTTGCATTTAGGCAGTATATCTGCCCTTATATATGTTCTTGAAACCTGTATTCCATATTTAGACCTAATTTTTTTTTCTTTTTATCCCTTTTCTCTGTCTTTCTCTCCATTTCTTTGACAATCTTTACTCTCTCCTCTTTAGCATGAATAGATCTTAAAATGTGTAAAGACTGTTAACCCTGTAGTATACATATATGTAATTAGTAAAAAAGTGCTATAAACTCTGAATGAAAATGAACCACAAACAACAAAAAACAGGTTTCAATTATTAACTTTTTTATAATTAGTTTTCCACATGAAAAATGCAAATTGTCATTGACTGAACTTACCTCTCTTTAGACATATTCTGTGTTACCCATACAGTATTGTATACCAGTTACACTTGTTCAAATTGGTACATATTTATAAGAAAAACTCTTGATTACATAAAGTAATAAAATTGCTCAAGTGGTGATTTTAAATGTCATCACAATCATAATCGTAACTGAAAATGATGGAGTAATCAGGCATTGATTAATGTTGATTGCAAACAAATATTATGGACAATCTAAATTTGAGTCCACTGTCAGTTACTGAAAGCAACTGCTAGCCTACCAACACACTAATTCATGTCTGAATTGAGAAATAAAACACAAATAGTTGCCAAAATGCAAGTAAACTCACAATCTTAAAAATTGTTGTTTAAAGAGTTACACTCTTATGTCTGTTGGAGCATTCTTTCATGTTGTTACGGTACCACCAACCTAGCAATATTCACAGTGTCAATCCACAGAAGAAATGCACAAATGAAAATAAAATCTCTTCATTTTTGCTTGAAAACACATTCATTAATTTCATGCATTATATGTAGAGTCTAAATTTGAAAAAAAAGTTGCCATCCTAAAATATTGTAAAATTTCAGAATTTTTTTAATCGTTGTTGTAATTCAGTCATTTATTGCACTCATACAATATAGCATAACAAATCTATGCAAATTAAAGGAATTTGACATAAAATTATATAATAAAAATAAAATTACTTTTATAGTACACATATGAAAATAATTCATTCATAAAGTTTCACCACTCATGACAATAAAATATTTCCATTTCACTCATGAAATATTTTCTTATATCTTCTCAGAAAACTTAGACATCCTCTATTTCTTCTATTTATTATTTGTAAAGACTTAAGTTTTGTTATTTATACAATAATTTCAAACAACCTGTACGAAGCATTCTTGACAGATGTTGGCATAAGGTTTTATATGAGGTGGAAGGACACTGATAAACAGAGAGAAATCTTAAACCTTGGGTTGGTGAAGACTTAAGCTTTTATATGCTTGGACAGAGAACTGAACCCAGGAATGCAGAGTTACAGAGGAAGTGGGCACTTTTGCACTATTCAAACCCCGATATTTAATTATTACTTGCTACTAATACTACTACTAATACTACTACTACTAATAATAATAGCATAGATATATACAGAAATTTGCATACCCCCACTGCTGACTGCTCTGTACTGTAACTTTATATTTCTTTCTTAGATGGCCTTTGATTATTGATACTACTGGCCAGGCAGCAACCTTCCTGAGGTATCGTGACACCAACTACATTAGAGCCCTTAGCCCTGTTGACATGGAGCAAGACAGAGCTAGACTTGCTATTCTAGGGGCTATCAGGTAGGAAACAGTCGCTGTAAATTAGCAGTTATTATATAATAGTAAAATTCATTATCATCATTGTTGTCGTTATCTTCTAAATAGTGTATTAAGATTTGCAGGCTTGAAAATGAGGAGTAATGATATGCATTAAGTGTAACTGTTTCCATGGATACTGATGAAATATCCACACCCATAACATATATCTGGTTGAGCTGACTTAATTAGTGCAGGAAAAAATGCCATATCTTTCGTTTTGGAATATTTTAGACCTGACCAAAGCTGTCCACATGAGGTAGATCATTAAGTATTCATGTTTGATCAGTTTCATATGAAAGGAATGCAGCTGTAGAAATAAGTTATTATGATATAAATATCTGTTGACTTGGGTGAGGAAAGAACCTGATAAAATGGTCTTATTTTCACTGTAGGAATTTGTTATTATTGGATAAAAAGTCATCTGATTTCTTCAGTAAACTAACTGAAAACAGTCTTATTATTGTATGAATTTGTTAGAGTATAGGATGAAAAACATTCACTCTGTTTAGTAAACCACTTTAAAATGTTCTTTTTTTGCTGTGTGTACACTAACTTTAAAACAGCATCAACACAATGTAATAGTATACCAGCATGTTGAAAAAAACACGGGAAACATTCATAAAACAATATGCTGTGCATGACCTCCTGTAGTAAGTTTTGGTTGATTCATCCCAAAAATCGACCTTTGAAAATATCTGGTAGATTTTAATATCAGATTTTCATCTGAAAGATCTTGTTGACTTAAATTGCAAAATATATACAATACTGATAATTATTTTCCAAATTGAAAGAATATTGACATGAATCAAAGAGTGTATCAGATCTTACCATTAATATTTTGTGTGTAGAGGATGCTCAAGTAACATTTTCTTTATTTTCTCCATTTGGTTTAGGTGGTTAGTCTGGCTGGTATTACTAAGAGAATTAGACTAATTTTAATTGCTACAACAAATGCTATCTTGCATTTGATTTTTGACGAAACATTTGTATACATGTATTGGCTTGGTCACAAAACTATATCATTGTTTTGTTCTGTTTAGGTATGGGAAACCATTAGTTGTAGATATGATGGAAGTGGATATGTTTGAAGCAATTTCTGACCGATGGGATGGTATCTCAAAAGGACTAATGGAAAACATAATGGACAAGAGTATTACAAGAGAAGAGAAGTAAGTAGATTCCTCGTAGGATATTGTTTTGTTTTACAAAGCTGGGTGGGTGGTTAGGGGTGGGTGTGTGCTCATGATTAAGGATTAATTAGCCATTTTGTAAAGAATTATGGGAAGATCTTAGCTTTTTAAAATGTCTCCCACAAGTCTGAGACGACACCACAAGATACATGCAGTAAGTCTCAATCCATTAATTTAGATACACTTATATTAAGCAAGAATTATGTTTATCTGATGAGCCTGTTTGCCTGCCTTCAGGAGATGCAACTGGCTAACAGCGGCACTTTCAGGGAAACCAACTACACCTTCTTTTGGCACGGAAAGTCCTCCAACGAACCTAGGCTGCATGGTGTCAGTTTTGCTGTAAAGAACATGCTCATTGCCTTCATTGAGGCATTCATTCTCATCAGGCACTGAGAGGATCCTTGCCATCCTGCTGTCAACCTCCTCAGGCCCAGTCAACATCTTGAGCGTGTACACCCCAACCCTCTACTCCACTCCAGAGGAGAAATACCAGTTCTATGAGGTTTGGGATAAAGCAATATCCAGTATCCCCAACATTGAAGGCATCTACATATTAGGAGACTTTTTTGCTAGAGTGGGAGCTGACCACGAGGTCTGGTCCACCAGTTTTGGCTCTCATGGAAGGGGCAAGATCAATGAGAATGGTCAGCAACTGATGGCAATGTGCTGTTCACACAGCCTATGCATGACCAACACCTACTTCAAATGCAAAGAAACCCACCAGGTGTCATGGAGACACCCACCACTGGCACCACCTAGACCTCATCATCACAAGGCACGAGGAACTGGACAGTGTCCTCCTCACCCACAGCTACCACAGCGCAGACTGTGACCCAGACCACTCCCTGGTGGCCAGCAAGGTGTGAATAATACCCAAGAAGCATCACCATGCCTAGAAGAATGGTCACTCACACATAAATAAATGCTGTGCAAGCAAACCAGAGAAGACGAAACAGTTCATCAGCAAGATGCAAGAGGCTCTCACTAAAGAGGCACCATCAATTCAAGTGGTCCTACCTTGACAGAGGCAAAGAGGAAAGCCCTTCTGGCTTACAAGGCTGTGCCTAGCACTAGTACATTGCAAGCCCTCAGGATTGCCAGGAACAATGCCCAGCAGACCACATGCCACTCTGCCAACACCTATTAGCTGCACCAGCATACAAACAGCTGCCGACACTGGGGATGCAAGAGGCATGTACAGGGGCATCTAGAAGGCAACAGGTCCCCCATCCTTTAAGACCAGCCCCCCTCAAGTCCAAAGAGGCGTAGTCATCACAGACCAGGAGAATCAGCTGCAGCGCTGGATTGAGCACTATCATGAGCTGTATGCAACCCAAACTGTTGTCACTGACACTGCCCTAAATGTCATCCCAGACCTGCCAATCATTGAGGAACTAGACATTCCACCCTCCTTGAAAGAGTTAAGAAAAGCCATCTGCTGCCTTGCTTGTGGGAAGGCTCCTGGGAGCAATGGTATCCGACCTGAAGTCCTCAAGAATGTGAACCAGCACTATTCCAGCCCTTGCACAAACTCCTTTGCCTCTTCTGGGAACAAAATTACATCCCCCAGGACATGCGAGATGCCAACATCGTCACTTTGTACAAGAACAAAGTAGACCACAGACCTGACAAAGGCATTTGAACTGGTCAGCCAGAGTGGACTCTTCAGGTTCCTAGAGAAGATTGGCTGCCCCCTTTGACTGCTCGCTATCATCACATCATTTCACCAGAACATGCAAAGCACAGTGTGCTTCAACTGCGCAACATCAGAGTCCTTCCCAGTCAGCAGTGGAGTGAAGCAGGGCTGTGTCCTTGCATAAACCCTCTTTGCCATCTACTTCTCCATGCTCCTCCAGTACACATTTATGGACTGCATCAAGGGAACATTTATCCACACCGGGGCTAACAGCAAGCTGTTCAACACTGCTCATCTTCATCTCCATGCAAAGACTAAAGTCACAGAGTCATGAATTACTCTTCGCCGATCATGCAGCCATGACATATCATAAGGAAGATGGACTTCAGAAACTGGTATGTCACCTCTCCCATGCCTGTGAAGAGTTCAGTTTGAAGAAGACGAATGTCATAGCGCAGGATACAGACTCTCGTACAGCCATCACCATCGAAGGGTATAACCCTAAAGTTGTTGAGAAATACATATACCTTGGATCCACCATCTCCAGCTCGCTCTCCATTGATGCTGAGGTAAATGGCAGGATTGCTAAGGCAGCAGCAGTAATAACTAGACTGAACCAGAGGGTCTGGAACAATCTCAACCTCACTGAGAAAACCAAACTGCATGTCTACCAGGCATGCATGCTCAGCACTGTCCTCTACAGCACCTAGGCATAGACCACCTACACAAGCCATAAAAGGAAACTCAACAGCTTCCATTTGAGATGCCTGTGGCGCATCCAGTGGCAGGATAAAGTACTTAACACTTAGGTTCTCGAACACACCTGCATGAACAGCATGTTCACCATTCTCAGTGAGAGGAGCCTTCGCTGATTTAGCCATGTCAGCAGAATGGATAGAGGCCGCATTCCCAATGACCTGCAATACGGTGAGCTAGCAGAATGCACATGACTGACTGGACGGCCATGTCTGTGTTACAAAGACGTCTGCAAGGATATATAAACAACCAACATCAACAACTGGGAGAGCTGTGCTAACGACCCTTAAATGTGGCACCTTGCTGTCAGACAGGGCACTCAGAAAGATGAGGTAATGATAAACACAAACCTTGCTACAAAGAGAACCAGGAGGCAGGCAAAACAACAACAGCCTCGACAAGCATCAACCTTCACCTGCAGCAAGTGCAACAGAGACAGTCACTCAAGGGTTGGACTCTTCAGCCACTCTCAAAGGTGCAGATAGGACACCCAAACCAGCAGCTACACCATTATCTCCTGAAGATGGGCAGATGCAGGTGATGTTTATACCTCTTTTGGGGTTGGCATATATGTTTATGACATGTAAATGTTAAACAGTATAATTTGTTTGGAAAGTCAATAAATTTATTTAATTTGCTGTTTTCTTATTGATTCTGCCCAATTCAGATTTGCATATAATTTGATTGGATGATGACAAGAATTGTGTGTTCATGAGTTGCTGTAGCAGTAACCTCTCCCTTTTCACTGAAGTTGTTTATTTTTGCTTTAATGCATCAGGATTTTGTATCATTGCATAAGTAATTATGTTTTGCAGAAGTAATTAGTTTTGTTTTCATTTTGCCTTGAAAGTGTAAATAAATAACTTAATAAATGACCATACTATTTCTGAAAAGCAATGTACTTTAAAAGAAAAATTTCCTTCTTTTCATGCCTGAGCTTTTTTTCTACACAACTTGTATCAAAGACTTTAAGAAGATGATTTGGAATGACATAAATCATGATTTTTATCTTGTCTGATCTGGCCAGGGTAAGACATCAACATCACTCATTTCACTGGCAGCAATAAGCTGTGCTTAAGTGTTTCATGCCCTCATATTGATGGTGTGTCTGTGTGTGTGTGTGTGTGTGTGTGTTTTTGGGGGCACAGCTTGTAGTTAAGTGACCCCTTACCCAGTTTACTTCACATTTTAAATGTGGTATTTTTCAATACTCTTCTTCTCTCATTATAACACCTGCTTTGGGTTCTGTTTCTGGGCAGGGTTATTGGGTTAAGAATTATTTGAAAAATAGGGACATATGACATTTCTGTCCCCAGGGTTGGGTCATGGTGTCAATTAATGGGGATATATTTTTGTTAAAATGTTTTTCCTAGTAATTTTAAGTCAGTAACCTCTTTTTCAACTCATTTTATATTTGGAATATATCAATTACACAATCCTCTTCTCCTAATACTAGTCCTACCCCTGGGCTCTGCCTATTGATGGGGCCATTAGGTCAAGAATTATAATAGGATAAGGTGTGTGATTATTGCTTAATTTGCTTATATATTTCCAAAGCCACTTTACTTCATGTACCTCATGACATACTGACCTTATGGATTTAACTACTTCTATCCTTGGGTCAAGTTCGAGGGTGTGGTCATTGGGGAAATATGTAGAACACATTTGAAAACTTTTGATTCCATCTCTTATCTAATAATTAACTTTTTATCCAATTCACTACAAATTTGGGAATACTATTTGTCCCAATTTTGTTCTCTCTATACTGTGTTGTCCCCAGGGTTATGTCATTGTGTTATGAATGACAGATTGTTAAGTATATTTAATATAATTGTTTATTAGTTTTACAATTTTTTTTATTTCATTACTTGTTATTGTAATGTAACCTTGTTTGCTGGACTTGACCTTGACCACAATTGAGTTAATTTCTACTTTTACCTGATTGAGTTTTTTTATTTCATTTACGTAAACAACTAGTAATAGCTTCATTATTCCCTATGTGTATGAGTTTATTAACAGAATTATTATTCAGGTAAACAATACCACATATATTTTGATTCAGATCATGGTTTTGGAGATTCCTAATTGAATATTGTAGGTTATTGTGTTGTAAATAAACCAGGCTCATTAGATCATTCTAGAAGGTTTTTTTTCCATTATGTAATGGTTGTTTTTAGAAAATGCTAATTGTGATCTAAGGTCAAACTGTAAGTGTGAGGATTTTACCAGTTGTGCCTTAACATCTAGCACTTTAAGTTGTATTATGTTGCAACCAGTTTGGGCTGAATTTTATTTTCTTCAAATTATTGAATCAAGTAATTATTTTTTTGAAATACAAAAGTGCTCTGATAATATTCTTGGATAAAGACATTCATTGAAATTTATACTAAATTCAAAACTGGAATAATATTTGTGTGATTCAGCAAGAGACCGTTGACACATCAGTACTTCATAGGCCATAAGACACGTCATCACCTTCAATTTTAAATATCTTTGGGGCTGGAACTGAGTTTTATTCAGGACTTTTTATTACAAGGACTTGTTTTTAATTTTTTGATTATGTTTAGATTTAATTTGCAGTACCATAAGATCTTTAATTTCTCATTTTTCAATTTGTATTCTAGGGAAATAAATTATTAGTTAAATTTTACAAAGCTTGTTGTCTTCACTCATTTCATTTTACATATTTTAAGAGCATAGACTCCTAACATAGATGGCACAATTCTCAATGTGGAATATTTAGAGAAAATATAACTGCTATTACATTATTTTTGTCTGTCTTATGAAAAATAGATGGCATGGTTGTTTTTGTGGATTACTGAGAGGAAACAGGGGCAGTGTGTCCATATTGGCAACCTAGGTGGTAGCTTAGGATTCAAAGTTAGATGAAGCAGCAGATTAAAGGAAAAATTATTGATGTCGGTAGGTGGGATGTCTATTGCATGGTTTGACTAGGGCGCCAGTTGTTGGCAGCATTTCTAGGGCCACTTCTGAATGAAATATCACTGCCATATAATTCATGTCTGTGTTACAGATGATAAATGGTGTATCTTTGTGGAATATAGAGAGAAAATACAACTGTCATGATATAATTTGTGTCTTATATTTTATAAAGAAAATAACACTGTCATGATATCATTTGTCTTATAGTTTATATAGAAAATACCACTGTCATATCATTTGTCTTAAAGATTATATAGAAAATACTACTGTCATATCATTTGTGTCTTATATTTTATATAGAAAATACCACTGTCATGATATCATTTGTGTATATAGAAAATACCAGTCATATCATTTGTGTCTTATAGTTTATATAGAAAATACCACTGTCATGATATCATTTGTGTCTTATAGTTTATATAGAAAATACCAGTCATGATATCATTTGTGTCTTATAGTTTATATAGAAAATACCACTGTCATGATATCATTTGTGTCTTTTAGTTTATATAGAAAATACTATTGTCATGATATCATTTGTCTTATGAATGATAAATGGAATAACTGTCCACAGTTTATAATGTTCTGAAATGGAAAACTTTATGATTACATTTTTTATGATATAACTTGTAACTCACAAATGGAATAATATAAAATCAGTCTTCCCCTTCTGTCTGTCCCACCATTGCTGTGTGGTTACGTTCCAAAATGAGGCCAATATGGTAACAATTCCCATTCTCCCTGTCAACCATGGTTTTGTGGTTGTGTCCCAAAATGAATCCAGTCAGGTCAAGATTCCCCTTTTCACTGTGCCCACAAATGCTCTGCAGTGATGTCCCCAAAGTTGGGCCATCGGGGTAAAGAATTCAATGTATATTTTAAGTATGACCTCATAATCTTACCTAGCACTACTTCTGTCCACAAATAATGAAATCTATGATCTTTACAGGCAAGCTGTAAAGTTACTGAGCAGACATGAAAAGTAACCAGATTTCATTGCATTAGAAGTAAAAGGCAGACAAGGGATAGTGATCTTGACCTTGACCCTAAAACCTTAACCTTATATAGCAGAAACAAAACAATGTTTATAGTATTGACCTATGACCTTGATTATGAGAAAAAGACATAAATGCATTCCAACACAACTTTTAGTGTCAATATATAAGTAGACAAAGCTTCACCCATTTATCTTAAACAATTCTTAAGTTATAAAATGGAAGAGAAAATAATACTGCAGCCTAAACTGCTGACCTTGAATATTGGATCCCATTGTGTTTGACAACACACCTTTAGTAACAGATGTAGAGTAATACAAGATTTCATTCTTTCATCTTGATTGGCTCTAAAGGAAAGTAATAAAAATTAATATTTACTACCATATTGACCTTGAAACCAATGGGGTACAGAAAACATGTATTAATGATGACATTCATGTGTACCATACTGCTTCCAATTTTCTCAAACTGCTTAAAAGTGGGATGAAGAACGTGACAGATCAAACACAAATAAAATGGTAACATTAAATATTGACCTTGACCTAATGAATGTACCCATAATGTGGTACATGAAGAGGTCAGTGTGACCTCAATTTTTTTTAAAAGGACAGGGATAGTAAACTATATTACATTTATCCTTGTCAGGTCTATAATGAAACTTGTGCTGCTTGTATAATTATCATGGAGAGAATGTAACTCTCTCATATTTACTTGTCAAAACTGTTTTACTCACATATCTTATCCAAATATTTGTCAGTCCATATGTACTGTCAGTTTTTTCCAGCTCTGTAGCTTTTGAATAACTTCCTCTAATTGAAAGCAAATATGGTTCACACCTTCTTATTACAAAAATCAACCTAACAGCTTATATTACTTGTCTTGTTCAGCTTCAGCTTAGATTTTAAGACAAATCAGTATCCAGATGTATTATAAAAAATTACATATATAGACACCAAGTGGCCTAAAGCGCTCACATTACAGTTCACTGCCATCTCAATTCTGTCTGCATAGGTTTGAATCTCAGGCTTGGCTAACGTGAGAAAGCTTGCCAATTGCTTCTCATGGGTCTGCGGTTCTTTCCCTGGTTTTCCCTGGGTTCCTTCTTAACCTTTCATTCTGTCTGCCACATAAAGCCTATCTTGTGCTGAAAAATAGTGTTAAACCCTATGATAACAACAACAGAGTCAAGTCAGTATCCAGATTTATGATGATGCCATACTGTTTTTGGTCATGATATTAGGTATCCATCTTGCTTATCTTGAGACAATGGCTAACAGCATGCAAAGTCTTGCGTGTGTTATGGTTGATCAATGATTTGGTTGTCCTTTTGTATTAAGCAAGAAAATATCAGTCATTATATCATTTGTTTCTGTGTTATGAATCACAGATTATGGCAGTTTGCTAAGTTGTGGCAGGTATTATGGCATAATAAATGGCAGGATGCTAGAGCAGGGGAATTAAAGACCATATCTTTTTGAACAATTTGGTATCTTCTAGAGTGATTCGACTTGCAGAAGATATTTAATCAAACTCTCCAGCTGTCATTCTGTGTCATAATACAATATTTACTCATCAATAATTATATACATAATTCTCCTCAATCATTTTTCTCCTGTTTTTCAGGTATTTGCCTCTGATCAAGCCTACAGATGGAGATGAATATCAAAAAAACAAATTCAATGAATACAGAACTTCACGATTTAAATTATTCATTATTACCAAAAATCCATACCCTCCAGAATCCTTGACAGAAAGAATGTATCTAATCAGAATCCATGTTCCATTGTAGTTGTTTTCATCATAATCATTACAAGATATACAGATAATACAACCAAATGCATTTATGATGGAGATAACTTGGATCTATGTAGAAGTTTGTTTGAACAAGACAAAATGAACATTTTGGACTATGTCAATAAATTGTTCAAGAGTAGACTCAAGTTTGAACTACTGCTGTTTTTATGTGTTATACAAGTGAATAAAGTACTTGAAAATGTCCATTCTTGTGAGATGATCTCTACTGCAGATTAATTATTACCTTGGGCATTAAATTTCATAGTTTGTGAAAATGGTCTTTTAGAGAGTGCTTACATTCATTGATATACCTGGGTCCTGTGTTTTGTAAAGTGTCTAAATTTTTTAGTAAAGCTCAGCTCAGTTCCTGTGAACAGGTTATTTGTAAATTACAATAGGATACTTGGATTGAACCTACCATATATACAAGCTCAGAAATGAAGTCCAATTGCAAACTGCAAGATCCAGATCTGCCAGCACATAATGTACCACATAATGTACCAGCATATCTGGGTCTGTGCAGTTGCTTAGGAGTCAGCAGAACAAACAGTATACACCCTGATCTACAGGTTCATTATGATATGGCAGATCAGGATCTTTGTTCTTTGCAGTTTGAATTGACTTTAAACATTAGGTTTTAAAACAAGTTTGTCAGTTTTGGCAAGCATTGAGAAGCAAACCTGAAATTTGACTAAATACAAATTTTTGGGAGGGGCAAACATTTGAGTTGAGTACATATTTAAGAAAGTTTTTCTTTATGACCACCAAACAGGGTTGTCTGTTTTCTTCCATATGTTTGTGTCTTGTAATTCAACCTTTGAAGCAGCCACAAAATCCATGAAAATTGGTACAGTATATACTTGAAACACACTGGCAGATCAGGGTCCGTTCTACTGATTACTCCTAACAAACTGCATAGACCCAGATTTGCCAGTGCATTTTGTAAAGGGGGATCTGGATCTAAGCAGTTTTTCAGTTAGGTTCAAATAATAGAAGAGTATATATGGTACACAACAAATTTAATTATTTCATAGTACATAGAAGTGACATATTTGTTAAATTTAATCAATTCACAGTTCACAGAAATAGCATATTTGTCAAATTTAATTAATTTACAGTACATAGAAGTGGCATATTTGTCAAATTTAACTGTATTGAATAACTCTGTGTATTTTACGTTTTTGTTATATTCACTTTGGTATGTAATAAGGGCAGATAAAGCTATTGCTGTGTCTCTCTATAAACATTTTCATTTTCAGAACTTAACTCAAACTATTTATGGTATCTCTATAACATTGGTAAATATTTTGAACTAGTGATTCAGAGGTGCCTTTGCTATTCACAATTCTTCAATATCAATATTCTACATTTTAATTTACAGAATAAACTCTTTAGTTGTTCAAAGGATATGTATCACTATGAATAAACTTAGTACACATATTAGACTGGTGAACCAGATGTATCTCTGATAAACTTAGTACATATATTGGACTGGTGAACCAGATGTATCTCTGATAAACTTAGTACACATATTGGCAAGGTACACATCTAATGGCATCAGACTACACTGGTGGTTAAATTCATTATGAAAGAATGGAAGAAAAAAGAGGTGATTACACAGGCATCCATCATCTCATTCCAGAGTATTAAAAATCTTTGGGGTTGAGGTTTGGTGAGGGTGGTACTCTACTCAGATGTATAATTTCATCTTGATCAATATCCTCCTTATACATGGAAAGTAAGTGTACAATACTTAATGAGTATTGGTTGGTTCCTCTGAAATATATAAACTAGTTACTAAGTAAAACTCAAGAGGAGCTTGAGAATAATACATAAATTTAATTGTTTAAATTATAAAAAGATTCTTTTTTATAATGCAAAATATCTTTGTAAAATCAACATGCACAAACTTAAGTTTTCTAGTTATGAATACTCACTTCATAAAACTAATTTACATACAAACACTTTTAATAATCTTCAAAATAATTCCTAGAGTATATGCAGTACTGTGCTTAAATATTTACTGAAATTCTGATATATAATCAGGTAAATTTAAAACCATTATATATATATATATATATATATATATATATATATATATATATATATATATATATATATATATATATATATATAAAGTAGGTGATTGAAAATCAAAACAATGACCATGTACTACATATAACAATACTAATGTTGTATAAATCTATATGTATAAAATTAAAAGGTATTCAACAATAAGTGTATATTTATATAAAAGGCAATTTTAAACAGACTGATACATCAATTGATACAACAGTTTGTGAAAATGAGGTAGCATTTTCAAGGCCTTGAAAGTTTGGGAAAATTGAGCAGATTACCTTGAGGTCTTTAAAAGTCTTTGAAAATGGAAATAAATCCAAACATTTTAATTTCTTCACATAATCACAAATAAAACTGTGCAAAGTTTTTAGATTCTGATGTAGTTGAGTTTTCTTGGTTTATTTCTTCTGATGATCCATTCAGTTTAATTGCTGCCACAATAACAAACAGGCAGTTGTTTGGCCATCCAAAGTTGACCTATGTGCCAGCAACACCTAGTGCCTCATCTCACCAAATTTGTTCAGCTATGAAGAATAAAAAGATAACAGTACCAACCTACAAGTCCTTTAAGTATGTTCTTGATGCTGTTGGGGATCCTTTGATTAAAGCTAAGCTGCAGTTCCTTGTAACTATTGCCAGAAAAACATGTCCTGGGCTAATTGTAGACTTATGCAATCAGTAAGATAAAAAAAGGACAAGCAAAACTCTGTAAGGTCCTCAGAATTATGTATGAGGCAGGAAGAGAAATAGAGTCCTGATGTGATTTAATATTGACTCAATATGGAAAATTAGTTACCCACTCAGACAATCATCCCTTGAAATGTTTCAACAGAACAGATGACAGCCTTAATGAAATGTTTTATTCTATCCTTTCCAAAAGAAAGGAATATGTTGAACTTTGGAATGTTCTCCAAAAAATGTTGTTGTTGTCACATGGGCAAGCAACATTGGAGAGAGGATTTTATGTCAACAAACATGTATCTGTTGAGAATCTCAGCAGAGAAAGCCTCAGAGCTCCAAAGTTATTCATTGATATAATGAGCAATGCAGGTAGACCATTGGAAATCATCATTAGCAATGAAATGATGTCATGTGCCTCCTCTGCAAGATGTAAGTACCATGCCTAACTGGATAAGTAGAAAACACTGAAGGAGCATGAGAAATCAGAAAATGAAAGAAACAGGAGTTAGCCATGGACGAAGTGGAAGAACTTAAAGCCAAAAAGCTGCATCTTGAAGCTGACATTGCCAACCTACAAGCTTCCTCTGTTGAGAAGGCAGAAGCAGAGTTAAAAGGACTCATTGTGCTTGTCACAGAGTCAAATGCTCATAGAAGACTCATTGTGCTTGTCACAGAGTCAAATGCTCATTGGAGACTCATTGTGCTTGTCACAGAGTCAAATGCTCATAGGAGACTCATTGTGCTTGTCACAGAGTCAAATGCTCATTGGAGACTCATTGTGCTTGTCACAGAGTCAAATGCTCATAGGAGACTCATTGTGCTTGTCACAGAGTCAAATGCTCATAGGAGACTCATTGTGCTTGTTGCTTGTCACAGAGTCAAATGCTCTCAGGAGACTTATTGTGCTTGTCACTGAGTCAAATGCTCTCAGGAGACTCATTGTGCTTGTCACAGTCAAATGTTCATAGCAGACTCATTGTGCTTGTCACAGTCAAATGCTCTCAGGAGACTCATTGTGCTTGTCACAGAGTCAAATGCTCATAGGAGACTCATTGTGCTTGTCACAGAGTCAAATGCTCATAGGAGACTCATTGTGCTTGTTGCTTGTCACAGAGTCAAATGCTCTCAGGAGACTCATTGTGCTTGTCACTGAGTCAAATGCTCTCAGGAGACTCATTGTGCTTGTCACAGAGTCAAATGTTCATAGCAGACTCATTGTGCTTGTCACAGTTAAATGCTCTCAGGAGACTCATTGTGCTTGTCACAGAGTCAAATGCTCATAGGAGACTCATTGTGCTTGTCACAGAGTCAAATGCTCATAGGAGACTCATTGTGCTTGTCACAGAGTCAAATGCTCATAGGAGAAGAGCCAATGAAAAGATGACAGCAGTGGCTTCTCTTTCCAAAATGACTGAAGACACAAAACAACAACTATAATAATGTATTTAGAGAAGTGCTGGTTAAGAGAACAATTTATTTTGAATTACATCTAATGCATAAGTTACGTATTTCTAAAATAACAATGAATGTTAGCCCATCTTCCAGATTATTATAAAGCATTTTTAGACAATTAATTACAATTTGAATTTCACTATTAAACAGTATTGTAGTATTTTGTATTCATTGTTTTCTCATATACCATAACTTGAATACAAACTGTTAGCAAAAACAAGGTATTGAAAATATATGTTTGTGGTCTGAAAGTTTGGGAAAAGTCTTTGAATTTATCATTCAGAATTCTTTATGAACCCTGTACAATATTTGGAGATAGTTCTGCTTTCAAAAAAATTAAAACAAGTAATGATAAAATGTAAAAGTCTGCTGGGCTACATGAATTGAACCTATAGTAGCCTAGAAGCAACATTCTGGCAACCAATAGGCTACCTAAATTTAACCTATGCTTGCACAGATTCTGACAGCCACTGTGATACCTGAATTCAACCTATGGTAACACTGATTCTGGCAAAGCTACCTGAATTCATCCTTTGGATGCACAGGTCCAACATTCTGGCAGTCACTGGGCTACCTGAATTCATCCTATGGAAGCATAGGTCCAACATTCTGGCAGTTACTTGGCTACCTGAATTCATCCTATGGAAGCACATATCCAACATTCTGGCAGTTACTTGGCTACCTGAATTCATCCTATGGAAGCACAGGTCCAACATTCTGGCAGTCACTGGGCTTCAGGCAAAAGATGTCAGATCCTGGTCAAGGCTGACTGCAGTCCTTGTGATTCCAAGCAAACAAAGCTGACCCAGATCCATCTGCAATTGATTATTTTCCTACATACAATTCACCTAGCAATCAGTAGCATAGCAACAATCCTTCATCACCCCTAACAAGTCCCACATCCTCACCCCAAGGAAAACCCCCAAAAGACAGGTCATAACTTTAATGCCCTTATGAACATATACAATCATATTTTTAGATCATCTGCAATTGTATAAAGACTCCATCTATTAAAACAATTACAATGTACACACATTCATTTCTTCTCTTTCTCTGAAAGACAAGGCTAGCAGTTGTGGCCAGAATTTCAAGCCATCAAAAATTGTATTACCTATGCTTTACTAAAGCCAGCAAGAAAACATTATAAATAATTTCTAAACAAGTCATGTTTGTACTGAAAGACACTAAAATTGACATCTAGAAATAAAACAAACATTACCAAGAAATTCGCAACTAATATATGGTAAAACAATAATACATAAAACTGCATACCTTTTTTTTGTTCTGAGTTAGCAGAAAGAATGAGTTTGGTATGCACTGAGATATGTCTAGGCCATCTGGCTGAGACAGATTCCAATGCCACATCAAATGAATCCCTCCCCCAGATTAAGTTACAAAACAAAAATGTGACTTTGTATTAATTACATACCCATACCCATTTTTTACACTCAAATATTTTTAGTTTTACCATATGAATGAAATTTAAAACAAAACTGGGATATATAGAAAAGTTAGTCAGTACATCTAAAAATATGTAATTTCAAATCCAGGTGTGTGATACGTAAATATCAAAGAAAATCAAACTGCTATATAAAATGCCATCTTAAGCATGTAAGATAATATGGGTATGTAATAAAATTTATTTTCAAAAGACCCATATGGTTTGATACTTTTAAACTATGTCACAGATAATGGAGGTATCTGACATGTTTAACTGTATTTCTACTTAGAGTGACTTAAGATGGACACGATGGTGCAACCAACAGCATCATTGTTATGACAAAATGATCAAAATAATTCTGGACAAAAACTTGAAAAAAGGCTTTTCATTTTGGCTTTTGATAGAGTACCCCATTGGTGAAGGTGAGGGTATAAAAGTCTGTAATAAACTGAATACTCTTCTTCCTCTTCAGCACAACTTGAATGGTTCAACAGCAAGTTTAGCAGCTAAATCTTTCTGCAAAGAGAAATGTAAATAAATACCCTACTGACAAGCCACTACGTTTTTCTTATACAAGTATCATGCATGTGACTAGGAAATTACTCCAATGGATTTAACTAATCCATACAACTGATAACCAACAATATGCACTATGATGGATTTGACCAGGAATGGTATGAACTATGATGGATTTGACCAGGAATGGTATGCACTATGATGGATTTGACCAGGAATGGTATGCACTATGATGGATTTGACCAGGAATGGTATGCACTATGATGGATTTGACCAGGAATGGTATGAACTATGATGGATTTGACCAGGAATGGTATGCACTATGATGGATTTGACCAGGAATGGTATGCACTATGATGGATTTGACCAGAAATAGAATGAACTATAATGGATTTGACCAGTAACTGTATGCACTATGACGGATTTGACCAGTAATTGTATGCACTATGATGGATTTGACCAGGAATAGTATGCACTATGATGGATTTGACCAGTAATGGTATGCACTTTGATGGATTTGACCAGAAATAGAATGAACTATAATGGATTTGACCAGTAATTGTATGCACTATGATGGATTTGACCAGGAATAGTATGCACTATGATGGATTTGACCAGTAATGGTATGCACTATGATGGATTTGACCAGGAATAGAATGCACTATAATGGATTTGACTAGTAATAGTATGCACTTTGATGGATTTGACCAGGAATAGTATCCACTATGATGGATTTGACCAGGAATGGTAAGCACTATAATGGATTTGACCAGGAATAGTATGCACTATGATGGATTTGACCAGGAATAGTATGCACTATGATGGATTTGACCAGGAATAGTATGCACTATGATGGATTTGACCAGGAATAGAATGCACTCTAATGGATTTGACCAGGAATAGTATGCACTATAATGGATTTGACCAGGAATAGTATGCACTATAATGGATTTGACCAGGAATAGTATGCACTATGATGAATTTGACCAGGAATTGTAAGCACTATGATGGATTTGACCAGGAATGGTAAGCACTATGATGGATTTGACCAGGAATAGAATGCACTATAATGGATTTGACCAGGAATGGTAAGCACTATGATGGATTTGACCAGGAATAGAATGCACTATAATGGATTTGACCAGAAATAGTATGCACTATAATGGATTTGACCAGGAATAGTATGCACTATAATGGATTTGAAAAGGAATAGTATGCACTATGATGGATTTGACCAGGAATAGTATGCACTATGATGGATTTGACCAGGAATAGTATGCACTATGATGGATTTGACCAGGAATAGAATGCACTCTAATGGATTTGACCAGGAATAGTATGCACTATAATGGATTTGACCAGGAATAGTATGCACTATAATGGATTTGACCAGGAATAGTATGCACTATGATGGATTTGACCAGGAATAGTATGCACTATGATGAATTTGACCAGGAATGGTAAGCACTATGATGGATTTGACCAGGAATAGAATGCACTATAATGGATTTGACCAGGAATGGTAAGCACTATGATGGATTTGACCAGGAATAGAATGCACTATAATGGATTTGACCAGGAATAGTATGCACTATGATGGATTTGACCAGGAATAGTATGCACTATGATGGATTTGACCAGGAATAGAATGCACTCTAATGGATTTGACCAGGAATAGTATGCACTATGATGAATTTGACAAGGAATAGTATGCACTATGATGGATTGGACCAGGAATAGTATGCACTATGATGGATTGGACCAGGAATAGTATGCACTATGATGGATTGGACCAGGAATAGTATGCACTATGATGGATTGGACCAGGAATAGTATGCACTATGATGGATTGGACCAGGAATAGAATGCACTCTAATGGATTTGACCAGGAATAGTATGCACTATAATGGATTTGACAAGGAATAATATGCACTATGATGGATTTGACCAGGAATAGTATGCACTATAATGAATTTGTCCAGGAATAGTATGCACTATAATGGATTTGACCAGGAATAGTATGCTCTATGATGAATTTGTCCAGGAATTGTAAGCACTATGATGGATTTGACCAGGAATGGTAAGCACTATGATGGATTTGACCAGGAATAGAATGCACTATAATGGATTTGACCAGGAATGGTAAGCACTATGATGGATTGGACCAGGAATAGTATGCACTATGATCTGACCAGGAATGATATGAACTATGATTTGACAAGGAAAGGACAAGGAATGGTATGCAAGGAATGATATGCACTATGAGTTGACCAGGAATAGTATGAATATGATGGATTTGACCATGAATGGTATGTACTATGATTTGACCAGGAATGGTATGCATTATGATTTAACCATGAATAGTATGCACTATGATGGATTGGACCAGGAATAGTATGGACTATGACTGATTTGACTAGGAATGGTATCCACTATAATGACTGATTTGTCAAGGAAGAGTATGCACTATGACTAATAACACTGTAACTGATTTGACTGATAAAGGTTATGCACTATGATGGCTTTGACTGAAAACAGAATGCACTATTATTGGTTTTACTAGGAATTGTTATGCACTATGATGGATTTGATTGATATTGGTACAGTATGTACTATGATTGTCTGACTGCAAATGGTATGCACTATAGTTGATAGGCCTGATAACAATATCACTATGAGGGATTTGACAGAAAAAGGCATATACTATAATGGATTTGACAGAAAAAGGCATATACTTTTTAATGGATTTGAGAGATCTTGGTCTAAATTACTTGTAGTTACACTGTCACTATATCCTTGCAAACAGAAGACAACTTAAGAATATACACTGTTGTTATATCAGTTCTTGCTTTGTGGCCTTAAGTGATGTAATAATTGCATTATGAGATGACTAACATTATATCACTTGAAACTCATTCTAAGGGAAATTTTGATAGGGTACTTTTTCTCATACTATTTAATGTAATTACCCCAACTTGGAGACAGATATACAACTAAAAGTGCAAAAGAACTGCATATCAACCTTTATATTTTTAGCAATTTTGGATTGCACTGACTGTAAGATATGTAAAAAGAAATCAATGTTTTGAAATAGTTAAATGCTACATTTCGTAAGTGAGCATGTGATATCTTACCAATTTGAAAGAAACACAAACTGTATAGAATTAAAAAAAATATATAGGCCAACAATAAATATGCTGGCATGTATTTCCCTGTAAATGAGGCACAATGTAGTAACTGAAGGAACCATAATTCAAAATTCGAGGAGGGGGGGCTGTGGGTGGTAAAGTTATCAAAGCACTTGCCTTTTCAAATCACTGACATATTTGTCCATAGAGTTAAAGCTACAGACTCAACCAACATGGGTATATGATAAGGCTTGCTCGTAGCATCCCATGGATCACTGGTTCTTACCCTGGGTCTTCCTCCATAAAAGATACAGACTGCCATGCATAGTCTATCACATAATGAAAATGGCATCAGTCCCACAAAAACCAAATGAATAACTTGAAAATTTAATTCACAAGTCAAGGTTAGGACATCATAACTTAGGAGGTCTTATGAGTATAACTATCTACATTGGTTTGGGACTCAGCACACACTTTAGAAGAGTTTATACAGTGTTTCCCCTGAGGTTAAAAGACTTAGAGTCATTATCCTCTTGGTGTCAGAAGTGGGGCTTCTGACTGAGTATAAAACAAACCTTGGTGTCAGAAGTGGGGCTTCTGACTGAGTATAAAACAAACCTTGTTGTCAGAGGTGGAGGTCAAATAAAAGATTTGGTGGTCTCTGAAGCATACATGAGGGTAAAGAGAAACACTATAACTACTTTATCATGTTTGAACAAAATATATTTTAAATCCATTTCTTCTGTTAGTATTTCTTTTTGTATACATTTTTCACACCTGCCAAGACCTGTAAATTTCTTTTACTCAAGGATCTGCCTCAGGTTACTTTAGCTACCAGAGTTGTTAGCTTACAGATGGTGAAAAGTCTAGAGCTAAGGTCAAATGCATCCACAATTTCAGCAAAAGTGTCTGGTCCTGATGATTTTGTACTTGGCACCTATTCTATGGCATTTGTTCATTGATTTTAACTAAACAAAAAATAAAACTATATCCTTTAAGCAATTTTCAATAGCTTCAAGAACTTTTAGGTGCAGCAGGGACAGAAAAACCCAATTTTGAGACCTTAATGTTTGATTACCAACTTCTTATCATGCCAAGAAGATAATATTTATTACTTTTTAAACACATCTTTCTTTTCCTTCTTGACATTTAAGTCAATATATTAGTGTTTTTCGATGAGGTATGGTATTTAAAACTTTCAAGCACATTTCAAAGACTATAGTTTACCAGTATATAAGTGTAAGTGCCTTTCGATGTCTCTACCCCATTCTCATGAAAGTGCCTTATGACACCTCCACCCAATTCACATGGAAGCGAGTTTTGAAGACTGTATGCCATTCTCATGGAAGCACATTCTGATATGAGCTGCAAAGATCAGCCATTTTGGGATGGTTTTCATAGCACCACCTTTAGGGAAACCTCTTTTTAGCTTCTTGGTTGATTTTTAAGCTCTGGTCATAATTTGATATTTAAAGTAACTTGGTCAGATTTTCCACTCTCCAAACTGGAGGTCACAGATTTCATTTAGAACTTTCTGTAGTTTGCACAATTAGAATCACAAGCATTAAAGCTTCAATAACATAAACAAAGGCTCTGATGTTGATGTAAGCATCACTGAGTTTTTATAATTTATTTAACTCAAATGATTTAGTGACGTAGACATAGAAAAAAACTAGAAACAAACTAAATTTTGAGAATGAGAAATGGCAGCTATAATTGGTCACACTGTTTCACTGGCTTGATGGTGAATGAGTTCTCTCAAAATTTTAAATTAATAGCACACTGTAATGTGTAACTCTGGTACATATATATGAATACAAAAATCCATACACCCTATGAGGTAATGAGTTATGAAGCCTACATTTGATTCAAGTACTCTAAAGGAAACTGAAATTTCAAGTTCTTTCACGATTGTTTGAAGCCTGTTTGTTAAGACTTAAATCAAATATGTAAACTTCATGACATAGGCAAACTTCTGAGTCAAAGTAGGGCCATAACATAATCTTATATATGGGGAGATAATCAAAGTAGACCCAGGCCATGTAGATATTCATACGAGATTTTTTAAAACGTTTTTCTAAGATTAACATAAGAAACAGAAGTTGTGATGAATGGATGGATGGATGGATGAAAATTAGTAACACTATGATGGGTGGCATGCTAAGAAAATGTTTGCTCAACATGGATATAAATGCTATAAACAAGTTTTCATGTCATGGCTTGTTTCCATGTGCACTCTTTAGCATGCATTACTCAGACACGTACAAACATAGATGGTCAGACAAAAGCAATAATGCCTTACATAACATATGATATCAAATTCCTCTGTATACACCCTTGTTTGTATTTATGAAATTAGTTAGGCAAACCTACCCCATATTTGATTTGATTGGGATGATATGGTATTCCTCCTCGTTTTTGGCACATATCAATGTGTTGCCTTTCGGGGTCACCAGCAACTAACACTTTGTCACATCCTTCAGCCTAAAAAATTACTGATTCTCTTAGTAATTTCAACACCGATATCTCTGGTGGTGAACAATGAAGACTTCTATGTATGTATTAAGGAGGAAAACAAAAATGTTTACTTAGAAAAGAAACAAGAAATTTTAGATATTATATCTGCCATATTATGTATTGTAAATAGAATCTGCCATGGAAAATAAATCTGTAATATTTTGATACAATGTTATGCCTTTGCTAATGTAAGCATGAAATTATGAAAGGCATAAGGAGTATTAAAAAAGAAAATTGATATTGCTGGAAAATTGATTAATTTTTATTATTTAAGTGTGTTTCCAGTAAATGAAAGCAGAGATATATATGACACAGACATATGCTTAAACCTGCTGAAAAGTGTTGATCAGATGCCAAATATATTAAACTTAATGAATTATAAAGTAACTGAGAAAAATAAAATCTAAATATACATCAATCTGAAAATATTAAAAAAAAATATCCTACTGGTTTTAATTCCCGACAGGTGTCGATGAGATCTTTCATCCTGACTTCAAATCCTGGAGCAAATGCATCAGGATTAATGGCAATGAAACACTGTCCCTGTCATGAGAAAAAGGGTTTTAATGCATTAGGATTAATGTTAATGAAACACTGTCCCTGTCATGAGAAAAAGGTTTTAGTGCATCAGGATTAATGGCAATGAAACACTGTCCCTGTCATGAGAAAAGTGTTTTAGTGCATCAGGATTAATGGCAATGAAACACTGTCCCTGTCATGAGAAAAAGGGTTTTAGTGCACCAGGATTAATGGCAATGGAACACTGTCCCTGTCATGAGAAAAAGGGTTTTAGTGCATCAGGATTAATGGCAATGAAACACTGTCCCTGTCATGAGAAAAGTGTTTTAGTGCATCAGGATTAATGGCAATGAAACATTGTCCCTGTCATGAGAAAAGGGTTTTAGTGTATCAGGATTAATGGCAATCAATCACTTTCCCTGTCATGAGAAAAAAGTTTTAGTGCATCAGGATTAATGGCAATGAAACACTGTCTCTGTCATGAGAAAAAGCTTTTAGTGCATCAGGATTAATGGCAATGAAACACTGTCCCTGTCATGAGAAAAAGGGTTTTAGTGCATCAGGATTAATGGCAATGAAACACTGTCCCTGTCATGAGAAAAAGGGTTTTAGTTCATCAGATTAATGGCAATGAAACACTGTCCCTGTCATGAGAAAAGTGTTTTAGTGCCTCAGGATTAATGGCAATGGAACACTGCCCCTGTCATCAGAAAAGTGTTTTAGTGCCTCAGGATTAATGGCAATGAAACACTGTCCCTGTCATGAGAAAAGGGTTTTAGTGCACCAGGATTAATGGCAATGAAACACTGTCCCTGTCATGAGAAAAGTGTTTTAGTGCCTCAGGATTAATGGCAATCAAAAGTATTAAAGCCTCTGTCTGCATTAGTTATATGCCTTAACTGTGTAGATTAAGAAATTTGGATGGTTTAACTCAGAAGGTTAATAATTGAGGATGGTTTAACTTGAAGGATAAAAAAAATGAAGACAGTTTAATTTGGAAATTTAAGATTGAGGATGGTTTAGCTTTCAAAGATAAAAAATGAGGACACATCATGGCATTACAATTATACTTTATAAAAGACTTTTTTCATTTTCAATTAATATTTCAAACACAAACCTGAGACTGGCAAAATTTTCAAACTTGTATAATTGTTTCATAAAAATGTTAGTTCTGACATAATAACAGAAGAATTCCACTGAATTCATTGAAGTTTTAAGCAAAGGAAATAATGTGGCCTGGTATACCTGACTTTTATTTGTGCCCTTTCTATGGCATACTGTTTTTCTGCTAAAACATTTTGGCCATGTCTCTTACATGTCAAAAAAAGGAGAGAATTTTTTTGTATCTTTTATAAACTTTTGGACAAGAAAAATATTTTTGTCTCAGCTGGGTTACTCTTACCCCTAAAAAGATGCCAAAGAGGAACAGCTATAACAAACAAATAATTCTGACAATGAAGAAATTGTGAATGTGCTGTAATGCTTAGATTTGTGCCCCTAAAATCCAACAAATAATTACTAAGTTTGGCACTGTCTCTACTGCTTAAATCTGTGCCCATAAAAACCGACAAATAATTACCAAGTTTGCCACTCTGTCTGTATTTTTCCAACGTCTAATGTTGGGGCCATAGGCTGCTCCTCCCAAGATACCACAGAAAATTTCCACCAGCATGGCTAGACCATATCCTTTGTACCCTCCTGAAATTGAGAAATAAAGTATGCATTAAAAACTATTCAACTGATCTGTTAAAATGCAAATTTCTTAGTTAAGTATGCTTCTCCAATAATACTTACCCCATTATACTAAAAACTGTCATTCTCTCTCTCTCACACACATTTACATAGACAAAGGGAAGCAACTCTTACAGGGTAAACTCCAACCTACCTACTAGGTGATCACTATTGTACATGGATATCAGTTCTATTTGAGTGAAACATTAAAGGATGCTTGCATTCTGGGGATGGGTGGGAGGGATTATTTATAATGTGATAAAGTAAGGATAATTTGAGAAAATTTGCTTTTTTTTCTTTGTCAAAGACATTAACGGATCACATTACCTTAGGAGAATAGGTAAGAGAAGGAGGAAATGCTGAACATCCTACCTGTACCTGTATCACCCTGTATAAGCATGATTGCCATACCAAAAGGCTGAACTTCTCTGAATGCTAGTTTAGCACAACAGAGACAATCGGTTTATATACATGTGCATCAGAGATATCTGTGGGATTCTGGACTTGATTTTTGTCTCACCATCAAACATTTCCTAGAAAAATTCAATGAAAGTGGCAAATGTATGCCTGGATCTGAGGTTAAAGGTCATGCTTTCATGAATGAAAGAGGGATCACTGTAGCTAACATTAACCCTGTGATACTCAGTTCTCTGCTTTTATGAATGAAAGAGGGATTGCTGTAGCTACCATTAACCTTGTGATACTCAGTTCTCTGCTTTTATGAATGAAAGAGGGATTGCTGTAGCTACCATTAACCTTGTGATACTCAGTTCTCTGCTTTCATGAATGAAAGAGGGATCACTGTAGCTACCATTAACCCTGTGATACTCAGTTCTCTGCTTAGCATGAATCAAAGAGGGATCGCTGTATCTACCATTAACCCTGTGATACTCAGTTCTCTGCTTAGCATGAATAAAAGAGGGATCACTGTAGCTACCATTAACCCTGTGATACTCAGTTCTCTGCTTTCATGAATGAAAGAGGGATCACTGTAGCTACCATTAACCTTGTGATACTCAGTTCTCTGCTTTCATGAATGAAAGAGGGATCACTGTAGCTACCATTAACCCTGTGATACTCAGTTCTCTGCTTAGCATGAATAAAAGAGGGATCACTGTAGCTACCATTAACCCTGTGATACTCAGTTCTCTGCTTTCATGAATGAAAGAAGGATCGCTGTAGCTACCATTAACCCTGTGATACTCAGTTCTCTGCTTTCATGAATGAAAGAAGGATCGCTGTAGCTACCATTAACCCTGTGATACTCAGTTCTCTGCTTTCATGAATAAAAGAGGGATCATTGTAGCTACAATTAACCCTGTGATACTCAGTTCTCTGCTTAGCAAGGCTATGTCATGCAAAAAGACAGACTGGTCATGCCTATGCTATATCTTGAATTGAGGCAGTACATTCAAAGTCAGGCTGATGTACCAATTGTACTTCATGAGCTCATAACTTCATTAGAATACCTGATCCTGTGAGAGTTTAGAGCACACTAATTTGGCCCGCAGCTGTGGGTTGAGGTCTTTCGTTCCTACCTGCTGATGTGGATAATGTATGCGCATCTCAGGTAATATCTGAGGGAACAAAATATGTTTATATAAAGATGTCAAAGTTTTAGAAAAAGTCATCTGGGTACCAATCGTTCCTAATGATCAGTTACCTGTGTACCTGCTCATGGTTTGTTGTTAGTCCATGCTTGTCACCCCCCCCATAGGTATAAACATAATTATTAATCATATGAATGACAAAAAAGTACAATCTGAGCATAAAAAAAGAATTTAATTACTGAAAACTATGAAAAACAAACATATTATTTTTGCTACTTACATGGTTCTGAAATTAAAATTTTTGTCACAAATTGGCAAACATTGTGTGTATTAGTATGAGAATACAAAGAACCAGATGGTAAATTATTTATACAACATTCGCATTAACTAGTCTATATCATGTTTAACTTTTGCTGAAAGTTCATAAAGTCAAGCCCAAAAATTCTAAATGCTGTATTACTTCACTGTAGAATTCCTCTTTCAAAACACTTTTGATCTGTCCTTTTTCTGATGCAACATGCCCTTCAATTTAACAAAATCCCTCTCCTCTACCATTTTTGAGCCACGTAACAAGCACATGTCACATCAATATACCCTGCTTCAGTTAATTATTTAGTGCCATATTTTTTTCAATACAGACTGGTCTGTTGCTTAAGTGTATATCAAACTACAGGTATAATGAATCTGTAACACATTGTTTCAAATTCAAGAAACCCCTCTGTTTTCTTAGAAAAATGTGTCATGTACAGTTTCTATATGTAGAAAATAAGGAAACTGTTCTACATACATAGCCAAATGGTTGCAAATGTCAAAAATATAAAATCAGTAGATGGTGGTCTACAATGGATCAATGTCACCGGACACAAACCTTGAACTGTTCTCATTATTCTGCACTCTGCTCGTTCCTGAAGCTGCCAGATATAATCTTTGATCTGAATTTCACAACATTTTTATTTTGCTTTTACATTCACAAATTAGGTAGACTATAGCTAATTTTATTACCTGGGTTGTTATGAATTGGCTGAGTACCTGGGTACTCCTTTATTGATCAAATTGCAAATCTTCACATCTGGTTTGTTTTCTTGATAATTTCAAGCATGGATGGGGTAAATGACACTTGCACATGCTAATGCCTTTCAGGTGGGAACAAGTGTAACTGCAAACACAAACCTCATAGATGGAGTGATACTGATTGCAAGACCTCATGGACATGACTGTATTTGTTTTTGAGCTCTCATATCATATTGAAAAGGCCTAGGTTTACATAACACCATTCCTACATAACAACAACAAAGGCTTAAAGTCATATTCATCAAATGTGATTCCAATGCTTGACTGGAATTACCTGTGCTTTCTACTATACTGAAGAATACAGTATGTTCTTGTGCTGGTTTCATGCCTGCATTGGGGGTGGAGGTGGAGGGAGGGCATCTCAATGTCAAACATGAGACTAATCAATGATTCTACTGCATTCACAATTACATTATGTTGTAGTGCTGTTTGTGCATCTGAATGGGAATGGGTGGGGGTGGAAGGGCATATTAACATTCCACATTAGACTAATCAATGACTTGGACATGATGTGTATGTTCAAATTCTTGATACAGTGCGTTGTCACTTCCTGAGGGGTCTTTTTCTTCAAAAACCTGCAACAAATTTTTCCAACTAAAGTGTATGTCGACAAGTAACTGTACATATATTTAATCTTAAACCATTTACACTTTTTGCTTTTGGTTGTCATTTCTATAATTGGGAGGAACAAACAGGTGCATACACTATTACATATAAATTGAAATAATGTAAATTATGTAACCCAAACAACATAGAAGTTCAATACTTAAATAGAGTGCACAAAATTTTTCCAATGAAACTTATTTTACAGGTCAAAGTCCCATGTGACTGTGATGAACAGAATGAGATTTGCAAAATCATGAATAAATTCACTCAAATTCATACTATGGACTATCTTCATTAGCCAAGGTTCAGATAACCCGATCTATGCCTTGGCATATCAAGCAGATATTTCTAACCTTTGGGTCTGTGAATTGGCTGTGGCAACATGCCACTGCATCCAATCAAAAATAAGATGTTCAAATTTGAACACAGTTCCTATGTGATCGTGACAAGGGGAGCACACAACTTGAATGGACTGATAAATAAGCAATTTTCAAGTACCAGTCCATGTTTGCACAAATACCATTCACTCAGATACACCTGTAATGGCTTCCCTCTGGTACACAGATGTTAAACTTTCAAAGGATCCTTTTGAGGTCAATTGTATCTACCATTTTCTGCTGGTGTACAATACACCACACTGTTGATTAGTTGGCATTACATACTAAGGGAGTTAACACATGAAATCCAATGGATGTCAATAGCACCAATATAGCTATTCCAGCTGCCTAGGTGTAGATAGAGTTATCTGAATCTTGGCTAGCAAAGGTGACCATGGACCGTAAATATTATGTTGAAAATACAAGATGGATAATTTGAAATTAAAGTATAGAAGTAAATAGATTCTATGGAGGACATTATATGAAGACAGCAAAAGTAAACTGGAACATCAAGGTAGAATAGGTTCCACCTTGTGGCTAGGAAAGGGAGTTGCTTCTCTTGGTCAATATACTATATAAACTGAAAGTTATCCTAATGAAATATCATCAAATAATGGCATCGAATGATAAAAAAAAATGTTATACTCAATTATATTTCTCCAAGAATACTTATCTTGTCATATTAACATTATGGACATAAGCCTATTACCTCTTAAATTCAGCCCTAACAAAAGCGAACATTAAATATCAATCTTCAGGTAAATGCCAGTTGAGCAAAGCCAGAGATAAATGATCATACTAACAAACTCAAAGTTACTGACCTTAATGAATCATTTTGAAATTTTTATTTGATAGCTTAAAGGTCACTAGCATGCCAATACAGAAATTCTATTCTGTTTTAGTCTTGGACTGAATACCTTATTTGCTGATATCTAACTTACTCAAAACTGTAAACAATGTTGACCTAGACCTGCTTTTGAATTATCTTAAAATCTTTTGAGGTTTATGCTATTCACCTGAAATCATTGGTAGTAAGTAGTACAGCATATGTGTAAGCACCTCAAGGTCTACACTTTTCACTTGAAATAATTGGTGAAATGTACTACACACTTCACCATCTGTATGATTTGGATTATTTGCATAGGTTTTATAAATTTTCCAGTAATATTGCAATGATATCTGCAGCGTGGCAGTTTACTGTAATGTCTAGCTCTGGGGTATCATGACACAGACATGTAGCATGATGTCCCACCCAGTCATATTATCCAGGCCAACCAGACCTATCTCTAACCTCTTAAAGCTGAGCACCAAGTAAGGCAGATGCTAGTACCATTTTTTATAAGTCTTTGGTATGAGTTGGCAAGGGTTCGAACCCATGACCTCCCCATTCAAGGTTGATGCTCTAACCACTTAGGGTACCAGAATGGTCTTGCATGATTATCCAGCACATGTGACAGTAGCTCTGTGCCAATGATGTTCACTTGAATTCATCAATAAAATGAACCTTAGATCTACAGCTATTAATGTAGTTCAGGGTCCAAGCACTTCACCCGAAGTCGCTGAAAAAAACCTCAGAACTTATCCTAATTTGCCAGCATATAATGTGACAGTAGTTCTGGATCTGAGGGTTAGCATCAAAATATCAGCACAGATCCCAATATTGCAGCATATTATGTGACAGTAGTTCTGGATCTGAGGGTTAGCATCAAAATATCAACACAGATCCCAATATTCCAGCATATTATGTGACAGTAGTTCTGGATCTGAGGGTTAGCATCAAAATACAGCACAGATCCCAATATTGCAGCATATTATGTGACATTAGTTCTGGATCTGAGGGTTAGCATCAAAATACAGCACAGATCCCAATATTCTAGCATATTATGTGACAGTAGTTCTGGATCTGAGGGTTAGCATCAAAATACAGCACAGATCCCAATATTCCAGCATATTATGTGACAGTAGTTCTGGATCTGAGGGTTAGCATCAAAATACGGCACAGACCCCAATATTCCAGCATATTATGTGACAGTAGTTCTGGATCTGAGGGTTAGCATCAAAATACGGCACAGACCCCAATATTCCAGCATATTATGTGACAGTATATCTATGTAGCTGTATGCACATTATGCAATCTTTCCCAAGCATAAAGGTCATATCAATATTAGCAAGTAATGAACAAGCCAATTACATAGAACATGACATCATTTTATTTCTTAATTAGAAGTCTGTTTTGTAAAATAAATTCTTTAATTTACATGTTTTGAACACCACCTGTACCCTGTATCTCTTGGTCAGATCCCAAAAGTAATATGCACTTATGCAATTTGTACCTACTTGTGTGTGTGTGTGTGTGATTTAGAGTTTTAATGTCGTTTTAATAATTTTTCAGACATATGGCAATATGTCCCACCTAGTCACATTATTTTGACACCAGGCTGACCAGTCCTAACACTAACCTCTTAATGCTGAGCACCAAGTTAGGCATCTGTTAGTACCATTTTTGTAGAGGAGGGGAGAGGAGAGGAGAGGAGAGGAGAGAAGAGGAGAGGAGAAGAGAGGAGAGGAGAGGAGAGGAGAGGAGAGGAGAGGAGAGGAGCTAAATTTGTCTCTGATGTCTGAAAAATCCTGCCCATATTTATCAATTCCAAGTATAACATTTAATCTAAATGTACTACAACAGTAATTGCTCTTTCTTGACTTTGTGACCTTTAGGCCCCACTGTAGGGCTGAGCTTAAATCAAAATACATATTATGCCACATTACATCATAGGAAATCTTATCAAAAAAGGTTTCATTAATGTCTAAAACTGAACAAATTAGCAGTATAATAAGCAGATGCGATCACAGTATCACAATTGCTTTTCAAAACAGTATATGATGGGCAGAGATGATCTCATTATTGCAATGCCTTTCGGAGCCCAGAGTGGCCAAGTGGTCTAAAGCGTTCACCATCATGGATCATTGCCATCTGTATGTGTGGATCTGAGTCTTGGAAGGCCAATGTGGGTATGTGGGAAAGCCTGCCAGAAGCTTCTTGTAGGTTGATGGTTTTTCCTGGAGTTTTTCCAGGTTCTTCCTCCACCATTTATACTAGCCATCATATATAGCCTATCTTGTGCTGGAAAATTGCCATCAAACCCTACAACAACCCACCAATGCTTTTCAAATAGCATGATCTGATAGACAGTGGTGATCAAAGTATCATAAATGCTTTAAAAACAACATGATGTAATGGGTAAAGGTGATCACAGTAAACCCAGCTTTTTAAATCAGCATGCAATGGGCAAAGGTGTTCACAGTATCCACAATGCTTTTTAATCAGCATGCAATGGGCAAAGGTGTTCACAGTATCCACAATGCTTTTTAATCAGCATGCAATGGGCAAAGGTGTTCACAGTATCCACAATGCTTTTTAAATCAGCATGCAATGGGCAAAGGTGTTCACAGTATCCACAATGCTTTTTAAATCAGCATGCAATGGGCAAAGGTGTTCACAGTATCCACAATGCTTTTTAAATCAGCATGCAATGGGCAAAGGTGTTCACAGTATCCACAATGCTTTTTAAATCAGCATGCAATGGGCAAAGGTGTTCACAGTATCCACAATGCTTTTTAAATCAGCATGCAATGGGCAAAGGTGTTCACAGTATCCACAATGCTTTTTAAAACAGCATGCAATGGGCAAAGGTGTTCACAGTATCCACAATGCTTTTTAAATCAGCATGCAATGGGCAAAGGTGTTCACAGTATCCACAATGCTTTTTAAAACAGCATGATTATAATAAACATTTGACAACTCACCCATGAAGACAACAACAACTGGTATGGTGGCCAATGTATTCAAAAACCACAAAACAAATGTTTTGTTAGCTACCTCATAACAATTGGATGATTAAAAAAATTTCTATCAATAAAACCTTGATACCTGGGACAACTCATCGATGGACAAATACAGTACATAAACACACATTACCAGTCACTTCTGAACCACCTAAAGGCATTAGGCCCCCGCCATCTAACACTGGCTTAGGATCATTGGACATCTGGAAAAGGAGATGTTTAAGTTAAAAACTATGCATTTAAATATTGTGAGATTTATTTACAGTATAGTTTCTTATTAAGTACAAAATAATCAAAAGAAAAGGGGACCAAGTCTGGAAAAATATAGAAATTTTCTTAATTGCCTCAAAGTGCATTCTGTTTAAATTGGAAAAAAATCCAAATTTTCTCTTCACATATGAAATAAAACCATTGTGAAGCAACACAAAATCGAACTTTTTAAGCACAATTTTTAAAACTTGCAATGGACTGCTAGACAATGGATTTGTTCTTATAGATTTGGGGTAATATGTTTTATTAGTCTGAGACAATAAATTGCAAGTCTCAAGAGTTAAGGAAAATTACAAAGAATAAACTGTTTATGAACATAATTAAATTACTACTTATATCTATACACTTTTGAAAGGCTGATCATTCAACTGAATATACAAAACAATTCATGCTGTTAGGTGGAATTTTTCTTCATAATAATTAACTATGGCTGCAGCATACATGTGTGGTGGCATGTTTCAGGAATTTTTTAACAGCACAAATATAATTTATTTCAATTACATTTATCCCTTATTCTCTTTTACTGATATCCAAACTATTATTAGACAGTTTATTCTGAATTTAAAAATTTCTGTTGCATTTTGAGAATTCTAATGATGAGAAATTTCTCTAAAATACTGTACTATAATTATAACTGATATCGTAACATTGACTATTACAGACGCAATCTATCCAGGATTCTGAAAACTGGGAGAGGTCACTTGTCAAAGTGGGAAAATATTTACAAAGTAACCAATATAGATTTATATGATATGATGTATAAAAAAGGATCAATTTCTCTACCTATAAAACAATTTGATGATTCTACCATGAAATTTTATTGACAGCATTACATAAAAATTTGCAAAAAAAACATTAAACAAAAAGATGTTTGTTGGAAGTCAATTTTGAGGTCACAATTTTAAGCTCATTTCAACAAATTTTGTGTACCTGCATGAAACATGCAAACTAAGTGTTTAAAGCACAGAAAAAATATATTTTCAAGGATAGAATGTGTTACCTTTCCATTACTGTCCACACCCCATCCATCAGGTATTGGAATTTGTTTTCTGTCATGAAGTTCTATCTGAAAAGACAACAGCACTTCAGAAACATGTTTACTTTGTATCTCTACTCTTCCAGATTCAATCTCCAGTATTAATTATGAAAAGGTATAGTGGTTGCTTATTTGAAGTTTGCAGTATTGTTCAATTTGTGTTGTGCAGCCCCATGCAAGCCTGAGGTTATAGAAAAGGCTGCAGGTACCCTCGCATGTTATAAAAGGCAATAAATGGAGGCAGAATCCATGGTGATTCAGTGGTTAGCTTGCTGGAGTAATACAACAAGGGTTGCAGGTTTGAATCTTTCCATCAGTTTAGCCAGGAAATAATATCATGGTATGCCATCAGTGTTTCCCACAAGAGTACAAGATTGAGAGTACAAAAAAATCCCCTTTATGTCAAGAAAGTGGGCTAGAGTGAGAAAACAAATACCTTGATGACAGAACTTGGAGTCAATTAAAAACTTTTGTGGCTTCTGATGCACAAATGAGAGTAAAGGGAAGCAATGGACCTATGGCAAGGAACTTTACTCCAACTGTCTAAGCACTAAATAAACTAAGATAAAACACCAAACCAAACCAATCCTATCTGGGGGTTTTCCTACATCAAAGACACCCTCACATTACAACCCGAGTCTGAATAAATTTAAAGTAAGTGAAGTAAAACATGAGTTCCACTAGGTGTTGCCCGTGTATGTCATTGTGATCACAACATAACAGGGAAACATAGTAATATTAAACAGAGGTTTCCAATGAATATTGCAATTATTGAAGACACAAATTTCAAAAACTTCGAAACAGTCAGAACTTTAATGCTGATGTCACAAGGAATGATGAAACAGGAAACCAGCATAACAAGATGCTACTTTTGGGCTTATACAACCAATGACATTAACCTATGTTAAAATAATATGACTTTCATGAAACTTAAACAAAAAAGATTTATTTTAATGTTGCCTCTACAATGCTGTTTCACTGTATTTCTGGATTTCTTCTTGTTTTCTAAAACATTTGCCAAGTAAATTGCATTTTAAAGATTTTTTTCCAAAACACAGAAATGTTTCTCTCCTGGTTATAATTCTGTTGAAGATTGATCTGAAAGATGGTTGATGTGTGCATCTTACAAAATTTTTAAAAATATTAAAGTCTTTTCATTTTCAAAATTACTTTTTCTCGGCAACATTTTATGTAAAATCTCCTTGACCTAAGACCACAACAACCTAAACATCTGAAAAATTAAACTGGGTTTCTTGCCATGATTATATTTTTCTGTTAAGAAGTAAAACTCCTACTTGTAAAAAATACCAAAACAGACTGAAATCAACAGCAAACAATCAATGCATCATTAAATTCCACACTTATATGATACCACAAAGTCCACTGCAGCAAATATTTATGCAAATGCTAACTTGCAATAGGGACTTATCTGTATGATGAAAAGTTTAAAAAAGTTTTCAGTTTGAATTACAGGGTCATCTTCCTGACAAGATCTGCCAATCAAACTGCAGAAATTAAAACATGCACATTTGCATTTCAGAACCTAATACCAGCTAAAAGACCTTTGAAAGGAAACTTACATTCGATCTTGAACATATCAGAATATTAGATATGGTGAAGAGAAAATCAGATGTTCAGGTTTCAGAAACCTTGTTTATTATGCATATCAGTGCATAAAAACTTAATGTGTAAAGTCAGTTTATGGGATTCATGCTCCAGGTATTTGTAATAAAAGTGTCTCTTCTTTTCATTGAAAATATCTTAGATATTCTTTGAGGTTTAACAAAATTATTGGTGGCTACAATGGATGAAAAATTGCTAATATTTTTGTTTATGATTAAATAGACACTGTAAGAAATCTTTTCATGAAAAGACCCCATGTTGAAATGGCCAAACTTTCAGGAGGAGTAAGACTAACATGATTTTCAAGATATCCATTATTTTCCCCATAATGGATATCAGTGTGACATCATTTTCACTTAGGACCATGAAAATAACTGGTTTCATAACTTACCTAAGATCATTCAAAGATTAAAAATCTTAATATCAAATTTAACTGGAACCTGGTTTCCATAAAAACAATAACAAGATCTTTTTAAGATTATTTTGATTCATTGGTTGCTGGTTGTGAAATTCACCTAAGGTCTTGCTGAGATGCACTTCATATAAAATTTAGTTGAAACTTTTCAAGAATTGTAGAACTGGCACCAATTAAAATATGATTTTGGTGCAGCTTACAATAAAAATCTAAGAGATCTAAACATTTACTACTGGATGGACAGACTAATGGATACATTTGATAACTGTTGGGCACAGAAGACTTCCTGCAGCTATGCCCATATTATGACTTCTTATCAAAGTCACCTTATAATTAACTTCAAACTAACTTTACTGGACTCTAGAGTGCCGACTGATGCCTGTATGCCCTACTGATGACTGTATGCCATACTGATGCCTGTATACCATTATGATGCCTGTATGGAAGTACTGATGCCTGTATGCCATTATGATGCCTATATGCCATACTGATGCCTGTATGCCATCATGATGCATGTATGCCATACTGAGGCCTGTATGTCATTATGATGCCTGTATGCCATTCATAAAACCATGTTACCAAGTTTCAACACTTTCTAAATAAATATAAAAATGGTGAAGATGACAAAGCCAGATCAATGTTACCTTTCCCAGGGCAGCGGTTGACGTTGCCATATCTAGCACAAAACTATCTCCATCACCTGCTGGGGCTGCTAGACTCAATGGATTTGTCCCTAAAATTGCCTGGGGACATAAAATATACAAAATTTATCTCAATCTGATGGCCAATTATTAAATGCATCTTATGTTTTTATTATTAGTGAAAGAAATATTTATTGATTACCTTTCAGATCATCATGTGTTTGTGGAATGGCTAATTTATTTTATTGATATCACATAATTACATTTAACTGATGACACATTTTTCATAAGTTTTTTCTTTATGGTTATGTCACACATTGCTACAAGAAAATGCTTCAAGCTTGTCTCTAAATCTTGTAAGTATGCAAATTATGCATACCAATGACCAAAAGCATCAAATTTCCTAATGCACTTTTATACCCATTCCAAATACATCGATTTTTCAGTAATGTTAATGAATTTACATCATTGGTGCAACTTGTTTGTTGTTGGCTGTTAAATGAACAAAATCAGGTGATATCTAATCTCTTCCCACTTCGCATTTTGTTTCCCCTACAGAAGCCATTTTTTTTGCTGTTCTTTTTATTTAACACTGAAAATACAACAAAAATGAATAAAGAAAATATCATTAAATTCAACAGCAAATATTCATTAATGTGCTTCTGGGGGGGCTCCAAGTGGCCGAGTGGTCTAAAGCACTCACCATTATGAATCACTGCCATCTCACCTCTGTCTGAGTGAGTTTGGGTCTCAAGTTCAACCATTGTGGGTATGTGAGAATGTCTGCCAGTAGCTTCTCATGGGTAAGTGGTTCTTTCTGGGGTATTTCCAGGTTCTTCCTTCACCATTTATACTGGCCACCATGTATAGCCTATCTTGTTCTTTCTGGGGTATTTCCAGGTTCTTCCTTCACCATTTATACTGGCCACCATGTATAGCCTATCTTGTACTGAAAAATAGCTTTAAACCCTACAAGAACAACAACAACAACAAGAACAACATCACACTACTTTCATTAGTTACCATATAACTATGTAAAGTCAAACTGCACAGACCCATATCTACTGGGATTTCTATGTCTCTGCAGTTTGTTAGGAGTAAACAGAAAAACAAAAAAAGACAAACCCTGATCTGCTGGCACATTATGCAAAGGTTGACCAGAGTCTATACTGTTTGGAGCATAAATGAATTTGTGACTGGGTATAAACTGTCAACACATTTATATGGAAGCTTTTCTGATCAATATGTCACATTTTTACACCACAAACAAGACATTGCCACTAACATGGCCATGCCACTACAGCTTCCCACTAAAAGCCTGGAGGATTGTAAACAATAGAAAACAACAGTAAATACAACCAAACTTAATTGACAAACCACTGCTATGAGAGATGAACTGTTCTTAGAACTGATTTATAGTGTAACTACTGTCTTGAAAGATCACATTTGGTTGGTAAAAGGTGGTCGCTCAAAAGACTGTATGTCAAAGTCTGGAGCACGTTAAAATCTTTCTTGAAATTGATATCATCTAAGAGCTAAATATAAAGGTACACAGCTAACATCATTGAAAATGAAGAAAAAAATATAGAAATGCAATTTCTATAAGGTATACAAAGTTAATCATGGGCCACAACTTTCTACAATATGGTCCAAATCTAAAATGATAATATTCCTCTGAAACTTTTTCAAAATAAAGCTTTTCTGGACATCTGGTTAAATAAAAGCAATACAAATGGATGCTAAAGTGTTCAAAATAAATTTTAATGCATAACTACTTTGATGTTAGTCAAGGGTCATAACTCTGTAAAAGCAAAAATTTTGTCATCATCAAACTCCACTTAGACCTTGCTGAGAAGGATTTTATTCCGCAGATGTGGTTTAAATAACACAAATCCTACTCCAATAGACATCGGTTAAACTATATTAGAATTAAATTTTTGAACAATGATTAATATTTAATTTAAGAGAGTAGGTAATAAATCTACATGACCATGTTAAAATGCTATTTAATTAGAATAACTTCAATGAAATGACAAATTTAAAGAAAACTGAGAATGCAAATGCACCACTACAATGAATAATTAAAAAAATGATATGTGAATACATTACATGCTTCTGACCAAAAATCTATCTGCATGGATTTCATGCCACAGCTAAATTTTTGGTTGAAAACCCATGGGCATGACAATCTGCAGAGCTGCCAATCCTCCAGTCTTGCAATAAGTGAAAAGTGGGATAAAAATTAGTGAATTTTGAACACAATTAGAAAAAAACCATGACACTAACTCCACCCACTTCAATGGTCAGTACTGCATTATAAGAAAATCCCAAAATAAAAACAAAACATTATTTACACTGATTACAAGTACTACTTTATTTGCAGCCAAATGTACTGACATACACAAACTTCGCACTATTTGTCATAATACGATGCTGGTGCCATCTTGAACTTCCTTATTCAGGCCATGGTAAATTTGTTTTCAAAACAGTTCAGGCTTCTTGCATGCTGGAAAATCTTGGTTACTAAAATTGTTTCAAATTTTCAGCACCTAAGGAGGCAATAAAGGAAATAACCTTTCACTGTCACTGTTGCTAATCTACAACTGAAAAAAAAACAGTTCATGTTCAACAAGAAAGCTCACAAACAATTCTTTAGCATTGGTAGTATGCAGGATTTGAAGTGGCTTAAAGTACTCCAAAACTGAAATCATCTGTCGGTGCAATAGCAGCGTGCTTTTCCACATCATTCTGCCACATGCCCACTGGAGTTCATACAATTGCTTACAATTTATCTGTCATAGATGCACTATGTACCAGGATTACTACATGGCACATGTATGACAAATTCTGGTGTACTCCAATCTATACTTTTTGTGGAATACACATCTTTTTCCTTGGAGCCGACAACATTTTTATTGCAGTGTGGCTTAATTACAAATAGTATTAATCCAGAAGATGAAATGTCGAACGGTGAACAATTCAGTGTCAGTGCATATGCAGAAAAATGAACTCATGCTAATTACAACACATGCTAATCTTTCAATCTCAAAAATTCCAACACTCAATAAAGCTTTCTTCATGTAGTTTGACAACTTCTATGTGCTTTTCATTACAAATGTGCTTCTTCGCATCATTCCTGCCACCGTGCCCAATGCTAAAATTTGTCACACACTGTGTACAAAAAGCATGATGTATATCAGTATTTGATGGCTGAATGCACTTTTTTTGTATAGTCCAAATTAAGCTTCATTTTCTGTGCAATACATTTCTATTCCTTTGGTGGTGAAGACATTTTTAAGATGTTATGCCAAACAGTAATTCAAATCAATTAGTGGCACATGCGAGCAGAAAAATTCTGGTTAGGCCCCAATTTCTTTCAAACATTTGCTAAACTGCTCTTCTATATATAGATTAAAATACACTAAAATGCTTGCTACTGGGCCAACTGTACTACTTGGTTATAGTTCTACTAGCAATGTGACTAGCAATAATGGGCCATTTTGGCAACTGCCAAAATCACAACTAGCACTTTCGAGAAAATTTAAAATATAATATATGTGAATTTTATGCATACTGTGTGAATAGTGAATTGCTGTAGAAAGTCATTAAATTTATACCAAAATTGTAAATCGTAAAACAAATCATAGACAATAATAATTGTTAATCGTATCAACTGTTTTACAACTTACAAGCCATAATAGTGTTATAAACACCACCAATGATGTGAAGATATCATCATCTGTAGTTTGAATGAAATTCAACAACAAAAACGTTAGCTCAAAACTGCTCCATAACTTTATCTGTACTTTTATTGCAGTTGTAGTTATATTTTATTATATCATAAAGTCAATACTGAGTTTGGAGCAGTAAAAATTTATATTTCATTTAATGCACAATTTTAATGAGAAAAGATACAAAAACAACAGTTGTCTCCATTTAAATGCTATCAAAAACAGAAATAATGACTTTGGTAAATGCATTCCAAATGAATAAATCAAAATGCAATTCTGAGACCAAAACCTAAAAAACATTGTGATGATGGCTGAACTGCAATAGAATGCAAATGAAATGCAGAATGAAGAAAATCAACATTTTATAAAATGACTATTTCCAGATCAACAATGCATTTAAATGATATTAAGTTATTGAAATGAGAAAAAAAACATGTACAAACCTTCCTTGCACGTGTTGGAACTTGCAAAGGTGATGTGTTGGTAAATGACATACCCTTAAAAATAAAAAGATTGAAACTTTTCAAAATAGGCAAATTTCTTTTTAAAAAAATCATGCCAAGAAAGAATAGACACTATTAATAAACATTATTTTAAATTAAGCCACACTGCGAGTTTGATCATTTAGTGCAATCTTCTTTATACAAACTCAATGACATTGAAATCAATGTGACACTTTATTCATTATGTACTTACTTTTTAAAGTCTAATAACTTATACTATTAATAACTTATATGAGCCAAAATTTCCATTAACTTGTGCCATAACCCATATGAGTAATGAATTCTAACATCTCATACCATTCATAACCTATAAGAGTAATCAATTCTAAAAACTTTTACTATTCATAAACCTTGTGAGTAATTAATTTTAACAATATGTGCTATTCGTAAACTATGCACCATTCAAAAACCATATGAGCCAACAATTCTAACAACTTGTACTACTCATATCCCACATTATCAAAGAATTAGTGGCCCTTTATGTGAAGAGAAATGGAGGACACATAAGAAACCAAAGACTCTGGACGGGCAACCTCACTGCCACACCTTCTGAAACTTAGCATCAAAGCATATTTTGGCCTGCTCAGATGCAAAATGAGTGTGTCAATACTGCAACACATGCATCTAGTTTTCATTAATAAATCTTCCAATGTATGGAGACAGGACAGAAAAGTCTAACCCAAATACCTGTGGTGATTCATGCAACATTTGGAATGTGACTTATAAAGTTATATTCTTTTTCTCAGCCAAAAAGAATTACCATTCTGAAAAACATTCCAAAATATGTATAAAAAAAAATTAAATTTGCAATTAAAGTCAAATGACTAAAGAAAACCCAGGTCAAGCCTTAGTTTATCTACCCCAAGGATAGAATAGTCAAATGTATTTGAACATCCACCTCCATAAGACAGCTACATTTTTCAAGCACAACAAATCAACTTTCAAAGACAAATGAACCCCCATATAACAGACACTTTTCTATTACACCCAGTTCTACATTTTCCTGAAGGTGGGTCCTTTACACAGTTTTTCTTTAGATAGGTTTCATTGTACCATGGAGTTTTTGGTTTTGATAATTATCTCTGGTGAATATGAAGTATGAACCAATACAGTGGTTCCCCATTATAACGCTGTGTGTTGCAGACCATAAGTGTGGAGTGACACAGGCAAGTTTGATTTATCCTGGGGTACATTATATAGGAAAAAATAATTTAACCAATATTGGGATCCATGAACATACAAGTATTACATCAGCATAATTCTTATATTTGAAATTCAGGAAAATACATGTGTGATATATCAGCATCAGTGTAATCTTGGGACCAATAAACATACTAGTGATATATTAGCAACAGTATTGTAATGAGATCCATAGATATCAGTATCATATTGGGATCACAGCATTACATCAGCATCAGTGTTATATTGGCATTCATAAACATACTAGTGATATATCAGCATCAGTGTTATATTGGGATCCATGAACATGCCAGTGATATATTAGCATCAGTGTTATATTGGCATTCATAAACATACTAGTGATATATCAGCATCAGTGTTGTATTGGGATCCATGAACATGCCAGTGATATATTAGCATTAGCATTATAATGTAATCCAGGAATATACCAGTGTTATATATCAGCAGTGTTATTTTGGGATCCAGGAATGTACCAGTGTTATATATCAGCAGTGTTATTTTGGGATCCAGGAATATATCAGTGTTATATATCAGCAGTGTAATTTTGGGATCCAGGAATATACCAGTGTTATATATCAGCAGTGTAATTTTGGGATCCAGGAATATACCAGAGATATATTGGGATTCATGAATATACCAGTGTGATATCATCTTCAATGTTATACTGGGATCCATGAATATACTAGTGTCATAGTGACATCAGCATTATACTGAGGTACTTTACAAAAAGGGAGAGCACTTTAAGCACAGTAATGGCTTAGTGCTTCACCCAAAGACACATTGAGACAGCAAACCTGCATTAGCCTGGTTTGGTATTGAACTAGAGACCATTTGATTATCAGTCTGATGCTCTACCAACTGAGCTACCAGATCTAGCTGAGAAGACATGATATCAGATAACTGAGATTGCTTTTCTCAATAATTGTTACCTGATGTGTGTGTGTGTGTGTATGTGTATGTAGTCAAACCATCTCGACCTCAGTTATCTTGAAAACCCATATATGTCAAACACTTTGGTCTGGTCCAGACAAATCCTTCTTTGTCATGCTAATTTTTGCCAGCTTATCTCGACCACTGTTAAGTCAATAACCGTTTTGTTGGGTATAAGTTTCAGTCCTAAGTAACATGTGGACCCACTTAATTTGACGAAATGCAATTTTTAATGTCCATCTCAGAGAAATGTTTACAAGAAATGATCTGGTGTTCCACTATTACCAGGACCTCCTACTGGCAAGGATGGAAAAAATAGGTACAAGACCAAATTTTACTGGTACAAATGCTTATCAACCAATCTCTTTATCACTTGCACAGAGTGGAGAAAATTATCATGTAAGCAATACTTTAGAGTAAGGAAATTCAATGAATGCATTTCTGATCTTTACGTAAACTGCATTCAAAATGGACATTATTGTATGTCCACACCACAACATTATAGTTCGTCTCATACAGCATTGTGAATTTAATCTTATCTATAATTTGGAAAATTATCAGGTCAACATCATTAAATGTAGCTACAAATACCTAATTTGTTTTACACAATATATTTAAAACAAATTTGATAATATTTAAAGTGTTTTCATACTTGGTGTGAGTGTAAGCCTTTAACTTCAACATGGCTAGATCATGCAACTCACAATAATCTATAAATAAAAACCTGCAAAACTCCAAACTAAGCTCCCCACCACTGGTTATTAATTTGTTTTGAACAAGAGTAAATAAAAGCACCAAAGGTATCATAAAAAAAAGAGTCTGTAGAACCCAGTATTTTTTTAAAATGAAAATAGCCATCGCTGTACCATGATTACAAATTCTTCAACACAAACGGAATGAAGCAGAATGCGACTGATAGGATTAAAATCTAAAGAGTGCTTTCATTTGTGTTGTTTTCATCTTGAATTTCAAGATCATACAATCCATCAAGGAGATTAGCTGACTTTCCTTCTGGTGCTGTGTTCATGCCGATGATCACTGATCAAAGTCAGGTGGGATATGGGACTACAACTGTATGAATGGAATAAGTTGTCTCCTAACTGCATTAATGGAATAAGTTGACTTCATACAGAATTTGATGTTGAGACAGTTAACTTCAAGAATACCAACAGCCCTGTCTTTTTCCGGTACAAAGCAAAATTTATCAGTAAACACTGGTATATACTGGTGTAAAGGAATCTGACAACCCAAAAAAATGATTGATTCTCAAACACAATATAGGTCAGTTACATTTTGCTGCTAGTCATAAGTTAACTCTAACGAAAGAAAACACTTTCAAGAAAACAAAAAAGTATAGTTCAACATGTACATGTACTTCAATTAGCCTAGATTTTGGATAGCAGGAGAAAATCATTGTCTTGCTGAGGCTACCAAAAGGATGAGGCTATTCAAAGGGAAATAAAAACATCTTCAAACCACTGACACTGTTGCAGTAACTTACTGTTATAAAAATATATGACTTTTTACTTAATCTCATTTGCAAGACCTCCTATCTTATTTTTTCTCCAACAAGTCATGACTTAATTATTATTTTTATTGTGCATTAGAAATGCCATTTGTTTTTAGAAATAAAACTCCTTATTTTTTGTACTTCAGATGCATAATCATTGTTCTGCAGTAGATTTATCAACTAAACCCTCATATCTCGGACCGGTTATGTAAAAAAAATTTTGACACCCCTGATATAATCGACATAACTGGGTTTGATTGTATATTAAAATTCATGGTTTTGAATTTTAAAGATGCATTAATGAGTAAATGACAACATATTTTTTCTAGTGTGGAAGTATATACAGGATACCATTGGTGTGAATGGTAATGACAGCATGCATCTCTGCTCTATTTATGATGGTGAGTCAAATGTGTAAATAAGGTACACTTCAAAAATAATACAGCAGTTCTTGCACGAAAAGAGCTGGTAACCAGTCGAATAAATGTCATGAATCAGGAACTGGGCCAATTATAAGACAAAGCTATGGGTAGTAAATAAAAATTCTAAAATTAAGGGTGGGATTATCTTTGGATAAATATAGTATACAATTTTAAAGATTTCCAAGTGCATACAAGTAGGCCTTTCTTCGAAGCTTGCATGGCATACCATCCAGCTATCCCATAATGATTTGAACCTAGAAAGGAAAATTAGATATTATTCATAAATTGATATAATAAACATACATGTACTGTCAGATTTTCAATAATAATAATTCTAAATGAGGTTTGTATGATAAACTAAGTTCATTTGGAGTATAACAAACTTATATTACCAGAAACATGTCAAAAATCACAATGATTTGTTAAAATTAGGATTCACTGTACATATTTTATAAATTCATGCAAACTGCACAGACCTAGATCTGCCAGAGAATAATTCATCAGCATATCTGGGTCTTTGCATTTTGTTAGAAGTATTCAACAGAACAAACAACAAGGATCCTGATTAAAAGGTGTCAACGTCCATAATAACAGTGCCGTTTTAAGACATAGGCACACGGGGCATGTACCTAGGGTTCCACTGAAACCCCAAAACAAAATTTTGGTGTCAGTTGTGTTAGCAGTTTAGTATTATATTAATAAATTTAACAAAATGACACACAAGCACATAGAAATGCAATGCAATACTCTATATCTGTGACTGAGAGATTGAGGCACAATTATGGTTACTTTTGCCTACGGCCTACAATACTTCTTAAAACGGATCTGCATAATAACCTGGGTAATAAAATTAGCTATAAAGTACCCATTTATTTCATGTAAAAACTGAAAACAAACCAAAACCATGTTTCCAAGTTCAGATCAAAGATTATACCTGGTGATGTCAGGAAATGAGATACGGAATAACAAGTACATTTCAAGGCTCATGTCATGTGCATATGTCCATCGTAGACCTCTGCCTAGTGATCTTATATTTTGTTGTGTGCGATCATTTGGCTAGGTATGTCAAACAGTTTCCTTATTTTCTACTTACAGTAATTGTACATGACATTTCCAATAAACTTTAACAATTTCTTTACAAACACAAATAATAACCTTTAACAATTTGCATATATTTGGAAAAATGAAAGTTCACCATTCCTGTGATATGTGAATTTGGCCATTTTTCATAGGTGTCAAATTTCATGGTTGGTGTAACAAGAATATTTCATAAATACTGCATTTGTCTGCAGAGAAGAAACATTGTTCATTAGTTACTTCAATTCATAGTTGGCATCAAGCATGAAATCCATGACATCTTATAAAAATTAGTGCCATAAAATAAATTGCAAATTCACATTACATATACTTGATAAGTAGCTGATAGAAGAGTGGATGCAGTCCTGAGATCTGAATAACAGACTGAGTGTATAAACAATCTGTGAGATTTTACTGTGAGTGAACAAAATTTGTGAGATTTCAGTAAAGTCTGCAAGATAAGTTTTGCAAAGCTATTCATGGGCATTTATGAGAAATGCAAACAAACTGTCTGAAAAGATTTATCTTGACAACATGTTGCCAACTTTGTGGAATATACACAATAGCTGAAATAATCCTTGTTATTCTTCATCTAATAGTCAAGTCAACAATGCCACATATTATGATAGAACTACAAGGCATGGTCCTTAAGAAATCTATTTTTATGACGTAACTATGCGCTTCATATTCAGAGAAAGAGACAGAGATATGACTGCAAAGTTTGCACATATCATATGCAATACACTAATTAATGTCCTCTTCATTTTGTTATTAATATGAATATTAGATCATGCATAATTTATTTATTCTTTAGTATTTTAACTAAACTTATTCTACATGAAAACTGAAAGCCAGGGAAGAGCTCTTTAAAAAATATTTGATGCAAAACCAAAAAAAGGACTAGGTCATTGGAATAATTATTTAGTCTGGACAAATGGTTAAGTGTTTATCTGCATGTATTCTTTAAATGCAAAATTTCTCTGAACTAGTAAAAAGAAAATTCTTAAGTAGGTGTCTATAATTCTAATACTTGTAGCTGATTACAGACATCAGTACTCCTCGCCATAAGTCACAGTCTGATAGTTCATACTGAACAGAATTTACCAAATTATTTACAACACCAGGAGTGGCATACTTCCATTTCCTAACAAAGTACTGACCTTTTGCTACGACCCAGCCTACACCAACTTGTTCAGCTTTCTGAATGGCTAGCTTCATACAGAAATTTCCAACGACTGGCCCCAGCAGATTCTGTCCATCAACGTAAGCAGTAGCTGCTAACTCTTGCAGCACAGTTGGTTCTTTTTCACTCACAGTGATGCCGCTCTGGATATCATGAACATACATATCTAGACAAAGAGTAAAAAAAAATCTGATCTATATTGTCCTATGTGAAGATCTGACAGCAACCACTCAGGGGTCATGTTCCAATGACCTTTGAATCACCAATGGAAATGCAGCTTTCAGAAATCTAAAAATGATTTAAACCGTTCAGCACATATTGATGCTCTTCAGCCATACTGCTCAGTCTCCTAAATGCAAGATATTTGCTTCATCTAATTGGCTGATAGAAATTAGCAATAATGGAAACAACATAGGTGACCAGAACATGACCCCTAAGTATTCACTGTCAGATCTTTTCTTAGGACAGTGGAAATTAATTTAATCAGAATTAAAGTGCAAACTAACATTATAGTGTTCATGTTAAGGTTTGTCCAAAGGTGTAGTTTTTTTAAAGTCCTTGCACCCTGGCTTTTAAAAATGACATACCAGTCATGTCACTGCATCACAAAATAACATGGTCAAAAATTTCACACGCATGAAAAAAGATGGATCCCTAAAAGAAAAATTCTTTCAATCATCATTTATTGAAATCTTGTTCTGGTCTTTATTTCTTTTACTTATCATAATTATTAAAAACTAATGCACACACTACAGATGATTCAGAAGCCTGACTAATAGCTTTCAAAGCCACTTGTCCTTGGTGAGTAATTATTTATGAGAGATGTGAGAATATGAACATGAAATTGTTTTCTAAATGTATAATTTTAACTAAGAAAAGCAGTATTTAGTTAATTTTGTCATATAAATGTAATTCACTGTTAAAAGCATGCAAATGTAGTTTAGAAAAACTCAAGATAAATGGAATATGAGAAAAATACTAACAAGAATACTGTAATAATCGTATATAGGATTTTTTATCATATAAATTATCATTGTTTTTATATGATACTGCCTATTACCCACCCCTCCAACTCAAACCACCCTTAATCACACCTACTGGAGCATGATGTGGAAGTTGTATTTGAAAATGTTACATTTTTTTATGCCTTGTCATGACCACATGTTCATTTAGTAGAAAACATTGGAAAATATCTGAAATGTATAAATTTATATGCATATTTTTGACTCCCTTTTAAGGACCCAAGTTTAAATGCATCTGACCTTTGACTCCATAAGGACCTCAGGAGGAAACATGTGACTTCTGATTCCCTCCTAAGGACCCCAGGGGAGAAAACAATGAATCATACTCCTGTCTTTTTATTGTCACAATGTGGAAAAGTCAGTAAAAAATGATTTCTGGTGGTCTTTTATTCTGCATTTTTGGAGGAGAAAATACATATCTGGGTCAATTATCTCCACCTCTCCATATATAACAATGATAAAACTACTGCAAGACCAGAAAAGGGAATGAAAATCCTGAGTTACCAAAAATTCTACAAGCAAAGATAGCCATTCCATCAAAGGAATTGTTATATCCAAGTAAACAACCAAACTACGTTCCCAATTAAAAGAAAATCCAAATGGATGTGAAGCTGAATTTGTTTGCCATCCATGTACATGGCTCATATTCATATGGGTTAAGATTGGCAGGATCGAGTGAAAACTGACTATATTTTCATCCCTGGACTGAGCAGATGCAGATTTGCATCGTGTAAATATAAATATATTTTCTACCCTTAAGAAGTGATGATATCAGCATCACTTAATATTTGGAATGCATCAGTTATAAATACTGTGCCTATTTGTCTGCTTACTGTAAGTCTGGTAATGTCACTAAGGAAACAACTTCATTATCTTTTACACAGTTATCCAATGTAAGCTTGACACTAAAATGGGCGGGACTCTGCATTAAGAGGTCAGTGTTAGGACTGGCTGGCCTGGTGTCAGGATAATGTGAATGGGTGGAACATGATGCTACATATCTGCGGCATGATGCCCTAATGCTAGACATCACTATAAACTGCCACGTGGCAGACATCCCAGTGATATGACTGAAATTTTTAAGATAGGTTAAAAATCCAAATCACACACAAATACTAAAATAGATAAATATTACAAACATATTAAGCTGAAATTCATGCCTATCCTTCACCTTCTTAAACACTTTTCACTTGTTAGTATTTATGGCATCCTTTATTAGGAGAAAAGTCTCTCATTCAATGTGCAATCATATATCTTTACAAGTGAGTTAGAACTCTTGTCACGAGACTGAGAATGTCAAAATTTATAGGATTTTTCAACTGGTCAGGCAATTTTAGTTACCCCATGTAAATACTTTCAAGACACAAGCTGTAACAATATAGTGTGATATAAAGATATAAGTCAGTTTTTGGAGACAACCTTACATGAAAGGAGTGGAATAAACACGAGAAACTTATACATGTGTTAGGTCATTTATTAGAAATTACTGTTCGTTTAAAAAGCATATTTAGCAAGTACTTCAGGTCTGTACCTTTTGTACTTGCCTATAAGTCGAGTCAACATGTAAACAGCAAAGGTAATGACCTGCTATAGCATAGTGTGATATTTTTTATATGTAATTACTTTTTATAGGTATGTGAATATTTTTTATATGTAATTACTTTTTACAAGGAAAATGTCAACTTACATTTGAAATGAATATTTTAAGTCGCATTCAATTTAGAGTAACTTTCGAATACTGCATTCTGCTGTATGTGTGGTTTGGATTTTTTAACATAGCTTTTCTAATTTTTTTGGTCCTATTGCTCTATGATGTTTTCAGTATGGGAGTTTATACTGATGTCTAGCACTGGGGCATAATGCTGCAGTCATGTAGCATGATGTCCCACCCAGCCACATTATCCTGACACCAAGATGACCAGTTCTAACACTAACTTCTTACTGAGTGCCTAGTGTGGCAGCTGTTAGTAGAATTCTTATAAGTCTTTGGTATAACTTGGCTAGGGTTTGAACCCACAACCTCCCATATCCGAGGTGGATGCTCTGACCACTAGGCAACTGGAGCAGTCCAGCATGCAGTTGTAATCTATTTATGAAGTAGATAATGTTGAGATAAAAGCTGACTGGTTGATAACTAGTTGGAGTAATGACACATAAATCTTCCAATTCACTTTAGACCAGTCAACAAACTTCCTTTTTATTGCATGAGTATGTAGATCTCTTGAATGGAGATATGACCAAAATGTTATCTTTTAGTATAGAGGTTGTTGGAAATTGAGATAAATTTGTTATTTCATGTGCATGGCTACTCCCCAGCTTTATTAAAGGCTTTACCACTCTCTGGCATTAAATCAGTACACTAATTAAAAATGATCTTAAGCATAAAATTCTTGATACTTTCATCAGACTTGTCAAGATGTATTCATTAATGACAGGCATGCATTTTTTTGCCAGGTCTGGCATGTAATGACTTTACTATCAGACTGGTAACAGGCAGTATGGTGAAAAAGTGCACATCAGGGATTCTGTCTGGTTTTGTTTTTACTGTCATCTTTGGAACACACAAAAATTCTGGAGTTAAGCTCTGGCCTCGATTAGACCAACAAGTAGGTCTCTGCTTTTTTTTTTTATATCTGACAGCAGCAGCTGTCAGATAAAAAAAAAAGCAGAGACCTACTTGTTGGTCTATGACCTCGATAACATGTGACCACATTCTCTAAGCACTCTCTAAATCCCTTCTACTTGGTGTTATTATATAATATACTGAATCCCCAAGTAGTTTGTAAAAAAGGAGAGGGAAGTGTGAGCAGAAGGGAAAAAAAATGCAGAGATCTATTTGCTATTCTAGGATTTAATTATAGTGCAACATGAATGTAAAAGATTAATGCCTAAACTTGCCTAAACTGCAAAACGACTAAACATAACCACTAACCTAGTCTATTCAGCCCATGACTATAGTGTCCTCTATGGTCAGCTGTGGCCAAGTTATCGGCAAGTAGCTCCGAATGGCTTCTCTTCGTTCCAACTTTTACCATGCAATCCACGATGAACCTTTTCACCTCATCAAAGGGAACTGCATCCCATTCCTGTGATGATGAATACTTTTTCCCACTGCAAGAAGCTATGCTTATTCTAAAAGCTCTGCCTACATTAAATGCATACCTGCTTGACATGAGGACCACTGCCATATTGTTGTTAATTATAGTCAGTTGGTTTAAACCTCAACCGGCCCCTTGGTCAGCGGACAGTCAATATATCTACCAGAACGAAACTGAAGTTGCGGAACATAGAAATAGGCCTAGCCCACAGTCACTTGATTCCGAGGTAAAATAATGTATACACTCACCAATTAACACAAGGTAACTAACTCTAGCAGGTCACAATCTGACCCCTCGATGACTCTGTTCTAATTTTCAATGCTATCTACGCATTCAGTCACTCATAACGTACGCCAATATAAAGAAGACAATCCACACCTTCCATCCATTGCCATTAAAGTGATTTGATGTGATTATGATTTTTAACGTAGCTTTAACAATTTCTCTGTCATATCGCTACGACGTCTGCAGTGTGACAGTTTATAGTGATGTCCGGCACTGAGGCATCATGCCGTAGACTAGACCAACAAGTAAGTCTCTGCTTTTTTTTTTTCTGACAGCAGAAAAAAAAAAAGAAAAAAAAAAAACAGCAGAGGCCTACTTGTTGGTCTAGCCGCATACATGATGTCCCACCCAGTCACATTATCTTGACACCAGGCCGACCAGTCCTAAAGAATAACTTCTTAATGCTGCGCGTCAACCGAGACAGCTGTTATTTTCAGTGCCATTTTTGTAAGTCTTTGGTATGCCTCGACCGGGATCGAACCCACAATCTCCCGCATCCGAGGCGGACGCTCTAACCACTAGGCCACTGGAGCGGTTACCATTTAAATAACCTTACTGATTTTGATAGATCAATTTTGCACCAGTCTGATGCCCCCCTCCCCCACTAATGAAACAAAAAAAAAAGTTTCATGTGTATTTGTATCCCCCAGGTGTGGTGTAATTTAATAGTTTATAATAGAATTTAAATTAAAAATTTATTTAAAGAGAAATTTTTAACGGGGTATTTTTTTCCCCTACTGTGCCTTTATGATTGGTTCATTCCATTATTATTTTCTCGGAATCCGTCACCTTTTCTCGTTATGTGACATTTGCCAAAGGGTCCCATATGTTCTGTTTATGCTATATGTAATATGCTATATTGTGATTGCTATAGATGTCTTATAAGGACGGCAATTAAATTAAATCTATCCCAGGTTTTCCTCATAAAGTTGATGTGTGTGTGTGTGTGTGTATGTATGTATGTATATATATATATATATATATATATATATATATATCTGTGTATGTGTGTATCTATATATATATATGTATATATATATATATGTATGTATGTATGTATGTATATATATATATATATATATATATATATATATATATATATATATATAGATATATATATATATATATATATATATATATATATATATATATATATATTGAGAGAGAGAGAGAGAGAGAGAGAGAGAGAGAGAGAGAGAGAGAGAGAGAGAGAGAGAGAGAGAGAGAGAGAGAGAGAGAGAGAGAGAGAGAGTTTGGAATGTATTGTTTACCATTGGAAAGAGAGATGGTGCTCATGGAACAAAACTAAAAAAAAAAAGACCCGTTGTTTTGTGTGTGAATTCTGTGACGTCTATCTTTTTATATTATTTCTTGACTACTTAATTTGGTTGAGACAATTATATTGCATTATATAAGGAGTTACATTCCCTTTGTTTCATTATGCTCCTCCTTACATTTACGATGCATCTCAAATTTCCTTTATGCCAAAGAAAAAGAATTCCAAAGGATCTAAATTTTAAAAGGATAAAAAAATTGTTAATGTAGTATTGTCAGATGGTCGCCCATTGTTAGTATTTTTCCTATCCCTCGTATACATGTACCGCCTATTCATGGATTTTTCTGAGGCTCTCTCGTAGGCCTGTCCATTTTGCATAGCGCCATGTGGCTTAGCCCCGCGATGTCTACGTCCCATACTTACTCCATGTGTAGGTTCCCTGTCCATAACTATAATAAAATAGAAAATATAGAATTTAAAATTATTCATTATTGGGTGACTTTTTAGCATGTTAGTTACACATTACCAATTGGTTTCACAGTCAAACATTTGATTTTATTTGCTGTGTATTCTTCGTAATATTAGTATTTATCCTAAAAGATCTTTGATTGTAATATTTTATATTCCTTACATGTTTATGATTATTACCTGCCCATATGTTTTCATGGTTTCCACAATGAAACTAATTATTTCCCTTAAGAATTTATTGTCTAATCAGAAGTATATTTTTCTGATAGTTTTCTTTGAATCTGTGCATTTATCTTTGCCCTATCATTCTTATTTCTTGGGCTTTCAGTTATGACATGTGTTTTTGGTGTATCTTGTTCTTTTACACATTGGACACATTGGACATTTTGGTATTTCCCTAACCATATTTCTCTTTTTTGCCATTTCACCTGTTAAATTAGACTTTGTATTTTTAAAGATTTAATATTTGAACAATTCATCCATGGTACCCCCAATTTTCCCTCCCCATTTTAATTTTCGAGCTTATTCCTCGTGTTTGTTGTTGACATTTCTCTAATCCAATTAAAGCTGTTTTTTTTATTAATTTCCCATATAGTTTTAGTGTCCTTAAATGTATACTGTAAATCCCTTATATAATTAAACCTACTTGGAAAAGTAAGATTTTTTGATAGTGAGTTGTTTCTATATGCCCCCCCCTTCCTAATTAAAAACCCAGACCAGTAAATATAAAAAGCTTCCCAAAGAGTTTCTGGATTTGATTTTAAATCTTTAAAACAGTTAATAATATTTGATTGTATAATTAAAATTTGATTGGGCAATGCTAACCCTCTCTATTATTTACTTTATACAAAGTAGACTTTTCAAGGTAATATATTTTAAAGTTCCAAATATATTTAATTATTTCATTTTCTATTTTTCTCTAGTTTCTTGTTTTCAAAATCAAACGATTTTATCATATAATTCATATTTGAATAGAAGCATATTTTGGCTACTTGTGCCCGCTCCATTATACATAATGGCATTTGCGCCCAGATTTCCATATTATTTTTAGAATTGGGATTAAAAAAACAACACAAACGCCGATAATTCCGTGCAACTAGTTTCGCATATAATGTATGCTTCTTCAGGCACAAAATGTTTTGAAATAAACGGATGACGTCTTTACAGGCTAAAATAAAAATTACGTCATTACGTAACTTCATAAGAAATTACGCCATTAGGTAACGTCATAAAAACAATGCATAATCACAACAACTATATATATATATATATATATATATATATATATATATATATATATATATATATATATATATATATATATATATATATATATATATATATATATAAAGAATACAAATCATATGGCGAATAACAACCCTCTCAATAAAATTCACGGCAGAAATTTCCAACTCAAACCATGTTTTCCTGGACACAACAACCAGACTGGTGGAAAACAAATTACACACAGACATCTACTCGAAACCAACCGACAAACACCAGTATCTTCTCCCAACCAGCTGTCATCCAAAACACTGCATTAAGAACATTCCATATAGCCAGGCACTGAGGATACGCAGAATTTGCTCCGACGATGAAAGATTCCTAGAAAGGTCTGAAGAGCTGGCTAAACATTTAATTTACCGAGGCTACGACAAAGACCTGATTGCGGAGGCAATCCAAAGGGCCAAACAAACAAACCGTGATGACCTACTCAGATATGGACAGAAAGAAAAGGTTGATAGGATACCATTTATTCTGACCTATCACCCAGACAATCCCAAAGTAGGTAAAATCATCGCAAACCACTGGCCAACCGTGCAATCGTCAGACATACTAAACCTAATACTTCCGAACAAACCTGTAGTAGCTTACCGGAGACCAAAAAACCTAAAGGACATCCTAGTCAGGGCCAAGCTAACAACAATCGCTAGTCAAAACCAACCTAGTCAATCTGGACCCTGTGGCGATAAAAGATGCAAAACCTGTCAACATATGATAGAGACCAAGACATTCACTAGCACAGTGACTAAAGAAAAACTAAACATACATGGTCCACACAAAACGTGCAAAACAGAGAATGTGATTTATCTCATCACATGTAAGATCTGTGGCCTTCAGTACGTGGGAGAAACTGAAAAGGTACACATAAGTATAAACCTTCATAGATCTGATTGGATGACAAAAAAGCTGTACAGAAGCCCGGTCGCAGAACACTTCTCCTCCCCTGGCCACACTTTCAGTGATATAATACTTATCGCTATTGCCAACAACCACAGCTGGAGTTCCGAAACCAGGAAGGAAAAGGAATCATACTGGATACGCCGCCTTAGAACATTGAAACCAAGCGGTCTAAACCAAGAAGACTAGAAAATGAAAACTATGCACTAGTAGAATTTAACATTTTCTAAATCTTCTTATCCTTCAATTTTTACTATAAGAATAACCGGTATAGAACCAAATATCCGGGATATAATCTGCGTTACATATGTACACAAAGTAAAAATAGATGTCGCTTTGGCTTGTAGACTTTTAGGGAATTATACAACGTTTTCAGTTTCCGCAACTAGTCTATACAAGCTGGTTGTATTTATAGTTTTAGCACATGGGAAGATAGAAATGTAGAGGTTTACAAACGCAACGTTTTTGTGTTTATTTGTTTGTCGTAACTATGTTTTGTATTTGCCTTTGAAAAAGACTCATTAAGAGTCGAAAGCGCTTAGGCTAGTTAGTTACTAGTTTCGTACTGTTCGTCGTCAGTTTATTGCATCTATCTATATATATATATATATATATATATATATATATATATATATATATATATATATATATATATGACAGGATCTAAAAGATACACGAGTCTCTAATGAAACCTGAATCAGTAAAATAATAAAATATAATAGAGACAAACAGTCATACATACAATTATAGTGTTATAAAAGATATACAATTTCACAATTGAAAAGAAAATTATACAATTTTATATAATACATTGGTATTAAGGCCATTAGGATACAAAGTATCTAATTTATGTATCCAATAAGTCTCTTTTATAAGTCTGTTCATGTCTCCATGCACAATATCTATTGGCATGAAAGAAAAATCGAGTAGACAGTGATTATGGGTGTTAAAATGTGCAGAAATATTAGATGAAAACTGAGGATCTTTATAATTTTTAATATGAAAGCGATGACTATTCATTCTTTTAGAAACTTGTTGAAGTGTTTGTCCAACATATTGCATGTTACATTTTTGACAGGTTATCAAATAAACCACGTTAGTTGATATGCAGTTAGTGTTAAAACGTAGGGAAAATGTCTCTTTTGTGTTAGCGCTACTAAAAAAATTACTTTCTCTTATGTTTGCACTTCGAGAGCATCGATGTATATTACATTTTGATGACGAGAATTGTCCTTTTTTATTTTTTTCTGTATGTTTAGTTCTAATTTAAAAAATCTTGCAAATTCTTGGGTCTCTTATAAGCAACAATAGGCTTATTATTGTAAAGGGATTTTACGCTGTTTTTATTTGATAAGTTTAGGAGACTCCAATATTTATTAATTATAAGACCTATATTAGGTAATGAAGGATTGTATTGTATTTTAAAAGGAACTATATTTTTCTCCATTGTACAATTTGCTGTATTTAAAGCCTCATTTTGAGAAAGATTACGGGTTATGTTCAGCGCAGAATCAATGATATATACTGTATAATTTCTGTTTTGGAAATATGTTTTTGAACCATTCAACGAATTTTGTAATCGACAATCTTCTGAAATAATGCGTTGGTATCTTTTAGCCTGGCTATATGGTATACCGTTTTTACATGACATTGGATGGCATGAAGAATATTCTACATACTGGTGGATATTAGTTTCTTTGTCATGAATATTCGTAGAAATAGTGTTATCAATATGTTTAATTACATTTACATCTAAAAATGAAACATGCGTATTTGATGCAGTATAAGTAAATTTAATTGTCGGATGAAAATGATTTAGGCGATGAATGAATTTATCCAGTTCTTCAGTTGAATGGTTCCAGATTCATAAATATAAAGATCAACTGAAGAACTGGAGAAATTCATTCATCGCCTAAATCATTTTCATCCGACAATTAAATTTACTTATACTGCATCAAATTTCCCTGTTATTATTTCTCACTTTTTATTTATTTCATTATTTATTTTGTTTAATTTCTCTTTCAACTCAGTTTCATTTTCTTTTGACTTCCACTTTTTTAATTCTCTTTCTAATTCTTCTTTTTATTTCCTTTACATTTCTTTTTTTTTCTATTAGAGAATTGTATGGATTTTCCTTTTTAGCTTGTCCCATTCTTCTAATATATCCAATCTGTCACCTTTATCTTTTGTTGCATTATTTATTTCATTTTCTTTTTAAATTTTATTTTGAATTTCTCTATCTCCCCCCCCTGAATACCCGACTCTCCAGATTCTTATTGTTAAACTTCCATATCCCCTTACCCCATTTCATCCTATTTTGTATTGTAATTGTTAATTTAAATAATTTATGATCGACAATTTTATATTAGTTATTCCTGCTTATATTTATATTCCTTTATCAAAGTTGGTTCCGATAGTTTTTTCTAATCTACTTGCTCTTACATTTTGTACACGTATGTATACTTAGTTCTTGCCATGTTTAATTTCCTATAAATGTCACAATTTATGTTTCTTAGTTAATTTTATCATTCCTCCCTAAATATTAATTAAGTTGGTGCCAATTTACCAATCCTGTCTATTTTATCCCTCACCCAATTAAAACCAACCTCCTGTTACTAAATTATCCATTGAATGTTTACTTAGATGTTTATCTGTTTTCCATGAAGTCTTGTTTCTTATACTTGTTCGCTGGAATATAAGCTTTAATTATATGAATTTTATTTATTTCAATATGAAGCAATCTACCACTAAAAAGTTTTCTCTCATTCTTCCTTTTCCATACTAATCCTTTCTTATTTTTAATAATGGTGGCTACCCCTTTCGTTTATATCATCATATTTGTGATTGCTAACTAGCACAATCGCATTTATTCCCTCCATTATTTGATGTATTAATTCCTTTGTGAGTCAATTATGTATTTTCTGTATTAGGATTTAATCATATTTAGTTAGTTTGCAAAGTTCTACAATTTTTATCTTATTTATCCCTTTTCTATTTGTAGAAGCTATTGGAAGTTTGTTCTTTCCAGATGCCACATCACTCCTTATAATTAATTCACATTTATATTATGCATTCAGTTATTAATATTCAGAATGATTATAATCATTCATTTTGTAGAGGGTTCAACTCCCCTTCATGAAGTGCTAGGGATACACTCTCCTTCAATTTGACTATCATTTTCTGTTTCTTCCAGTCTTGCCTCAACATTTTTTTGTAATTTCTGTGTCCATTTCCGTTTCCCTGATTATTTCTTTGCTTTTACTCCCACTTTCTCCTGTTCCCAAGTCTTTTTTTTCTTTTTCCCTTTTTTTCTCTTTGTCTCCTTCTCCACTACTCCCGTATCCTCCCCTGTTGGAATGCTTTCACTCTCTGTGCTGGAAAGTGATAGTGATTTCATCATTTTTCTTTTGTTCTTTCTCTTCAGGGTTTTTGGAGTTGATGTTGATGGTTTGATTCCTATTAGGTCTCCATATTTATCTTCTTGTTCCCCTTCTCTTTCCTCTGCCTCGACTTTCTCTAACTGCACATAAAATCAGTTTTTCTCCAGTACTTCTCTCCAAGGATTTTTTGTTTCATTGGCTTGAAAGTTTTTTTTTACTTCTCCTATTTTTCTACCCCAGGGCTGGAGATTTTTGATGTCTCAGCTTTGGATTAGCCAATCTCTTGGGCTATTGTTGCCTCATTATTGTCACTTCTCTTTCCATCTTCTGTTTGTCCTTCCATCACCTCCTCTGTCGTTGTCACTTTCGGTATTTCTTTCTGTTTCTCAATTTCATCTCTTGCCTGTTGGCATTTTGGCAGTGCTTGCTAAAATTTCATGGCGCTCCGCCTCAGTCAGATTTTCATTTTGTGTATTGATCACCTTTGCATATATTCTGTCTTGTAGTAAGTTGGGGCAATTTCCATCAGTATGTCCTATCTGTCTACATCTGGGGCATGTCCTGTTATTCTCACATCCACAATACCAACTCTTGAGCAGAAACACTATCACATAAAAGTAAGTTGGAATGTTACTAGTATGTTCCTTTAGTATGGATATGATTTCCATCCGTTTTCATGGGGTTAAAACCCCATAATGTTGTCATTTTTGTTTGATCTAACAGTGAATTTAAATTTTGTTTGTAGTTTCTTGATTATTTCACAATTATCTATTTTGAGTAAAAGGCCTGATTAAAAAATGTAAATTGTCTTTGCCTCTACCTCTCGAACGATTGACGCTGTTTACTCTATTTTGGCTTTGTGTACCTTAACTTCTAAGGAGTTTGTTGCCAAAATAGAGGGGTCATATGATTTGGAATATAAAACATATTTATTCCTCCCCCTGTTTTGTATCCCGTCGATTTAATTGATGTTAATCCATGAGCTTTCATAGAAATCAAGATGTCCGCCCGTCATGGACACTCCAGAATGTCCCCAAAGTCTACTGTTTGGCACCCCATAGATTGGTATGCTACACGCATAGTCCTTTTCCTTTTTTGTTTCAAAGTAACTTCCTAATTTGAGTCTGGGGTTATAGCTCTAGCTCCCTCAATTTGGGCTTGTGCCATTTTGTGTCTTGAGTTGTGTTCACCTTGAGTAATTTTTACTCAATGCAGGTGTCACACCATTATGATGTTTGTTTTCTTTTTACCTGAGACCCCTCTAGGCTCGCCAGTTAAACCCTTTGCTGGTAAACCACAATTTATTTCCTTATTTCCTTCAAGGGTCTATTTCTATCTATGCATACCACAACGAACCGCCTATAAACAGATTTTCTTTAAGATAGTAATATTAGAAAAATGTAGGAAATTGTATAAAAATGAAGTGCCCCTATCAAACTAATAAACCTGAAAATTAGATAAGCATGCAAACTACAATCCATCCAAAGAATGTGTGCAAAAAGTACTTATATTTCCTCAGATCCGCTTTGTCCGGGCCATGTTCAGATTCGATTCAAAATAGACTTTACTGCACTTGTCGTGGATACACAAGCTAAATATCCACGTCTACCTAACGATGCACAAACATAACTATTAAAAGTACACAAAAACCTGGAGATTCAGACAAAACACCATCGAGTCATGTAGTCAAAGGGGTATAATAATCGAAAACTATAAATGACAACAGAAGGAAAGCTCAAGAACCTCCACGTCCAGTTAAAAATGTTATTCAGTCCACAAGAGTAAATAATATATCCATTGCTTCATGTCTTCCACACACTCACGATTATTCCAAGGACCAACCTCTGGTCTACCTCGAAGTGAATACAATTGTTGGGCAGGATGTATGGTGGAGCTCTACAGTTTTGTATTTCGCATAGGGTTAGAATTTAAAGAAAAAGAATTTCACCAAGTTTCCTTCCCATTTATACTGGCTATTAAAAAGACATTGTGTATCTTAGGTATTGTTCAAAGAACCTTTAATTCCCTTTATTTTGGTGTATGATTGATTGGTGTAATATGGCTTATGGAGTATACAGCTTAGCATTACTCCAGATGTGCACCTGTCAAGAAACCTGTAATCGAAAGGATTTAAAACATTATATTATAATATTCCTTAATTAATTTGGCGTCATTAGTTACGGAATGATCTCGACGGTGTTATTCCACAGTGTGGGTTGATAGATGGAACATTACAGATAACTGAGCAAATTATCGAAAGAAAGAAATAACAATTGAGCTCCCATTTAATAAATAAAAATACAAATTTTAATTAATTAACATATAATCAAAAGAAAATCAATTTCATTCAACAGATTTACTAAATTAAATGTATTCAGTTAAAACATAACCAAATTTCCTTCTCTCTCTCTCTCTCTCTCTCTCTCTCTCTCTCTCTCTCTCTCTCTCTCTCTCTCTCTCTCTTTCTTTCTTTCTCTCTCTCTTTCTCTCTCTCTGAGTTTGAAGCTGCTACCTTATATTACCTTATATATATATATATATATATATATATATATATATATATATATATATATATATATATATATATATATATATATAAATATATAGTATGCCTCATGCTAGACAAGTTCACATACACTTCTACATATATAAATAACTATATTAGTTCATATCAGATAATGGAATCGCTTTGCATAAATTCTGACATAATGTTATCTTAGCGAATATCTATATGCAACTGTTTCGGTACAGTACTTTTACTTGAGTTCAAATGACCCTTAGTTCGAAGTTCATTTCACTCTGTGGCCAATTGATAACGAATTGCCACGTGCGTTCTCAGACGAAAGCGTTCTTACATACCAGCATACATTACTTCACGTCTTATTTACCTTTAGCTAGACAATGCGGTTCAATAAAATAAATGCTCAGTTACTTGTGCCATAATATCCACTAAATCTAACTACGCTAAAGTAACTTGCATGATCATTTAAATATCGCGAAATCATGTATAAATATACACTTGTCATTAACTCGCTAGAGCAAATACTCTACACAGAGAATCAATTCATACATCTTAATGAATATGACACATTTATATATTAGGATAAATTCATAAAATTCCTATGAAAATCTACACAACAATATTTAATTACACGCAGTCCATGCATTCTCTCAATGAATTAATAATTGAAAAATCAAAGAATTCAATGGCATAAAATTAACATATCAACAGAGTCCTACGAAATGAATGAGCGATACATGCGTGAATCATAAGCATGTCAACACATTTGCAAGCAAACCAACAAACGAAACAGAATATTAAATTGAAAACAAATTTGCGTACCTTAAATCCGTTTCTTCCCAAACAAAGTGTCATAGCCTAAAGCGTTCCTTCTTTTAAAGACAGCTGTCTGGCCCTTCTCTACGAGTTCCCTTTTTACGAAGAAACACTACTGTCTATACTTCTCCAGAGTGGGTATTAGCCTTGTTTTAAGGAAAATTTGGACTAAAGCATTTTGGCAAAGGTTAGTTTTAAATTGTTTCCCAAAGTGTACGCCCTTAATTTCCCTGGACAATCAGAAATAACTGTTTTTAAAATTTCCCTCCAAAAACTAAAAGGTGTAACATCAGACTTCACTAGCTTAAAATATGCTGCAATTAGCTTACTTTGAAAAATCAGTCTTTTGACATGTGCCCCTTTTTGAACAGTTTCGGTCAAGTTCTATTGCGCACGCATCACGGTACCAGCAAAAATTACCAGGTCAGTTGCTACTGAAGCTTAACGTAACTCCTTTTATGTGTTCAGAGATGAAATAAAAGAAATAATCAGTGAACTTTCTCAATACCTTTCTGGCTTGAATATGTTAATTCAAGGCACAATTTATTTAACCTAAGTTTCACTAAGTCCTCAAAATTCGACACATGACAAAACCGCTAGTTTCACTTGGTCATTTTCACTTACTGAACTTCTTATGTAAATTGTAAAAAAAGAGCTGATAACTTTTATTTACATTTTAAATATTTGGTTTTCAGAAACTAGTATTGTCTAGTCTGGTATAATTATTTTCTCTATTTTATTGGCTGCTAAGGGTAGTGTACTTTAGAAAATTCAGACTGATTTTCGAAGCACAAGAGAGCAGTCATTTTAGTTAGCAGTGTGCTAAGGTTATTTACAATTTTCAAAAGTACAATATGCAAAGAAATGTCAGTCACATTTCATCAAAATAGCATAGAGGTATGCCAACATTCTCTCCGCTGTGCATGTTTTAAATGCAAACAACTTCACCATACATACATCACCCTCTCAAAAGTACATAATAACTGGTGGGCGCCCCCTATATAAACAACCAATACATATAAATAAGAACGATCGAAATTAGAATTAAATTTAAGTTTAATTTCTTCAGGATCGTTTATTCAATATTATTTCGTGGACTTTTTTCAACTAATCTGTTCATTTGCTATATTTTACATGTATCATAAAGGTCACTACACTTTAATATTTGCATAAAGGGCGAGACATCCCAAATATGATATCTCCTAAAGAAGTAAATTTAAAAAAAAATTATGCAGAAATCGCTAGAATCCAAACGATTAGCACGACATGAAGCTCAAGAAAATCTGGTTAATACAGGGGAATGACAGAAATTACAATCCCAACGTTTTAAGTGCTACCTAGTAGACTGAAGTTAAAAAGTGCCCCCCCATTCTTTGCCAATCACAGGAGCTCCATGCTGTGTTGCCAATGGCATCACTTTTGTAAACTTTTGTTTAATATAAAAATGGGTGGGATTAAGGTATTGGAAGTTACTGGAACCAAATGTCGTGTCAAATAGATTAAAGCATATTTCTATCTCTAAGTTATGGACCAACAATACTTCATGAACTGTATTATTTTAAAACAAATATTGATGGGAAAGAGAATGATTTACCATGGCTCCAAAACAATGCCACTAACCCACCCCAATCCCTTAAAATTATATGGTCAGCCCCTAATATAACATGGAGTGACGTAGTTATTTAAACTTCCGTGCATCCGTGTGTTCATATGGACATTCAAATCTGCTTAATGCAAACCCTACCAACAATATTAACTTGCAACCTTCCAATGTCACCAGTGGCATTTGAGTGTGAAGTTTACTAATGATAACACTTACCAATTATTTGGGTTATCATTATACACATCCCACCCCCCGTATCTAATGCTAGTATACGAATGGTATTAATTGAAGTCCTCAAATTTTTAGATCGAAATTTAAAGCTGTCAAACAGATTCAAGAACTCTTTCTTGCCATGATACATAAACACTTATAATAATAGACTACATTTTATTATTTTGAAGGGAAAAGATCAGATAAAAGAGATTTTTTATAATAAAAGAAGTCCTTGCTCAAGAAAGATTTCCAGACACAAAGCCCACAAAATTTGGAGGGAACTCATTTAACCTTTCATGTTCGGATGTGTTTAGTGCAACCACCCACCCACTCCACCCCCATTAAATTTGCAGCCATTGAATTGTACACTTTATCCAGGTAAAAAGTAGATGATCAGAATACAAAATGTTACAGGAATTGTAAAAAGACCCAATTTCTTCATTTACTTACTTGCGGCTTTTCTTTTACAAAGTATAATTATCTTGATGAAGATAAAATCACATATTTGATATGGCTATTTCTATGCACGTGAAGATGACTTAAATATATTTTCAAGCTAAATCACCCAAATTTAAATATTGTACAATTGTACATGTTTGGACTTGTATTATTCTTGAATAAATACATTATTTCCTTAATGTGGCAAAATATACAGGAGCATGAAAATGATCATTGGTATGTATATTTCAAGGATACTGTTTTATTAAGTGTGAAACCTAATTGCCAATCAATATTTAAAGCATACAATATTTTGTTTCATTGGAAACAGGCCTGGATCAAGGTGTGCCATATAAAGAATAATATGGCAATAGGCAAGAAAGTTTGGAAATATGAATGGCACAATCTTTGTACTCTGTCAATCATTGTAACATCATTCCAAAATCCTATACAGGTAATATCTTGCGGCTTTTGGATTTGGATGTATCTTATTCAATAGTAGATTAAAACTGATTGAATACCAACACAATGCAGTTTCATCTGACTTTCTGAACAATCTTTTTCCTTTTCGAGATTTTCACTAGGTCCAACAAATAAATGTGTTACACATACAGGGAATTTCAAGGAGTCTAAATTTAATTTGGGGATACTTTCCAAAAAGCATTAGTGGCCAATATTTTTATTGCAATTTGATTTTAAAAAATGAAATGGTTAGGTGCAAAAGAAGAATGAGTTGTCATCTGTTATTTGCTACATGACATGTTCAAATCCAAAATAATATCATTTCATTATATTAATGTATATTTCGGCAAGATCCCCAAGACTGAGAGGAAATCAACGCATTGTTGTGAAATTCTCCAGCTTTGGTCAAGCTATGTAATTTTACTGGAATTGATACCTACAATGTATAACTTAGATTTTAGGTATCTTCCTTTACTATCTGAGATTAAAACCAAACTGGCATCATTGCTAATTGTACATCACCATTTGTAACCATAAATATTTTTTATTTTTTTTACTTCATTAACAATATTCATACGTGTTCAGTATATAAATTCTTTGCAAAAACAGATCAAACTGTCACACATGACTGCAAAAGAGTGAAAGAATTGTAATCCAAAGATAATCCCATAAATGACACTTACAGTAAATTGAATATGTATGATGCACATATCCAGCTAGTAAAATAATTAAACAGTACATTTGAATTAAATAGGGGAAAACTAATGATAACATAATCCCTTACCCACAATTAACATGTTAACTGTGTAAGGAGGATCAGTTATCATTAGTTTTCCTTTTTACTGATACATACAAGAGCATATGAGTTGTATATAACGAAAGTCCAAAAGCAAAATGACAAGATATGACAATATTGCCATATCTATAATTGTGAATTCTAATATAGCAGTGACTTTTTCTACAGAACACTGTTTCATTTTCTGTGCTACTCCACATCTCTTCATCTATTCCCTGACAAAACAAATCAAACCACATTCATCACACAAATCACACTGGTTCCACAACTCACGCTCTGCATAATGATATTTACATATAGAGCAAACTGGATTACTTTTGTCAAATTTTTCCCATTTTCCTTTTTCCTTTACTCTTTCCTTTCCATTTTTTTGTTGACTGCATTTTGCCACTTTGATGCTCGTTGTTTTCATTTTTTCATATAAAGCTGGCTTACTGTCTACCATCTTTTAACTAAAATATTTTTAAAAAATTGGCGTGTATGTTTTACTGCTCCTATTGTGACATGGTGTCGGTTTAGTATTATATTAATAAATTTACCAAAATGTCACAAGTGCACATGGGAAAACAATGAAATACTCCATATCTGAGTCTGAGAGATTGAGGATCAATTCTGGTTACTTTTAAGGTTAGGGTTTGTGCTTCTCTCTCTCTCTCTCTCTCTCTCTCTCTCTCTCTCTCTCTCTCTCTCTCTCTCTCTCTCTCTCTCTCTCTCTCTCTCTCTCTCTAAATTCCTTCTCTTCTTCTCCGATCTTTTTCCTTCTACTCATCCTCATCCATTATTTCTCGCAGGACTAATCCATGTTCCCCATAAAAGCTTCATGTGAAAACACAAGGACGGCACAATCCTTTTCATTGGCACTCTCATCTCATACTTCACACAGCCTGTCATCATATAATAACTATTAAATTTGTTCGGTCACGCATTTGTTCACATCAAGGTACCCATAGTTCTTATACGGTAAAACAAACGTCATAATACAGCACGGTATCAATTACTTCTTAAACATACATCAATAAATTCCACCACATTAGTACATATTCCTAAACAATATCATAATAATCAGACGCATTTCTTTACCATACAACTGAAGCAAATTACGCAAATATTCAAATATCCATGCTCTGATATATGCATAGGTCCGTAGAAACTAATCTTTAGGCCCAGCCCTAGGATGCGCGGGGCCCAAGCAATCGATGAGCGTGGGGCATCAAGCCAAAAAAGTGCATTGTGGAGAAGCGCATGGCCCAGGACGGTTGCCTCGTTCGCCTTGCCTAGCGCCAGGTCTGATAATCTTACATACTTCAAACATGTTTCGAAATTCACAATTCAAGCATGTGTAAATTCTAACATAAAGCATTAATAAATGCATTGGTTTACTACGAAGTGGTCTAATAGCGAACTACAAAATTAATTTTAACCACAAGCTAACAATCTACATAATTCCGCCTCGCATCTAATAATTCTCTACGTAAGGCTCAAGTCCATTTTTTTTTAAAAATACGCATGGAACTGAAACACTACAAAGGTAATTCTACATACTAAACGATCCTAGTAATTAAGAGTACATACTACAACAAGTTACAATTATAATGCCATAATATTCTTCAAAAACTGAGAAATAACTTACTGACCTTTTCGAAGCTTTGTATTTCCTTAGACTCTACCTCTAAGTTCTGCCACCAGATTACGAGTTCCTTCTCTCTCGGAGTAAACCCTATTCATCTGCAATCCTTCCAGACGAATACTAAATTACTCTTACGATTTCGGAAGACATCATTCGGGTCTGAATAGTAATCATACCATTTGTCTCAATTTTGATTGGATATCGCGGTGAACCGATCCAATCAAACTTAAAAGACCATGTCCCTCTCGCTTTTTATCAACGTGGTGACGGATATGAACACGCCCCGCTCACCCCACGGACCTCTCTTTGATCCTGGAACTAACCTTTAACATAAAGATGCGATAACGGCAAGCCTTTGTTAAGTTTTGTGATCTATCGCCTTCGCCGATTCAATTTTCCGGTCTTTGGCTGGTCATCGAAACCTTGCGTAAGAGTTCAACACTAACCCCGCAGCAATTTTTAGACATCAAACACAAGGCCTCTGTAATATCCCTAAGACAGGTTTATTATAGCTGATACATTAATTTATAGCTGGGAGCCCACATAATTATTATTTTTTATTTTGGTCGGGGTGGGTGGGAAAACAGACATGTAGTGGTCAGTATTAGGCAAAACATTTTTAGAGGAGGAATCCTGGGTGGAGCGGGGTCCATGAAATAAATCTCACTCATCATCTCTCTACAAATGCTATCTTATATACTGTCGGTACTTTGATGTATTCCACTGTCATTCGGCGTCGCATATTGTTCGATTTGTCATACCTGTTCATTGAAAGTACCAAGTATATAAATCGTGAAAACATAAATCAGTGATTTTTTTTTCGCTTATTCGATTTATTCGGACAAATTTAAACAAACGGAAATTTAGATGCACTTTTATTTTCGTAAAGAAGTCATCACCTGTATTTTCGTAAAGAATTAAACGCCGGTATCTTCGTAAAAAATCAACACATGTATCTACGTAAAGAATTTAACACGTTTATTTGTCGTAAAGTCAACAACTTCAGCATAAACGAAAACTTCCAAGGTAAACAAGTAGACAGACTGATCGCTGTCCATTACTTGTTTCTAGAACAGTCTATTACAGCAATTGCTGTGTCATCTGCGTTATTTGCAATATCTAGTTTTAATGTTTCTAAAACAAACTGAACAAATAAATAGGAGAAACTATTGTACAGATTTACGGAATTATTGAGATTTTCAAAGTCGGTGAACTACCTCACATCTGTTGCTTGAAAACATAGACTGGCCAAGGAAACACGGCGACCGTATTACTAAATAAACTCTTTTTGTTTTTATTCGAAACGCCAAAAAGTTGATAGTGTTTGCCCCCCCCCACAACAGACAGTTTATAGCTTACAAATCAGTGAATGAATGAATGAATGATTGAATGAAAGAATGAATGAAATGATTAAATTGTATGTATTTTTATATCCTTGATACCTTTTGTTTTAAAATAAATAAATGGTACCACTGAATGCATTGATTAAACTGAGTGTTTATTAATTAATGTCTGGTTTATGGGATATGGACACAGTAGGTGGTAGTTCAGTGCTGAGAAATAAACGTACAGTCTGATTAAAAACAGATCTGAACTGTCCTATAAAAACAGTGGATATATGATTTTAATCAGAATTAACAGATGTAGACAGATCCGTTTTAAGAAGTATTGGGGTCCTAGGCACAAACACTAACATTAAAAGTAACCAGAATTGCGCCTCAGTTTTTCAGTCCCAGATACAGAGTATTGCATTACATTTCCATGTACATGTGTGTCATTTTGTTTAATTTATTATGGTACTAAACTACTAACACAACTGCCACCGAAAGTTTGTTTGGGGGCAAACGCAGGGGCCCTAGGCACGTGCCTCGCGTGCCTATGCCTTAAAACGGCACTGAATGTAGAGACTATAAAAGAAAATGAACTGTAGACTAAACCGAATCCGACCCATTCATTTGACCCTTAACTTTTAACCTCGCAGAAATAGCCGAGATTCCGAATGACGGAGCCACAAAATAGTCCAGTGGAACGAGACTAGATTTAACTGTGGTGAGCTAATTCTTTGGGCACTGGTAAATCCCACATACGTTACTTTATAATGCTGTTGCAAAAATAACATAACAGTACGCATTTTTGTGTGTCGGCAAAAGGTAATTAGAATGTTACCTTTCATACTCGTTCATGTGAAGCGTTGTATATTTTCGAGGGTGTTTGAAAATATCACCTATTTTCGAGGTCAGATGTCACCTGAAACTTGTTTGATTTCTATTAAAATATTAACCATTTTACTGCTTTTGAATACTACAAGAAAATTTTTAAATGAAAGCTTTGGTGTATATCATGGCAGACCTTTATTTAAGTTTTGTAGTACAATTTCAGTGGCTGATATTCTCAGTTCCTCAAATTTGGCAATCAAATTATCAGTAGCACGTAATCAATGGTATATCGGTCAGCGAGGGATAAATTAGTACGTACAGTTCAAATGAAATCTAAAAGACAAACTGCTAAGTAGCTCGTAAAAGTTATGAAATACGTATTTCTATAGATTACCACTATGCAACATTTAACACCTGTTAAAACTCTAGGTTCATACCTGGTTTCTCCGCCATTGAAGGAGTTTACCCCCTCCCCCAAATCAGGATAAAGCTTACTTTGCTGATTGAGGGTTTGGGGGTGTGTGCATCTGTAGTCCTTCAGTTTAAGATGTCTGAAGATTTTGCTTAGATCATTTTTGTAAAGAAAATGAATCAACAAGATATTGTATGATTAAAACAATTAGATTTTAAGCTGTACAATAGTGTCAAAATGGACTGTGAACTATGTGAGATATGCCTAAAAATTTTGCCACTGGCTCCTGCCAGGACATGTGGTCAGAATAGAGCTACATGGCATACTTGTGACAGAACCAGGATCTCAAACCAGTAGATACACAAATTTTGATTAGTAGAGTTTCTTTTAAACCATCAGATTTTTTTTATCAGCATAAATTTTAAGTTCTTTATGGGATTGAAAAAAAAAAAGTGCATTTTAGGGACATATTATGTATTTTCTTCATCTTGTAATAAAATAGCAAATTTTTAACATAAATTGGATTTAGATTCTAATATTACAATAATTCATGCAAATCAGTATATTGTCAGTTCATAAAGAAGAAAGCAGTCTTATAGTTCACTGCAAAGATTTTTCAATAGCATCCAATAGCATTTTAAATTTCCTTTATAAAATTACAGTCTTGTAACCACTGATGACATTTCTCTGTGATTGTTAACTTTCATACTTAACTCAATAGTTCTCTGGTTCGGATTTTCCCCTGAATCTGTTTGTACATGTATTTTGCAAAAAATTGATAATGTCCTCTCTGTATCAGCATTATAATGTTGTAATGATAGGACAGATATGCTAGCCTGCAAAGAACTAGCATAACTTTCCTGTTGCTGGATTTGTAGGGTTGCTGACTGCTTTCCGCTAGTTTTGTTCACCCCATAAAAGAAGATCCTGCCTGGTACATAAGATATACACATATTTCCCAGTCTCATCATCTCAGATTTCTATCCCTTCATAGTTCAGATCCCAGAATCCGTTGGCAGGTTACACCAATGTAAATTCTTCCAAAAATGTAAAGATTGATTTATAACTTAAATTAACAATGAAAAATATATGATGTATTTAAGCTTTTATGCATTTTATTTATCCCAATGTTTATAGTAATTGTCATGTAATATACTGTTCAGTAATATATCTTATATATGAATTAAACTGAATTTTTGTGCATGAATTCCAAAAGATAAATATTTTTGAAACACACAATACAAATTTGGGACCTTTGCTACTAGCCAGCATACACTTAAAACTGATATCCATGTGCTGTTGAACTTGTAATATTTCTCAGCCAGTAGTTTCTTACTCATAGCATTAGGGAAAAGGCACACCTGTTGGCATTTTCCTGTGAACTGAACAAAAAATGCAAGAGTTGTCCTTAAATAATCATCTTAAAATATCTTGAAAAATACAAAAACAATTAACATGAAAAAAAATCACATACTTATTCTAAAGTGTCTGCTAAAATTATTTATTTTGGTTGGTCTCCATCTTATATCCATTCAGTGAATTCACCAACTGATTTTCATCAAAAGCTCTGAATACATCATAGCCATTTTTACTCCTTTATTACTTTTAATACATCAAAAGCTTTTAATACCTCAGAAGACATCCCATGTTTGGCCTTAAACTCCCTATATTAGCAATAGGGTTATAAATTAATGGCTTTATGTATATGCACAGTGGATCTGTCAAGCATCATTGCACCAATTGTTGGACTGGTGGAACATTTCCTGTCCAAGTAGACTGGTTCTGGCTGGTTTCTCTAATATCTTGACATAGAACATAAAATACTGTATTTTGATTTTTTAATCAAATAGCAATATGACTGAAAAAATTGTTAAAGCTATGTTAAAATTCCAAATCACACACAGACACACTCGATGTACATCTTTCTTTATGTACATCAAACAGTTTCCTTATTTTCTATTTATATTTAAGAATTGTACATGATGCATTTCCAAGAAAACAGATGGGTTTCTTAAATTTGAAACCAAGTGTCATGGATTCATTATTGTTGGATACACATTTTAGTAGTAGACCAGTCCACATTGAAAAAAAAGCCATGGTGCCAATGTTTAGTGAAATGGGATTATTCAGTGTGACTTATGGATGTTGTATGACAAAAAAATGTTAAAGGAGAGGGATTTTGTTAAACTGAAGAACATGTTGGCTCAGGAAAAGAAGAAATACATAGCGCTTTACAAATTTTTGACATTAATTCTACAGTGAAGTAACATCACATTCAGAATATGTGGACTTGTTTTTGCAACTTTTCAGTGAAGTCATTGACTGCAGTTTTTTTACTGCAAGAACAGACTTAAAGACCTAATAATGTTTCCTTACCTTAAATATTTTTAGCAAGTTTTCTGTTTTCTATTTTCATAGTTTGGTTTGTTGTAATCATATCATTATATATCTTTGCCTAATGTTGTAACCACTCTGGTGGCCTAGTGGTTAGAGCATCGGCCTCAAATGCGGAAGGTCAGTTAAGTCATACCAAAGATTTAAAAAAATGTTCTAAGAGCTGCTTGGTTGATGCTCATCAATAAGATGTTACTGTTAGTTCTTGTCGGCCTGGTGGCAAGATAATGTGACTGGATGGGACATCATGTTACATATCTTCGGCATGATGCCCCAGTGCTAGACATCATTATAAACTGCCACACTGCAGACATCATAGCGATATGACTGAAAAACTGTTACTCTTATGTTAAAAATCATAATCTCATCACATCACATCTAGTCTTGTAAAGTGCTTAGAGCTTCTAAAGATTAGGCGCTTTACAAAGTCCTCATTATTATTATTATTATTATTATTATTATTATTATTTTTATTATTATTATTATTATTATTATTATTATTATTATTATTATTATTATTATTATCAAAGTTAAACATGATATATAGGTTTGATAAAGTGAATGTTGTGTATAAATAATTTATCATTTTATTTTTGTCTGTATTCTTATACTAATCCACATGGATTTAGCTGATATGTGATGAGAACTTGAACTGCGAACTGCACTCGATTAGTTATGTTGATAACTCTCATGAGTTTGGCATATATGACTGTACAACAAAGCAGTTCAGATTTACGCTTAGGATTCATATGTTTGGATTTTGACTAGTGTTTTTTTTGCCATGACGAGTCATGTGACTTTAATGAATCGTTTCTAGATAAAACACAATAAAAAGGTTCATTTAATGCAGGAATAGTTTGCAGATGAGACTTGGGTATCATCTGATTGGGTTTTCCTACCATTTGACAAATTTGATAAGATCTACAGTATTTACAAACATCACTTTTAATTTGTGGCTAATAAATTGGATTCAAGATCTAGTGATAATTCTTATTTACTTGTAAATGTCTAATCAAGACTAAGAATGAATTTTCTGTTGATGTGACTTTAGAATGATAATATGATTGCTCACTGACCACTTGTAACAAGTAGGCACATCAGGTGATCTATATGAGGACCAAATTTTCAAGTTTATGGCTAGATGATTTTCTTGTGTATAATAGTAATAATAATAATAATAATAATAATAATAATAATAATAATAATAATAATAATAATAATAATGATAAATCTTTATATAATAACCTATTTAACATATATACTCACTTATAAGTTGTGTCTGCAAACAACATAGATCCTGATCTTCCAGAGCATATTAGGGTCAGTGTTACAACAGAAAAGGGGGACCCTGAATGGCTGAGTGGTCTAAAGAGCTGTGCGTTATGGATCACTGCCATCTCACCTCTGTGTGGGTTCGAGTCTAGGACTCAGGGAATGTGGATATGTGAGAAAGTTTGCCAGTAGCTTTTCGTGGGTTGGTGGTTCTTTCCTGTGATTTCCATGTTTCTTCCTCCACCATTATTACTGGCCGATATGAATAGCCTATCAAGTGCTGAAAAATGGCATTAAGCCCAACAACAACTACAACAACTACAATAACAACAACTGAAAAGGTTGTCTCCTTACTCTGGATAATTCATGATCATTGGTAAATTTCCCATGCTCATTCATATCCTCACATCACATGACCATTATAAGTCACATGATCAACATTAGTTGCTGATGAAGGCAGTGGGATATTACTGAAAATTTAGAATTTTGTAAGATATTTATGCTTTGAGTTGGAGAAAGGGTTGTTTATGCTTCTGATTAACTACTTTACAAAAACTGCACAGACCCATATCTGCCAGCACATTATGTGACAGCAGATCTGGGTCTGTGCAGTTTGCAGTTGGACTCAACTTACAGGGATCAACAAGATATGTTAGTACAAAACTATTTTCATGCAGGCCTTATCCAGTTTATTGACATACAAAAATATTTTCATGCAGGCCTTATCCATTCTATTGACATACAAAACTATTTTCATGCAGGCCTTATCCAGTCTATTGACATACAAAACTATTTTCCTGCAGGCCTTATCCAGTCCATTGACATACAAAACTATTTTCATGCAGGCCTTATCCAGTCTATTGACATACAAATCTATTTTCATGCAGGCCTTATCCAGTCTATTGACATACAAAACTATTTTCATGCAGGCCTTATCCAGTCTATTGACATACAAAACTATTTTCCTGCAGGCCTTATCCAGTCTATTGACATACAAAACTATTTTCATGCAGGCCTTATCCAGTTTATTGACATACAAAAATATTTTCATGCAGGCCTTATCCAGTCTATTGACATACAAAACTATTTTCATGCAGGCCTTATCCAGTCTATTGACATACAAAAATATTTTCATGCAGGCCTTATCCAGTCTATTGACATACAAAACTATTTTCATGCAGGCCTTATCCAGTTTATTGACATACAAAAATATTTTCATGCAGGCCTTATCCAGTCTATTGACATACAAAACTATTTTCCTGCAGGCCTTATCCAGTCCATTGACATACAAAACTATTTTCACGCAGGCCTTATCCAGTCTATTGACATACAAAACTATTTTCATGCAGGCCTTATCCAGTTTATTGACATACAAAAATATTTTCATGCAGGCCTTATCCAGTCTATTGACATACAAAATTATTTTCATGCAGGCCTTATCCAGTCTATTGACATACAAAACTATTTTCATGCAGGCCTTATCCAGTCTATTGACATACAAAACTATTTTCATGCAGGCCTTATCCAGTCTATTGACATACAAAACTATTTTCCTGCAGGCCTTATCCAGTCCATTGACATACAAAACTATTTTCATGCAGGCCTTATCCAGTCTATTGACATACAAAACTATTTTCATGCAGGCCTTATCCAGTTTATTGACATACAAAAATATTTTCATGCAGGCCTTATCCAGTCTATTGACATACAAAACTATTTTCATGCAGGCCTTATCCAGTCTATTGACATACAAAACTATTTTCCTGCAGGCCTTATCCAGTCCATTGACATACAAAACTATTTTCATGCAGGCTTTATCCAGTCTATTGACATACAAAACTATTTTCATGCAGGCCTTATCCAGTCTATTGACATACAAAACTATTTTCATGCAGGCCTTATCCAGTCTATTGACATACAAAACTATTTTCATGCAGGTCTTATCCAGTCTATTGACATACAAAACTATTTTCATGCAGGCCTTATCAAGTCTATTGACATACAAAACTATTTTCATGCAGGCTTTCTCCAGTCTATTTATATACAAACAGAATATCTAATACAACTTGAAAAAGAATACTTATTTCTTATTTAACATGTAGCTGAAGCATATTTTTTTAAAGAATTGAAAAAAATTATTTTATATTAAAAAGGCAAGATATTTCAGACAATAACCCCGAGTATGGTGTTGATGGTGAATCAGTCACAATCATATAGACTTCAGTCTGTTTTAGGACTAGATATTGAATTACTGGCTCTGTTTAATAATGCCTTCATTTAAATAGCAATTAACTCAGGGAATGTGCAGCACCAAACTGCTTACAACCATTATTTGTTTTTATTTACAGATTAACAATTATGATGTAGTCTCAGATGGTCATTGCACACAGACAACATGAGAAACTGACATCATGGAGTCAAGCTGGTATGTACATTCCGTAAACAAATTTCTGGTTTTAGGATTATTGGGGTAACCTTGACTAATCATTTTATTAGCAGCAATAGTTTACCCATAGCTTTTGTTTAGTTTTCTTTTTTGTGCCTCCCAAAATGCACCATTCTTAGAGCAAAGAATTGTCAGTATGATGCAAAACCTCATGCAACTGGCTTTGTCATTGGTATGTTATTTCCAAAACAAGTACGAATAATACATCTTTTTCAAAGACGATGTGATCGGATTTGTGTCAAATTCACCAGAGAAAATATGCCTGTAGCAGTGTTTTTTAACCTCAATTTTGGCCTGGCTCTACAATAATTTGTCTCTAATGATGTTATATTAACTGTTTGTTGATTTTCAAAATATTTATGTGGTAACCTATTTGCTTTGGTTTCAGGGACTTGGGGTTATTTCATGTTTAACACTTGCTATCAAAATCTTTTTATATGTAGATGCCAGTAAGGAATAAAATGATGAACATGCTTACTAGACGATATGTGTTCTTCTGTCTAGACTGACACTGCAGGAACCACGTTGTATATGGTACCTATGCTAGATATTTGATTCAATGCATTGAATATGTTCATGTTACTATTGTAAGTATGTATTTTTCAATAAAAGTTTATAAAGCACTGAGAACAGTTTTTCTTACATGGAAAAGAAAAAGACTGGTAAATTGATACTACTGTTTACTATGTCAGAAGAGAACACAGGGTTGTACTCCAGATTCTGTACATTCAAACAAGGTGAGTTATATGTGACACAATACATATAATTGAATAAGGTCAACACATAATGTGGGAAAGTGTAGACACAAGAACTCATCTTGGGACACTTATTCAGACTGTATTAAATGTTCCAAACTGTGAAGAAAAAAATCATTGTTCATTTTGCAAATAGGGTCTGCAGAAAGATGGAATCTTGCAGACTCCAGCTGCATTTATCATAGAAAGAAGAAACTTCATTCTTCTTCTTCATCTGAATGTTTGGCATCTCAGTTACTGAAAATAAGGGGTCTTCTGACCAGAATATCCCTCCCAGTTTGTCACTGCCTCCCATTGTTAAGGAGATAAAGCTACAATGTAGCAGCATCTCACTGCCTGCCATGGAGGAGGAGATGCACAACTCACTTCTTAGTGTGTCTCTGCCTCCCATTAAGGAGATGCACCACTCACTTCTTAGTGTGTCTCTGCCTCCCATTGAGGAGATGCACCACCTATACCATAGTGTTGCTGCCTCCCTTGGAGGAGGAGATGTAACACTCATATAGAGTGTCATTTCCTCCCATCAAGTAGATGCTGCCACCGCCCTGTCAGAGATAGTGTGTTGCACTCTCCTACTGGGAGGTATTAGAACCACACTTTCCTTAGTGATGCATCAGTTAACAATCCTATATTTTCAGAAGTTCACACTGTGGCCCCACATTATGGGGATTGGGTTTGGAATGAGTTCCACCCTCTACCACCTCAATATGAACATTGGAAGTCTAACACTGGGTGAAATCCAGGCTAGGGATTGGATCGGTATCTCCCCCTTTCCTATCCATGAATCCTCATGGGATGTGGGCCCTCCACCTCAGAGGTCTTGGTTTTGTATGCCCCCTTGGTCATTTGGATCTTGACCTCATAACAGGCGATGCTGTAGCTCATCTCCCAGAATCACCTCATCATAGGGTGGAAACCATTCAGAAGGCTAGGGGCATCTCTTCTTACAGGACTACAGACATTCTCATCTCTCTCCAGCTCATGCCACTCTTTAAGCCTTTACTCACTATGTTGCAGTATGACACTTAGTGTATAGTCTTCCTATAGACCTCCTATGGACTTAGTGTTACCCACACACCCTCCAGCTCAGAGTGTCCTCGATGATGCTGTCTTCTTTCTGGAAGGCACTGGAGGAAGCACAAGTGACGCCTACTCTTACACCCACTCTTTCATCTCTGTTAGATATGGAAGAGAAGGTATAGTCTTTTAACAGGGGAATAAACCAAGTTTATCACCTCTTATTATACCCAGACTGCTGCCACACTGTCCATAAGATCCTTTCCAGTCTGGAAAAGATATTTGGGTCTCAGCCTTAACCAGACCTGCTCCTCCTTCCTCGATCTAATATAATTGAGGAAATTGCTAAGAGCTTTTTGATGGGAAAAAATATTAATTGACAATGTTGAGGGTGATCCAATCCCTCCATAATGTCGCAACCCATAGGTTTCCTCTGCCAGCTATGGGGTACATTCCCCACAGTGGCCTATAAACCCTCTTCATCTTGATACTAGTGTGGCCGGGGTAGTTTTTTTTAGTGAAGCCTGGGCATGCATTTCGGTAAAAGACATTGAAACTATGGAGGAGAAAGTTTGACTACTTGTCACCATAGCATCATATGCTGACCTCATCTGAGCTGCTGCTTTTAGTATGCTGAGAGAAGTTTCCTTGAACCCCATTGTCATGTGCTGGAAGCTATGGCCAAGATATCTTGGCATGCACTTTCTGTTTCTATGACTTTGTTGGTGGAACTTCTTCACATCTGCCATGATGTTGGTTTGGACTTCTCAGAGTAATTACTTGATCACAGTTAAAAATCCTTAGGGCTGCTCTGTATGAAGCAGAGTTTATTTGGATGCCTCAGTCCTACTGTGGCATCTCAAGACTTTTTGGATCATCAGCATAGATTCTTCATATCCATTCCTGGTCCATTACAATCAGCCAGGAAGCATGTAAATATGAATTGCCATCAAGGACCTTCTGTAAAGTTTTTAAGCACAGTCTGGTTTACAACCTCAAATGGACCTTGACCTCCTCATCCATCTGGCTCTCACAAACTGAAAAACATTCCTGATGAACCTGAAATGGAAAGAGACAGCTTTCATAGCCTCCTTCTTTTCCCAAGGAAGGGGTAGGGCTCAGTCCAAGGGAATTGAGCCTACTCCTGCCTCACATCTCTTTCCCAGGCATTCTCATTGGCTCTTGCCTAGGCATCTTTTTTGATGCCTGTTCAGGCATCATGGATGATGGTAAGTTCTTCTAATAGTGAAAAAGGGTACCAACTCCAGTTTCATGAACTATCTTCTTTATTCAGGGCTTCCAGTTCTCTTCACCAATCCAATCTGGTGAAACTGAGTGAGAAAGTGCACATCCTTTTTCAGAAAGGGGCAGTTGAAAGGGTCCAGAATGATTAGTCAACCATTTTTTATTCTCATATCTTGGTCACCAAGAAAAGGGGAAAGTTTCACATTATAATCAACTTTTTCCCATTAAATCAGTTTATTATTGAAGAACCTTTCAAAATGGAGACCTCCTCCTCAATCCATTATGTGCTTCAACCTACCAATTGGGCAGCCTCCATCGACCTTCAGGATGCCTATGTACACATCCCCACATTCCCTCCTCACCACAAATATTTGGTTTTGCTTAGATCAGTAGGGTTTTCAATTGCTAGTAATACCTTTAGAAATTACTTCTGCACCCAGATTTTTCACCCATATTATGGGGACAGTGGCAGAATACCTCTGGTTACTGGGAATACCAGTTCTCATGTATTTTGATGACTAGATGATCCACAATGTTTAAATCCAGTCCCTTCATAAAGACATGTAATAATGTTGGTCTGTGGCAGCCCAACCTCAAGAAATCGGAATTTACTCCATCACAAGATTTCATTTACATGGGGATGAATTTCCTCATAAACCAGAACTTAGAGTTTCACTGGATTGGATTGGTCCAATCCTGACTCAGAGATGCTATGAGCAAAACTTATCTGCTTGACTGTACCTGTCTCTTCAGGGAACCAATAATGTTGCTGCAGACTTAGTTCTATTAGGATGTCTTTATATGTGAACTCAACTGTTCCTCCTTCTTGCAAGGTAGAAATCTCACAAAAATTCTCTATCAATACTGATCTGGCTAGGACCAGTGTTTTCATCACCATTTGCAGTGGTGGATGAATGGGGACAAATGCTTGATAGGAGTCCCCATGCATGCATACAAAGCCCCACTTCTATCTGTTTGCTGACACATTAGACTCTAATTTGGGCATTCATTTAGAACTGGAAGACATATTCTACAGGTACTTTGGACCTTGTCTGAATCATCCCTCCATAAACAATCTAGAAATGAAGTCTGTATACCAAGGGTTGCAAGGGTGCATTAACAGAGTAAGGGGTTGATGTGTCCTGGTCTCCTCTGACAACATGTCTGTTGTAAACAATGTCAAGGAGTCACACATGCCCCTTCTCTTAGTGTTGAAGTCAGATCCCCCTGCTCTTGGCCACAGCGGAGAACATAACACTTGGAGTTCATCATATTCTGGGCAAGAGGAATGTTTTGTCAGACAGTCTTTCTATAAATGGTAGAGCCATCCTTACAGAATGAACTCTTCATTGCTCTGTTACAGAGTCCCATTTCTTGCTGAGGGGAAGGCCCCTAGTGGATATATGTAAAACCTGGCTCAACAAATTTTATTTATGCATTTTCCTATCACAGATCAAAGAGCATGGGTAGTGGATGTATTTAGTCTACATCGTGATTAGCTGTTCACTTTTGACTAACCACTCTTAAGACTGATTTTCTGCAAAAGGTCAGAATTTCTATTGGTCAGATTAATCTCATAGGCCCTCTTTGGTCTCAGTTCAATGATTCAGCAATCTTCTAGATCTGATGATCACTTTACCAAGGTCTTTTTTTCACAAGAAGGATCTTCTGATGCAACACCAAGGATCTCCCACCATAACAGCCCACAACTCCACCTTCATGCCTGTTTCATCTCTAGTGATATCTCCAAAAGAACAGATTTTTGGGCCAAGTTGCCAACTGAATCATTCTAGCCAGGAGAGTTACAGCATCAAAGGTCAATGATGCCAGGTGGAAAATTTTCTCTGATTTGTGCAATAAGAAACGGGTTGATTGTTAACTGTCCCTTTAACTTCAGTTGCAGATTCCCATTTGTTTCTCTTTGAGAACAAATATGCTCTGTATCCACTTCTAAGGGTTATAGAACCACCCCAACAGTGTATCTAAATTTATTCAGTTCTTTTCTTAATGAATGAGAATATATATAAAAAATATGTATGTAAAAAATCATATTGCAAATTTTTCAATAATAACTGTGTGGGGGCCTAAAGAATATCGCGTTTGCACCTGTCTACGAAAATAACTGAATGCAACCGCCGACCACTTCCGGTATTTAGTGTAAACAAAGCGTGACAACACATTTTGAACACTTCTAGTAAACAAAGGGATGGTTGATTTCGTTATATTATGGAAAAGTCTTCAGAAACTGAACATGAAAGCTGTGATTATCTGAAGGAAGTGAATTGTCACTGTCCTGCATGTCTTCGCAATTCGAAGATGGGGAGGTGATAAGCTCGGAAGATTCTGATAATGGTGGAGAAGTGGCTACTGGTGTATACATGGTAATTGTTTTCTGAATATGTCTATGGCCTAAGCTACGCTCTCTCTCTCTCTCTCTCTCTCTCTCTATATATATATATATATATATATATATATATATATATATATATATATATATATGTATCATCAATATTCATCAATATTTACAGTACTGTTTAGCAGTCTCCTGTTCATTTACAAATGGATTTTTTCTCACCAATAATAAAGGCGGACCAAGTGTGTAATATTCATGGGTAGAAACATAGCTATACGTTGATAAGTAAAATGTATATCAGATCACAGTTGTAAGCTTTGAAAATGTGAACAAATTGATAAAATTTAAAAATACTTCAGATATTTTTGGAGATAAGGTTCTTTTGAAATTAGGCAGGATTACCCTCATGATATTAAAACTGAATTCATATTTTCTATCCTGTATTATAAGTTGAAATTTCAAATTTCTTATATGTATGCTAATAGTAGATTTTTTTAAACTATGAAATAAAACCTTTTTTCTATAGTAAGCATCTACTTTCAATTTCTATCTTCTTCATATCTAATTTAATTTTACAGTGCTGTACTAATTGTTTTACCTGTTCCTGACCTTAGTCAATATGACATTGTACTATGCTATTGATGTGTTTATGAATATGAGATTAAATTTCACAAAAAGAGCACTATGCAGTAAAGAAGAAAACTCAATTTTAGGCGCATTTGTGGACTTTGTTTGGTAATTCCCACAGCAACAGAGGTTTCATGATCAATGCATGACAGCATAATATTGGGTTATTAATACATCAAATAAACAAAACACTTTTTCCAGCCATTTGTGGATTGAACACCTGTTCTGAAGGCCTAAACTATCTAACATTTATACCACAGTGATACTGATAAATCAAGCAAAAAAACAACACATATACATGTAAAAATAGTTGTTTTTTGTGTCAGAAAATAAATTGGTTATATATATATATATATATATATATATATATATATATATATATATATATATATATATATATATATATATATATATATATATATATAAAGAATACAAATCATATGGCGAATAACAACCCTCTCAAGCGTACTGGATCCACCAAGGGATCACGTTTGTCAGGGATTAATTAAAATAGATGCAATAAACTGACGATGAACAGTACGAAACTAGCAACTAACTAGCCTAAGCGCTTTCGACTCTTAATGAGTCTTTTTCAAAGGCAAATACAAAACATAGTTACGACAAACAAATAAACACAAAAACGTTGCGTTTGTAAACCTCTACATTTCTATCTTCACATGTGCTAAAACTATAAATACAACCAGCTTGTAGACTAGTTGCGGAAACTGAAAACGTTGTATAATTCCCTAAAAGTCTACAAGCCAAAGCGACATCTATTTTTACTTTGTGTACATATGTAACGCAGATTATATCCCGGATATTTGGTTCTATACCGGTTATTCTTATAGTAAAAATTGAAGGATAAGAAGATTTAGAAAATGTTAAATTCTACTAGTGCATAGTTTTCATTTTCTAGTCTTCTTGGTTTAGACCGCTTGGTTTCAATGTTCTAAGGCGGCGTATCCAGTATGATTCCTTTTCCTTCCTGGTTTCGGAACTCCAGCTGTGGTTGTTGGCAATAGCGATAAGTATTATATCACTGAAAGTGTGGCCAGGGGAGGAGAAGTGTTCTGCGACCGGGCTTCTGTACAGCTTTTTTGTCATCCAATCAGATCTATGAAGGTTTATCCTTATGTGTAGCTTTTCAGTTTCTCCCACGTACTGAAGGCCACAGATCTTACATGTGATGAGATAAATCACATTCTCTGTTTTGCATGTTTTGTTTGGACCATGTATGTTTAGTTTTTCTTTAGTCACTGTGCTAGTGAATGTCTTGGTCTCTATCATATGTTGACAGGTTTTGCATCTTTTATCGCCACAGGGTCCAGATTGACTAGGTTGGTTTTGACTAGCGATTGTTGTTAGCTTGGCCCTGACTAGGATGTCCTTTAGGTTTTTTGGTCTCCGGTAAGCTACTACAGGTTTGTTCGGAAGTATTAGATTTAGTATGTCTGACGATTGCACGATTGCACGGTTGGCCAGTGGTTTGCGATGATTTTACCTACTTTGGGATTGTCTGGGTGATAGGTCAGAATAAATGGTATCCTATCAACCTTTTCTTTCTGTCCATATCTGAGTAGGTCATCACGGTTTGTTTGTTTGGCCCTTTGGATTGCCTCCGCAATCAGGTCTTTGTCGTAGCCTGGGTAAATTAAATGTTTAGCCAGCTCTTCAGACCTTTCTAGGAATCTTTCATCGTCGGAGCAAATTCTGCGTATCCTCAGTGCCTGGCTATATGGAATATTCTTAATGCAGTGTTTTGGATGACAGCTGGTTGGGAGAAGATACTGGTGTTTGTCGGTTGGTTTCGAGTAGATGTCTGTGTGTAATTTGTTTTCCACCAGTCTGGTTGTTGTGTCCAGGAAAACATGGTTTGAGTTGGAAATTTCTGCCGTGAATTTTATTGAAGGATGGAAGTTGTTTGCCTTTGAAATGAAGTCATCCAGACTTTCTCTTCCATACTGCCACTTCATTTCTATATCATCGATAAAGCGTACCCACTGGTATGGTGTACGCTCAACCGATGCTAAGAGCTTTCCCTCAAGTTTTCCCATGAAAATATTAGCATACGAAGGGGCCATTTTAGTACCCATTGCAGTTCCATTGATTTGTAGGTAGTTTTCTTCATTAAATTCAAAGTTGTTGAGTTTTAGGACAAGCTCCAGGAGTTGGATTAAGAAGTGTGTGGGTGGATTGTTTACAGTTCTTGTTTCCCATGCTTCGCTGCATGCCTGTAACCCTTCGTTGTGCGGTATGTTGGTGTACAAAGATGTGACGTCTAAGGAAGCAAGTAATGTATCTGGCAGTAATGGTTCACTAGCTTTGCTTTTTATGAGATAATCTGTCGTGTCTTGAAGATATGATGGTAATTTGTGGACATGTGGTCTCATAAAATGATCTAAATATTCTGATATCCTTTCTGTGGGGTGCCCGTTACCTGAGATTATAGGTCTGCCAGGGTTTCCTTGTTTGTGGATTTTGGGTAGAAGATAAAATCTACCTGCTCTTGGGTTTTCTGGGCTTAAGTAGTTTTTGGTTTGCTGGTCTATGTGTCCGCTTTGGTACGCCTCGTCAATAACATTAGTGATGATTTTTGCATATTCCAGCGTTGGATCATGGTCCAGTTTTTGGTAGAACCTAGCGTCACTTAGTTGTCTACTTGCTTCACTAATGTAGTCTTCCCTATTCATAACGACAACAGCGGAACCCTTATCTGCAGGCTTAATTATTATGTCTGTTCTGCTTTTCAGTGAGTGCAGGGCATCTGTTTCTTCTTTTGTCAAATTAGAATATTTGTTAGTATGGTTGATATGTCTGGAAATATCGTTTTCAACCGAGTTGATAAAGGCTTCCAGATTCGGAATTGAACTTTTTGGTGGGGTCCAGTTACTTTTCTTTCTAAATGTGGGTTGGTCGCAGCTTATATTTTCCTTTGATTTGTTTGGTGGTTGCAAGGCAAAATGGGCTTTGAGTCTTAGTCGGCGGATGAATTCTTCGGTGTCATTCTTAAGCTTCCCTCTGTCGTATGTTTTAGGACGGGGACAGAAACTCAAACCTTTCGATAAAAGTTTTATTTCTGCATCAGTAAGTTCTAAATTGGAGATGTTGACTACTGTGTTAGTAACAGTTGCATTAGTGTTTGTTACAGAGTGCTTGCGATTCTTCCTTTTGCGGCGATTTTTCTTCTTACGGTTGTTTTTGGAAGAAATTTCGTCAATTGAAGTTTCTTCACAACAGTCCTTTGGTTGTAGATCATGACTTCTAAATTTTGATGTCATCATTCCATTATGTGTTGTTCAGAGAATGCACACTGCCTTTCCTGATCAAAACCTGAACTACACTGGCTTTTATTAGGCTGACAGTGATTAAATCTGCTAAGAAGATTTTGAGTTGCAATATCCTTGTCAGGCCTCTCATACAAACTATATAATGGTGGTGGTACATCTACCAAAAGTTTTACTCTATCATTCATGTGAAACACCTGTCTAATTCTAAATGCTGTTTCCATCAGACCTTCAACAAATTAAAGTAAATTTAATATGCATTATATTGTACAAGCCAAAAACTGCAACCTTTTGTTAATACATGAATTAAAAAATATTTGTCTTGAAAATTGTTTGCATATTTTTATATTTTTACCACAGGCAAAATCAATACCTTTAAAATTAAAGTGTTAACTTTAACAAATTTTTGGCCTTTACTGTTTGAATGTAATAATAATATAGGTACTTACACTCGGTGCAACAGTATTTATATATCTTAGGTATTCCTTTCTATTCATTAATTACTAATGTATTTTCTTACCATATGTTGAGTCAACAAGGATTTTTCTGACAGTGTATTCTCCTTTCTTGTACTTTGGATACACTATTTTATATCTGGCTCTCCCATCCTTAGTGCATACTTGTTCTCTCTGGCTGTTTTCATTAAAATGCAATGCAGTTATTCAAAGCCTATTTCAAAGTAAATAAAGATGCAAAATATATTAATTCTATCAAAAGTCAGTTAAGATATTTTTATAGATACTCTATTTGCAAACATTCCAAAACACAAAATACTGTTATACAATTTTAAATTGCAGCATATCAGAAGATCAGATCCTGATATCTGATTTAATTTGAAGATGAGTATACTGGACTATAAATAAAACACTGAGAAACCAGAGTCAGTATTTTTGTGTGCAATAATTTAAAATTTACCTTGAAAGCATTCCAATCATTTTTAGTGCAAAATGATTGATACAGAGTGGTATCCCTCCAGTGCTGAAGTTTGTTGTCCAGATGACAGCATATGTACATCTTTTCTCATTTATCTGCTGGTCACAATCTCATCAAGCTTTTCAAATACTTTAGATCCTATAAGTTATAAAATATATTCATCAAAGCTTGGTTTTTTGCTATCCTGCATGAAAATTAAAGTGTCCACTAACAAAAATGTATCTAAATTCAATAAATTACTAGACCAATAAAGTCAAAAGTCACATGACATGTCATCCATAAGATGCTTTTGCATACTCAGATATCATATCAAAAAGAAATAGATCTACTAATTGAACAAACTTGATGGACCTAAACAATTAATGCCAAGAATACACTAAAACATTTTTTTAACCTGGTTTTAACCACTTCTTTTGTCTTTCTCTTCCCTCCAAAGTACCATGTTCACATGATGCAAATAAATCACCATGGTCAAATTGCACATTACTGATGTGGTTTATAACAGACTGTCACTTTTCCAGCATTAATTCTTTGTTTTCATCAATGAATGATGCTGCAGAAATTATTTTTGGATAATTTACTATGATGAATTCAATAAAAGCCCCTATCCACCATAACAGAATGAGCTTGAAACATTAAAACAACATATTTTTAAATACCGACTTAAATTTTTCAGATGATAAGCAAACCTATCCTTTTCTCCCAACCTTTAAGACAGTTTTTTCTTTATTTTTATAAATCTGACATACATTTGGTTAATACATGTTGTCAGAAATGTCACACTCATAATATCTATCTATCTATCTATCTATCTATCTATCTATCTATCTATCTATCTATCTATCTATCTATCTATCTACCTACCTACCTACCTACCTACCTATCTACCTATCTATCTACCTATCTACCTACCTACCTACCTACCTATCTATCTATCTATCTATCTATCTATCTATCTATCTATCTATCTATCCACACACACACACACACACACACACACACACACACACACACACACACACACATATACAATGATGTTAAATTGTATGTACCTCTTTCATGTTGTCAAATGAATTTTTTAAGTATTTATCCAGAGTTGTCTCACTGTCTGATTGTTGTGAACATTGTTCCTGATGTGCTGCAATAATCTAAAACAAGATGTACCTTTTTAGAGAACATTTATCAGTCACTTATACTGATGGCTATTCAGTGACTTCCCAAAAGTAATTACAGTTATAATACAACTGAAATATTCCCAAATTATCATAATATTGTCAAATTTCTAATAAATTTTGTTTTGTAGAGATTTTTATTAATTAGCAATGGGAATAAACCTCTTCATGCTTGTCAATATCTATATGTAACCTGATTCACACATTCTAAATCTACCAGCAGAATTTTCTATTCACATGGTCAAATAAATTTGAAGTCAACATGACATTTTTGATAATATTTATCAAATGTTTATTTATCAGCTCTTGATTTATTAGATATTTACTGCATTTGTTTTGGAAACTATTAAAGAACGTTCTACATGGTACAAATGGAAATGAGGCAGTGACAGATCTGTTGAGTATCATAGATTAAATAGTATGGTACTTGTCATTAAAAACTCACTCTTGTTGCTTCCCTCTTTAAATAGCCCCTAATTTTCTTTGGTAGTGACACTTGACAAGTTACTTCCTCTGGTGGTGACATTTCAAGCCTACACAGCAGATGCCTTGGTGTTGAAGGCTCTGATACATTTACAGTTACCTTGGCTTGATTGTCAGTTTCCTTCACACAGTGGATAGAAGGGACGGCATCGGCATCATCGAGTTTGACTTTCTTTGGTGCTCTATACCCATTAGCTACGATGTCATAGCCTCAACTTGTTTTGTTGTGGTTGAGTAGGACTAAGGTACTAATATTAGTACTATATACCCATATGCTCAACCTCAAATCTATACTTAAATGGGAAGCATTCTGGTGTGAAATGAAAGGAGCACATGGCAGAAAACTCAGTTGGACCATCCCAGTTTGCTCTTTTGATTTTTACAAAATCTGTCAACCTACATCAAAAAGCTTGGTCTTTCGGAAAGGAATGCATGGAAAATCCATCAGCTTTTGTATTTCGACAGTTTGCAGCAACACACCTAACCCCGCTGCCCTTGCTTGTACCACCACGATCTCCTCTTGGCATGATTATGATGATAAAACTTTTAAAACAAACTAATATGAAACTGAACACATGCTTTGTTTATGTTTTGATAGAAATGGAAGTTAAGATGTGTTCAAAATGTGACATCAGGCGATCTTCACACTCTGAAAATTACCGAGCAATAATATAGGTCATATGTGCATTAATTTCGAAAACACATCTGAGCGTATTTCTCAGTTATTATTGCAAATTTTTTCATCGGGTATTTTTAAACTGCTTCCAGATTTTATTTTCTATTCAAATAATATTCTTTTTTATTAACATTATCTGCACTGGTGTGGCACTTTAAAATTATTTCAAGGCACAGTAATTGGTTTGGATTCTCATCTTGCTGATCTTTTTAGTATTTTTAACTGCAGATACCTGTCTTGCTCTTTCTTATGCCTAGATTGAATCTTTCTTGTGTTTTGTGGTCATTAACCGAAACCCCTATAAACAGTTGGGTAAGGCTTCTTTTCAGGACCTCACTCTAAAGACTGTGTATCTATTACCTCAGGATGAAGTGAAATTCATGCCTTATCAATTGACACTGGCTGTCTCCAGCTTAATGGAAATTATGACTTTTCTTTTTTGTTTTCTTTTCAATCAGGATTTTTAGCCAGAAATCAGCTACCTTCATAGCTCCATTACTAGTATAAATCCCCAGTCTCAGTTGAATCTGTGCTGCTAATATACAGATAGACTTTATGTTCGGTGAGAGCACTTCATTTCTATCTTAAGGCATCCAATGAAAAAACAACAGGTATGAAGCATCTTTTTCTCCTTCTCATGGGCTTCTTAGACATTTCAGCTGCCACCATTTCATAATAAATTGATACCATGATCAAAAGAGTGTCTTACTGATTGATATTATTCAGTATGATACTTAAACCTTGATGTACAAGCCATTGCTTACCTTTTCCTAGGAAGATATCATCAATGCAACATTTTGGCATTTTCATATTACATTTTCCTCCTTTTATCTCCATTTATTATCACAACAAAGTGCAGGTATTGTTTTCTCTGAGTCCCATTGTCGTGGCACAACATGTTGCCCTAAGAAATACCAACAACAACATGGACTTGTCATTCAGTGTGAGTACATTCAGCTTTGATTTTTGATCAGGTTAATGGAGCATTAGCCAACCCTTTTTACCAACAAATTTAGCTAAATAATATCTATGGGTAAGCTATTGCTACTATTAAAATGGATTTTTGGTGTGTGGGGTAAACTTAATTCTAATTATGCAATAGCTGTCCTCCCATCCCACTCTTATGTCCTGATGTAATAGTTGTCTGTGAAAAATATGAGTTATCTGTGCTTGTTCTGCACATAACATACCAAGGTAGTTGCATGAGGAATGTGTCACACTGATAATTCCTCACTCTAAGGGAGGATATTTGCACACCTAATGGTCTGTGCATTTTTCTGGCATGGAAAGAAAGTTAATTAATAGCTATGGGTAAATATTGCATAATTTAAATTAGTTTACTTCTTCCTTGCTGCATTTTAGCAAGTAACTTTGAAATCAAATTTTTCAGAGTAAATTGCTGAAAGTGTAGGATTCTTCATAATTTTGAAAAAGTTTCCTATTTTGATTGTAGCCCATATACATTGAGCTTTAGGTCTATGGTAAATTATAGTATGTGTTGTGGTTATGATTAATACTAAAAAACTTCATAGAATCAGATCCACTGGTGTACTATGCAATTGTGGATATGGGTCTGTGCAGTTGGATGTGACTAACATGCTGGTATATACAGTATTTTGTTTTCTTTTACCCAGCAGACTTTGTTGTCATTAAATAGTAAAATAAAGGTTCAGAATTATATCTTTTGTACAAAAAAACTGTTTTCCCACATGATTGCACTATTCTTCCCTAAATGAAATGAAGTCACTTAAAATGACCAAGTTCATGTAAATTGTGCATTGTCATCAATGCATAATGAAACCAGTAACCATTCAGTCAGTACATGATGAACATCCATAATCAAGTACTTAACTCAATGTCCCATTGCAATTATGAGATTGTACAATTATTGCAGGACTTTCAGGTTTTGGTATTCAGTGGTCATGCCTTTCTAGTTATACAGTAAACAAGTAGGTGTAAAGCATATTACATAGTTCCATTGTCATAACATGCAATCAGTGCCATTGTGTCAGTAAGGAGGATAAATGTATGTTACTACTGAATATACATTAAAAGAACAGGTGGTATGGCCTGTTGTCAATTATCCATTGACCCATTAGCACACATTTACCTCTGTTCATCCCAATGGTCTTGCTGGTCCTAACTGTTATTGATGACACTTCTTGAAAATGTTCTTATATTAATAGGATTAGCACTCAAATAAATCCAATAGCTTGATGCCTAGGACCCCTCTAATTTCAGATTGGACCCATCCTGTATTCTAAGTGATGTGCCCATCAGACTTGATGAAATAAAAAATTTGCCTGAGAAAACTCAATCTTTTCAAGATGTTGACAGTACCTGCCATAATAAAGTTCAATCTGATTAAAATCAGATCACCACAGTCCTACATGAAGTGGAGCTCTGAGTTTAATCAAATTGTAACAAGGTGTACATCCTGACACTAGCCTTGTCTAAATAGCATTTAGGCAGCAAGTTGAAGTAGTTGATCAATGGTCATATGTGTTTGAAATTTTCATTTCTGTCCATCTCATCTCCTTGATCTGTCATAACTGTAGTCTTTTTATCTTTCAATATATAAAATCTAAATTTTAATTTTATATTTTAAGCAAAGGTCTAGTTGGACTGAATTATTGACTTTGGTTTCCATCTGTATACCATCACTGGAGTCTCAATATTTCAACAAAATCAAAGCACTTTACTGACTTAAAAACTTTTTTTTGCAGTTTGGTCACCTTTCTTAAAACGAGTTTTTAATCTTTTAGTTTGAGGATCCAGATATATATATATATATATATATATATATATATATATATATATATATATATATATATATATATATATATATATATATATATATATATATATATATACACACCTGACCTAAATCATTGATTTTGGTTTTGTAAACATGTTTGTCTAAATCTGAGTCCAGAACATTTGAGATTCATTAGGTAATGCAATGTCTATCTGTTGTTCTATATTAAAATTTTAAGAATGGGCTTCCAATTATAACTAAGATTTTAAGTTGTTACAATTTTCTATTGGGTAATATTTATTTTAGAAAATGCTAATTCTGACCTGAAGTCATGTAGTGGACTATACAATTTTGATTATCTAGAAATTATTCAGTAATGCTTAAGATTTGAGCAGATTCATTTTTATTATTGTTGTGTCCAGAATTTCATTTGGGTTCAAATTTTTTTATTCCAACTATTTAATTCAGTGTATTCTTCTCTGGAGATACATTATGAGTTTTGAAAAATAACAGTTTGGACGTAGGGACTTGGTTTTTGTAGGAAATGCAAATAAGGATATATTTTTAAATTATATTGTCATGATTGAGTGAAAGACTATTGGAAGATAACTATGACATAAACCACCACAGGCAAATCAGCATTTCCAGCATCGGACCACTAGAGTTTATTTAGGACTTTATTCATTAAGACTTGTATTACAAATTCTAGGATTATTTGGGATTTAATTCATAATATCATATGTAATTTGTCACGAAAGGGTTGGACTCTTCAGCCACTCGCAATGGTGCAGATAAGGCACCAAAACAGGGAGCTACACCATCGTCTCTCGTAGAGGGACGGGTTCCAACATATGTAATTTTTATATTCTCACTTTGTTTTGTAGGGAGATAAGTTATTTCTTGAATTTTACCAAAAAATTTAAAAATTATTTTGAGACCATAGAGTCATAAAAATCGTGACTGGTTTTTGGTTGGAATCAACACCTCATGTTGGTTGATATACTGCTTGTATGTTGTTAATGACACCTTCATGAATTTTAGCTATCCTTGAAGAAATGGTTTACTGTTTCCTGTGTGGTATCAACATCCTTGATTCCAGAGCTAGTAGTAATGCCCTGAATCAAAAGATTCCATTTCAGTTTCTTGTTTTATTTCTCCCTTTCTTCCACTTCTGTGTTTATCTGGTCTTCTAAATTGGGCAGACTGTTCTGTATTGCCTTGATGCTGTCATGGCATAATTCAATGTTTGACTCTGCATTATTAATACAGCTTGTGACATGTGTACAAATCAGCCTTGACACTGGTAATTTCAGCTGACAAGGTCTGATGTAATGTTGAAAAACATTACCAGTATCAGCAAAATATTCATATGTGAATTGTTTCTCTTTTTCATAAACCAATAGGGCATGAGAAGAGGAACAAACATACATTACTTCATCAATTTTGCCACTTGATATAAAGTAGATGTACGCAGGTGCCCATTCAGCTTTTGCAACAGTTAATGTAGTATTCAGATAAAAGACTATGTTTAAAAAACTAGATTCAAGTGTAGATTCTCAAATACATTTGTTTATATAATTTATAACATTACTAATATTCTTGTCATCTGAAATAACATTAAGGAAAGAGCAAAATGAAGCTGTATTGGTAAATGATAGTATGTCCAATTCAGGTCAGTCTACTTGCATAGCCAAACCAGACATATGGTCATAAATTAAGATGGTGCCAATATGACCTACAGTATGGCTTTCACAGCAGCCATCTTGAAAATCTTATTTTACACGTAGATAAATCATCATATTTACATGTTGTTGTCACTGAAATAGGAAATTCTGACCTCCAGAATAGAAACAATTTTGAAAATTTTCTTATACATGTACTTAGTTTTCCTTGAGAGATGGTCATATCAACACAGTATTTTCGTTATATGAGTTCTTATGACATCTGGTTGGTTCTAAATGAAAACAGCATTGATATGACATTCAACATAACAATCAGTGCATCCATTTTGAAAATTTTGTTGTTGTTATTCCTCCTAAACAGAAAGTCATAGTGAAGTGGTTTTGTTACGTCTTTATGGTTCTGAATGAAAATGATATAGATCTAACTTGAAGTATGGCCACAGAGACGTGATTTTCACTAATAAAAGTCAATGATATCTAGTTGTTGTAATTGAAAATGGTACCAATCTTACATCCAGTATGGTTGCTATGTTATCCATCTTGAAAATATTGTCATTTCTGCTGATGGTGATATTGACAAAGGAGTTTTCACCAAAAGACTTATAATAATGTCTTTTTGGTTTGAAGTTACAAATCCTGTTTACATTATGGCCACATTAGTGATCATCTGTAGAATTTTATTATCACTTATTATTCATTGAAAATTACTTATCTCACTTGTTATTTAGCATTTGGGTGTCAGGATTGCTGTTATTGTTGGATATTTTTATCATAATGGATTCAAGAAAGTTAAATAAAATATTTTTATTTAGCTAATATGAAAAATGATGTGCAAAGAATTGTTCATTTTTTTCTTTTACCATCAGCTCTGGTAGCTCTGTAACATCTAGATAAACTGTAACTCATTAAAGTGTATGTATTCATACAAATCGAAAATCCCTCTATATGAAAAGGTTAGAGAAGGAATTCTCCCACTATGTGAAAAGTTTGGAGAAATCATCAAATTTGTGATGTTGAATATGTTCAAATATTGTCAGGATAGTTTAATTTGGTTGGACATGCATGTCTATCAGTTTGTTACAGTGGCTTCAACATCCAAATTGTGAGTAGTCATGGTCGGTCAAATGGTATGATTATAATCCAAGGTTCATTGGTTCACTACCCACCGAGGTCAGTTCAGGTTGGTTGTCATGTTGTTATTCATAAAGACAATTAGCTCTAATTTCCTTGGCATGACCATCATTAATGTGTCTGAAATTCAGTTTAAAAAACAGAAAGAAGTGATCAGTATTGCATTTACGGTGTCAGAATATATTATTTTTGAGTTAATAAGACTTTTATTGGTGTTTTGGTATGTATCTAATTTATATACAGAGTAAATTGATTGTGGAAGTATAATCATCATATGGTTTGTTATGTGTACTGCATTAGAATAAGTTTTTTGGGTTAACATAGCTTTTTATTGGTGTTTGGTACATGTGTATAATTTATATATAAAGTATTAAATAAGTATAACAATCATATAGCTTGTTATTTGCGAATGTGTAATAGAGAATTGAAGAAAACTTTACAACCATCAAGCACACGTGCTTCTCTTTCGCATGCTTGCCATCTGTGATATATTTATTTTTGCTGTGTACCTTTTGTTATGACATTTAAATGTATTTTTGAAAATTAATCTTGATACAGACACATTTGCTGATATTGTTTGTTACATTTGTTTTGCTATAAAAATTAGTTTGTTACATTTTGCCTTGTTCTAAATTTGTTTTATCAATGCCTAGATGTCGGCTTATATCTTATATATTTATATCTTATCATATTTTTTATCCAGCGTATCTCTTATAAATGTGAACATTTTGGATCCAGACCTAATCTCTTTTATTAGTGATCATATTTTAGATCAAGACCTTATCTCTTTTATATGTGATCACAGTTTTTATTCAGGCCTTACCTCACTATTGTGCATTTTTCATTCAGGTTGAAACGAAAAAAAAATATGATTATAGATGGTGTTTTGGTGTTTACTTGTTACATTTGTGTACATAAAGTTAATATTAAATGCTCTTTTTTGTTTTTTTTCATGTATTTTCCAATTCTCATTTCTAGTAAGTACAAGCCAGAAGACTATCCAGTCCATTTCTTCAAGATGCTGAAAGAGTTTCGCAGAGATGAAGTGTACTGTGACATCAAACTGGTTGTTGGAAGCAAGATATTTCCTGCACATCGTATCATTCTTATGGCCTGTGGCCCGTACTTTAAAGCTATGTTGATGAGTGGAATGGCTGAGATATCCAAAGACAGCATAACTATATTGGGGGTAGAACCAGATGTCTTTCAGATTATCTTGGACTTTATATATACAGGTATGGTACAAAAGAAACACATTAGGTGTTCCTATAGTTGTTTCAGTTGCCTTAGATATATTGTTTAATGTATTGGGATGAGATAAATATAATGAAGTTTAAGTCATTTTTTGATCATTTGATTTAGTCATGTCAATTGTAGATAAAAACCTTGGTCCAGAATTGTTTAAAAATATATGGCTATGGGAATTTTTGGTCATTTGATCTCTACTTGCCTCCCCTTGGTCCTGAAGGGACCAAGAATAAAGAATGATACCCCTCTTGCAGATAGTTACCATGTAGACTGGTTAAATGCTGGTGCTGACATAAATATTCTAATGTGAATAAAGTTTGGAGACTATTCAAATCAGATACACTTTTAATACACCTACCAAATTACTCACTTTGAGATGTTGTATGTAATCTTACATAGCAACCATACTTTGTTCATATCTACTAACTGTAGTTTCACTTGGCAACCATACTTTATACATATATGCTAACTCTAGTTGTGTGATGCTAACAATCTGACAGCATTCATGGACAAAAAATGTGATACTGATTAGAAACACTAAATTACATCCAACATATGACAAGAACAGCAGCCAATTTGAAAATCTCATTATTTGTCAAGAATATCAGAGATGGTTTCAATACCTAGCAGTTGAAAAGAAGAAATGGTCTTATCCCGAGTTCTGGAAATTCTTTTTTGCATAGTAGAACCTCTTTTCCTTTCATATTTTTCAGCTGATGAAAAGTATAGCTTAAAAAAAAATGTTTCTATGTCGGGTTAGAAATTTTTTTTATATTTTTTTTAGTGATAGTTAAATATTACAAAAAGATGTGGTCTTCATCAGCATTGTATTCAGTACCACTTGTGCTATATTTCAACCCAGTATTTCTGAAGCTTCCAAAGGTTTTAGTATTGATTTTTTACTATGAGAAGCTTGTAAAATAATGTCTGCTTAAAAAATAAATATTTGACAAAACTGCATCATGTGCACTGTGCAGGACTGAACTGATGTATGTTTTACAGACAATTGGTCAGTGTCATTAATCTCACATCCCTTTATTCACAATTTCAATATTTTCGGGTACAAGTTAGCTTTTTTAACTTTGTTAATTAGCCACAAGTTTGCAATGTGACTTCAGTCATATGAAGGCATGCCAAAAATATTTTGCCCTGCTTTGATGTATTTGTGTGCTTTTCTCTTCTGCATTTGTAAAAAGATTGAAAGTCATTTCAGGTATTCTCACCACAAGTAATCACCATCTTGAAAGTCATTTTGTTTAATCAGTCAGGCTTATTTTTCATCATAATAGATTAGAAGAAGTATTTACTAGAATTTTAGACACACAACAGCTGCTTTATTTGATTTTTATGACAAATATTTGACTAAATAAATCAAGTGTGTATTGCTAAATCAGGTGTGAATTACTAAATCTTGTGTATTTCTAACTCCGGTGTGAATTACTAAGGTATGTATTGCTAAATTAGGTGTGGATTACTAAATCTGGTGTGCATTGCTAAATCAGGTGCATATTGCTAAATCTGGTGCATATTACTAAATCTGGTGTGTTTTGCTAAACCTGGTGTGTATTGCTGAATCTGGTGTGCATTGCTCAAATCTGGTGTGTATTACTAAATATAGTGTATATAGCTAAATCTGGTGTGTATTGATACTGTATTGCTAAATCTGGTGTGCATTGCTAAATCAGGTCCATATTGCTAAATCTGGTGTGTTTTGCTAAACCTGGTGTGTATTGCTGAATTTGGTGTGTATTGCTCAAATCTGGTGTGTATTACTAAATATAGTGTATATAGCTAAATCTGGTGTGTATTGATACTGTATTGCTAAATCTGGTGTGCATTGCTAATTCAGGTACATATTGCTAAATCTGGCGTGTTTTGCTAAACCTGGTGTGTATTGCTCAAATCTGGTGTGTATTACTAAATATTGTGTATATAGCTAAATCTGGTGTATATCAATACTGTATTGCTAAATCCGGTGCACATTGCTAAATCTGGTGTGTATTGATAAATCAGATGTGTATTGATAAATTTGGTGTGCATTGCTTAATATGGTGTGTATTGATAAATCTGGTGTGTATTGCTAAATCTGGTGTGTATTGCTAAACCTGGTGTGTATTGCTGAATCTGGTGTGTATTGCTCAAATCTGATGTGTATTACTAAATCATGTGTGTATTGCTAAATCTTATGAGTATTGCTTAATATGGTGTGTATTGCTATCATGGTTGTATTTTTAAATCAGGTGTGTATTGATAAATCTAGTGTGTATTGATAACTCAGGTGTGTATTGATAAATCAGGTGTGTATTGATACATCTTGTGTGTATTGATAAATATATTGTGTATTGATAAATCTGGTGTGTATTATTGTGATTTTACAGCTTGACAGGAAGATAAAGGGTGCATTATATTCACACATAATGAAATGTGTGAAATAAAATCTTTGTGAATCTGGATCTCTCCATGATAGAATTGTATTTCCAGTCAAAACTGAAAGACTTGTGTTAGGCATAATTAAACTATGAAATCAGTGTCTGTAGTTGTTTATGTGTGAAAATAATAATGCAAGTAGCTGTAATATCATCTATATATGTCATCTTTTTTGACAAGGATCTGATATATGTGATTTGGTCTTGGAGCCAATTTGTCTGCATTTTCCAGTTATTAATTCGACATTGTATCAAGCGATTGGCAACAGTCAGAAATGATTCTTTTTTCACACAAGGCAGACTGAATCCAAATTTTAGTATTCATGGATATGCATAAACTGAAATACATCAGCAATACAGTCTAACAATCTGCTACATATTAATGAAAATACCCACTTTATTGATCAATAAGTGACGTTGATCGCAAGAGGTACTTTGGTTGGTTTCTTCAGTGTGAATGCAGTTGCATTTATTGGTTATGCAGGCTTGTGTATGTTCTTGTGAAATGATAAGAGCAGTGCAAATTTTCATCAGTGGCTGTTGATGATGGGCATTAGGTAAAAGAAAGTTGCTAATTTAACAGTTTATGCATGGTAATGTAATGATGTTCATTAGGTAACAGAAAGTATCAAATACAACAGTTCCTGGCTTGTAATGATGTTCATTATGTAACAGAAAGAATCAAATACAACAGTTCCTGGCTTGTAATGACATGCATTAGAGAAGAAGTGTTCAAAATGCAACAGTTCCTGGCTTGTAATGATGTTCATTAGGTAACAGAAAGTATCAAATACAACAGTTCCTGGCTTGTAATGTTGTTCATTAGGTAACAGAAAGTATCAAATACAACAGTTCCTGGCTTGTAATTACATGCATTAGGGAAGAAGTGTTCAAAATTCAACAGTTCCTGGCTTGTAATGTTGTTCATTAGGTAACAGAAAGTATCAAATACAACAGTTCCTGGCTTGTAATGACATGCATTAGAGAAGAAGTGTTCAAAATGCAACATTTCCTGGCTTGTAATGATGTTCATTGGGTAATAGAAAGTATCAAATACAACAGTTCCTGGCTTGTAATGTTGTTCATTAGGTAACAGAAAGTATCAAATACAACAGTTCCTGGCTTGTAATGACATGCATTAGGGAAGAAGTGTTCAAAATGCAACAGTTCCTGGCTTGTAATGTTGTTCATTAGGTAACAGAAAGTATCAAATACAACAGTTCCTGGCTTGTAATGACATGCATTAGAGAAGAAGTGTTCAAAATGCAACAGTTCCTGGCTTGTAATGATGTTCATTGGGTAACAGAAAGTATCAAATACAACAGTTCCTGGCTTGTAATGTTGTTCATTAGGTAACAGAAAGTATCAAATACAACAGTTCCTGGCTTGTAATGTTGTTCATTAGGTAACAGAAAGTATCAAATACAACAGTTCCTGGCTTGTAATGACATGCATTAGGGAAGAAGTGTTCAACCAAGTCAACAGTGCCTGCAATGCAGTGATGTGCATTAGGTAACAAGTGTCCAAGTCAACAGTGCCTGCAATGCAGTGATGTGCATTAGGTAACAAGTGTCCAAGTCAACAGTGCCTGCAATGCAGTGATGTGCATTAGGTAACAAGTGTCCAAGTCAACAGTTCCTGCAATGCAGTGATGTGCATTAGGTAACAAGTGTCCAAATCAACAGTGCCTGCAATGCAATGATGTGCATTAGGTAACAAGTATCCAAGTCAACAGTGCCTGCAATGCAATGATGTGCATTAGGTAACAAGTGTCCAAGTCAACAGTGCAATGCAGTGATGTGCATTAGGTAACAAGTGTCCAAGTCAACAGTGCCTGCAATGCAATGATGTGCATTAGGTAACAAGTGTCCAAGTCAACAGTTCCTGCAATGCAATGATGTGCATTAGGTAACAAGTGTCCAAGTCAACAGTTCCTGCAATGCAATGATGTGCATTAGGTAACAAGTGTCCAAGTCAACAGTTCCTGGCTTGTAATGTTGTTCATTAGGTAACAGAAAGTATCAAATACAACAGTTCCTGGCTTGTAATGACATGCATTAGAGAAGAAGTGTTCAAAATGCAACAGTTCCTGGCTTGTAATGATGTTAATTAGGTAACAAAGTATCAAATTCAACAGTTTCTGGCTTGTAATGACATGCATTAGGGAAGAAGTGTTCAAAATACAACAGTTTCTGGCTTGTAATGATGTATATTAGGTAACAGAAAGTTGCCAATTTAACATTTAATGTTCATTAGGTAACAGTAAGTATCCAAGTCAACAGTTCCTGCAATGCCATGATGTGCATTAGGTAACAAGTGTCCAAGTCAACAGTGCCTGCAATGCAATTATGTGCATTAGGTAACAAGTGTCCAAGTCAACAGTGCCTGCAATGCAGTGATGTGCATTAGGTAACAAGTATCCAAGTCAACAGTGCCTGCAATGCAATGATGTGCATTAGGTAACAAGTGTCCAAGTCAACAGGCTATGTTCACCTGGATGTAGCATGCTTCATTCAGATTGCTCATTCACCTCATCAGTTGCTAGATTGCCATACAATTATCGTGGTTTAAAAAGAACTTAATAAACATGTCTTTATGACCTATATTTAGAGGTTGAGAGATATTGATTCAACTCTTTTTACGATTATCTCAAATGCTTGTCTTGCCAGAGTTAAAAACATAACAAAACAAAACATTTAGGAAAGAATGCAACATGGGTAGTACATTTCCATTCAATACCAATGTAGGTAAACATAACCCAAGTGTTGTCCTCAAATGTCTTCATTACCTGTTTCTTAATGTTTATAGCTGCCTTACACTCTAGATGCTTTTGTCCTTCAGACTCACTCACCATCGTTTGTCACTGTTCCTCAGGGCTATTCATTTCAAGAAAACAAACAAGGGACCCAGAAAATGCATTTTCAGAGGTGGTTAGTCACTCATTAACAGAGTTTAGAATTTAGCGTTTTAATATCAGTAATACCAGACTTTCTTTATTGCATACTTGGTATTTTTCAGAGAGAAAAATACTCTGAAGATATGACGAGAATTCATCCTCACATTAGGGTTGAACAGAACATTCCAGAACAGTTACTGTTGTAACCTTTTGGATTTTTGCTAATATAGTACTCACATAGCTTTTTTTAAGCTGGTTGACTTGATTATCATGTATATTTATGTAATGAGTTTAGCAATGCTTCATCTTTTTGCATTTAAACTTATGAAAATGCTCAAGTAAGGTGGCTTTTCACTGTAAAAATTTTTTATATTAGCTTCATCCACGTATTATTTTGTGTAAACTTTTAGTTGTATAAATTTTTTTTAAAGAATAAAAGAAAAAGTTTTCCTACCAGCTTTCTTTTACAAGAATAGTGTCTAAGAAGGTATTTTATAAATCCCTTAGGGAGAAGCTCCCTTCAGGAACCTTACCCTCGAGATGGTTTTCTTGATTACCTTGGGGCTTCATGCCCAATCCATAAAGTATGGCTGTATCAGGTTTACTGGGAATCATGAGTTGGTTTCCTTACTTTGCCAACCGGGTCTTTTAGCAACAAATCAGCTTACACTGGTTGCTCCATTCCCGATTGAGATCCATTCAAACTCCTGTCAGTGTTGTTGATGATGAAGGTTAACTTTAATGTCCTTTGGTGATGTACAGTTTTATTGGCAGCATCAAAAACAAAAGAATGGATAGGATTTCAGCTCCCACCATTTTTTTAAAAAATTGCAGTTTAATTATTTAGAGAAATTTCCAATACCCTATTTCATGAAACATAAGACCATTTAACTCAATCATCTTTGGATGAAAGCTACATTATGGCACTACTTTCTCATCCTTTTGCCTTTCACTTGTTAGCCCACCAAATTGAAGCATTTTCTCACTTGTTTTCACTCAGAAAGTGGCCCATGTAGATTCAATACAACAGTTGTCTCATACTCTTTAATGAGGGTGAGTATTAATTGTATTTATCTTTAATTAACAACTTGTAGGATCATCAAGCTGTCACCAAACAGACAAATTCTGGCATGCCGTAGCAACCAGTATGGCATTGCTAATATTAAATGTAGTTTTATTTTGGAGGAGGGGGGTCTGGAGAAAAAAACTACTTTTAATGATATAATATCTACTTGTTGCTATTGCCAGATTCCCTTCTCCAACTCTTGATGTCCCAATAAGATAGGCCACTATCTTGAAATGAATAAAGGGGCAGTACACAAGGGAAAGAATATTAGGGTGTTCCAGAGGTGATCCAGTGTTCTGGAATATTCTGCTTTACTCTAATGGGAGGACAATTTTTGTCATATGGTCAAGGTATTTTTTTACCGGAGAAGTACTAGCTGTGAAATAGCAACAGGTAAGTACTGCTGATAGTAACATTAGTTGTACACTCCCACCCACCCTAAAAAATCATACATTTTACACAGTGTAACTCAGAAGGACCAGAATACGCTGACATATTTTGTTTTAAATTGCCTTCTCTTTAAATGGAACAGTTTGTTAGAACTTTGGGAACATTGAATTGTTTTCAGCAAGTTCGCTGTTATAGTTGACAGTTATGACTTCATTTCATGAACTTAACAAATGATTGCTACTAACTAAACTAGAATGAGTAAGCAGAATGTCTTTTTTTTAGGTTTGGATTGACATATGTAAGGTCAAATTATGTAAGGTCAAATGTTAGGTCAAACTAACTGAACTGGATTGAATAAGCAGTAAGTTCTTTTATGTAGGTGAGTTGGAGGTAAATGAGGACACATGTGAGGACTTGCTGGCTGCAGCAGACATGTTTAGCCTTACTGATGTTGTAACAGTTTGTTCCATGTTCCTGAAGGACAGGCTACAGCCACACAACTGTTTAGGTAAAACGCTTTAATAGCAGTAATACATAACCTGCTTCTGTTTCATTGCTTTCTATTTTGGTGACAGTTCTCACTAATTATTTCCTATTCAGTTAGTATTGGAGAGCCAGAATTGAAAGAACATGATACCAATACGAGTCCTTATTCAACATGGATAATGCCCTAGTATGCATAGTACACATATGATATTCATCTTTGTTTTCATCATTAAATATATTTTATACCTACCGCTTGCCTTTTGTGTAAATTGAGTGTTGTCACCTCAGTCTTTGTTAATTTGTGTTTTCTGTGTTCTTTTCGGGTTTGAAGGTTTTTTATGCCATGTTAGAAGATGGTGCTTGATCAGTAAATTGTGTATTCCCCATTTTTATTTCATTGCTAGGGTAGGTATTTTGTACCTTTTTGTTTGCTGCTTGTTTTTTTTTTGTGGCTGATTTTCTCATAGGTCCTTTTACAAACGATTTGGGCAAGTGCAGGCATAAGAAGGCCTTGTGAGATATGTGAACTGAACCAGCCCATTGTATACACACAGACAGGTGTCCATTGTGTTGTTTCTGGACTGATCAAGCATGAGACTTAATCAAAGTCATAGTACAATCAGAACAAGGAAGAGGAGACTGCTGCCTAAGGCCCTGTGACTTGGTGGTCTATATCAATCTTTAGACTGTATACCTTCACACCTCCATCTTCCCACAACACAGAAGATACATATGTTTGTGTCTTGACCAGGAGCCATTTCAGATTTCTTCGGTTTGACCTCACATCTGCCTTCTAAGCCTTTATTGGTTCGATGAGAGTAACAATCCACTTGAAGTCTTTAGGGATACTCATATTTTGATGGCTGGTGGGATTCTCTTCTGAAGAACCTGTTCCACTGTTGGTCAATGGTGTCTCAGACTTATTCATAGCATAGAGAACTCAGCTCTAAATTCTTCTTTGGACTTCATATATGTAGGAATGAATTTCCAAACCAGTCTGGGGAACATGCATGTTCATTCAGACAGGATTGACCAAAAGAAAAATTCCTTCACAAATCTTTTCTGGCCAATACCTTATTTTCAGTTCATTAACTCTTTCCCCTCAGAACTATTTACTTGTGTCTGCTCCAGTTTCTGCTTTTAGGAAACTGAGACTGCACAAGGACCCAATATTAGCTTGGATAACCTTGGGATCCAATTTTCATTACCTGCTTTGGTGATTTAATTGCAACCAGTGTGTGATAAGTCTCCAAATTCTCATTGAGGTACTGACCTACAGCCATAAGGAGAAGGCATTTTGGTCCCAGGAAGAAACAACTTTTTATTTAAACAACTTGGAAATTTGGGTAATGTTCCATGCCATACAGTGGTGTGTCAAACTCATAGGCATCATTGTGTTATGTTCGTCTCGGACAATACATCAGTAGAAGCATACATCAGGCAAATGGGAAGTACACTTGCTCCTTCTTGCTGCATGGAAGTTGGGAACCTCCTTTAATAGGCATTCTTGAAGGAGATCCCTCTCTGAATTTTTCCATAATCTGATCAAAACAAATATCCTGGCAGACATTTTGTCCAGATAATATAATATGTAATATTCTCTGTTGTCCTCACATAATATTCTCTGCACCAGTCAGTAACAGAGTCACTAAGAGTAATTGCTATTACTTTTTATACCAGATTTCTTCTTTAAATACATCACCCAATCATAATACCTTAGGACAACTACTACTACATCACTAATCCAGCCATCCCAAATAAAACTTTTGGGTTAAAAATATGCTAAAAGTTATCTGCCTAACTAGGTGGTGGTAGATTGGAGTGATCTCCCCATGCCACAGGGATTGGTGGCTAAACCTATAAATATATTGAGTACTTATTAAGCTCATGCTGAGCTGCACACCTTTGTCAAGACCTCACAAAATTCTTTACCAAGTTTCTGGAAGTTCTACACTGACAAGTTGGAGAAGTGTTCACTTTAGTATAACCCATGTATATTTTGAACTTTTGCAGTAAGAAATAAATAACTTTTTCCAGAAAAGGGCAGAAGAAATCATTCAAAATATAAATTCTCTGGGTTTTTATGCAAGATTATTTTTAGTCTCAAAGGCAAATGACACACTGCACCCTGTCATTGTCCATGTCATCAATCAGTTTATATGCACCCCATGATGGAAACACCTTGTTCATTTTGAATGCCATCAAGGATGAACACTTAGTAGTCCAACTGTAGACTTAAAAGACATATCTTCATGCCCCTATTTACACTGCTTCAGGAAGTTCACTTCCCAAGGCATCATATACCAATTCAGAGCACTCCCATTTGGGCAAAAGATCAGTCCATGGGTCTTCACTTCTGTGATGAACTGAGTAATGGCTTGCATTTGGACCGTATATACAGCAACAACGTCAAGCAATCTGGATGATATTTTACAAGGACGTCAGGTGAGTTATATCTTAGAGTATGACATGATATCCCTTGTTACACTGCTCCTCAATCTGGGCTTCCTTGTCTACAAGGACAAATCTGACTTATGCCATCACAACAATATGTTTATCTGGGTACAGAGTTCAACACACAGGTAAACTGAGTATATATCCCTCAGGAATGGGCATTGAAGTGGATTATGTACTTTTTAGGTAACCTCTGTCTGTGTGGGAATTACTTCGCCTAATATGCCTGCTCAGTACAGTAGCAAATGCCGTTATTCTAGGTCATCTTTTTATGCACCATTTTCAAATTATTCTTTTTTCACAATTGAAGACAAAAGTTTGCCCACCAGATCAACCTCTTGTGATATGCACAAGTATGAGGTGCCCTCACCAGAAATGGAGCAACCTAACTTGGTCACACTGGATGTGCCTCTGCATTTAAATCGGTATTTATGGATGCAAGTAAAGAGGGCTTGTTGGCATGCCAAATACTGTCTTCTTTGGACGCCAGTGGAATGTAGTCTTCCCAGGAATGGCATCTACATATTGATAGACTGGAGATGAAAGCTATTTTGAAAGAATTTCCTGGTGGCAGGAATACTTAAATGGAAAGGGAGCTGGACATTAAGCTAATACAGACAGAATGATCTCTCCATCCCTCTATTTTCACTCAGATATGTGCCCAATGGGACTGACCATTGCTTGATCTGTTTATGATAAGGTGGCATACCAGACTCCCAACCTTTGTCTCACTAGTCCTGAATCCAAAAGCCTGGGTATTTGATGTGCTGTACATAGATTGGAATGGCCTGGATGCATACACTTCCCCTCCAACATTTCTGAATTCAAAGGGTTGTCTTATCTCGATTTTACTACTCAGGTGGGAGAAGTTGTGGATCATCATCCTCATTAATCTTGTAATGGAAATTTCCAGGAAAATCAAGATTTTTTCTCATCTGTTCAAACAGCTATGATGACAGTTGTTCATTCCAGACTAGAGATATTGAATCCTATTAAACAGACCCAGAAAAATAACCAGTTCTCACAACCAATTGTGAAGAGAATCACTCAAGCAAGTAGGCCATCCAATCTGAAAGCATACAAAGGCAAATGACAGATCTTCACAGAGGTGTATACAAAAAACACGTTCTGCTCCAGGCATCTAAACCTCAGAAGCTAACTTACTTTTTTTAATTATGTAATACTTTTCTCTTACTGCTTCAGAGATTACTCATTACTCAAAGTCTAGGTAAAAGGTGGAATGTATTTCATGTCATGGCTGTGACCAAAGAATCATACTGGGATCATGTTCTTAAAAATTCAGGCAATCCATTTTATTCTGATTGGAGGAGGGAATAATTTGCTTTGACTGGATACTTTGAGTCCAGGAAAAAAAGCAGTGCTGTAATAACATTTAAATATGACAAGTATTATTTAATTAAATTTAAATTGTACTTGTAGCCCATTGTTAATTATTTTAATTATTGTTTTATTTTGGTAGTACTCCCCATTGATGAAGTTGTATAATGCTTCAGTTATAATATTTTTGTCCGTCTGTTCAATTTATTAAAGTTTTTGTTTTTTAAATATCTATTGACAAGTAAATATGTACGTCATCCCTCACCTCTGTATAGTACACTGTGACCCAATTTAATGTCTAGTACACTGTGACCCAATTTAATCTGTCTAGTACACTGTGACCCAATTTAATGTCTAGTACACTGTGACCCAATTTAATCTGTCTAGTACACTGTGACACAATTTAATCTGTATAGTACATTGTGACCCAATTTAATCTGTCAGCATCTTAAGTAAAATTTGTATGAACTAAAATGTTAGCATTTAATTCTTGGTAGAGTTATAGCACTGAGAAAGATGCTTATCAGTTGTATGACATAAATTTTTGCCAACTTCCCCAGTTCACAACTCTTGCAGGATAAGCCTATAACTGAAGATAGTGAGATACTAAGTGTTTGTTTTGCCAATCATAACTTGATAAGTCATTTATCCAGTTGAAGAAAACTTGAAATATTTTTGCTGATTTTTTTCCAGTAACAATTTCACCAGCTACATTTGAAAAAATGTACATGATACTTCCCACCTTCTCCATTCAGGTTTATCTTGGGAGAAATGCTGTAAGTGACTTATCTTGACCTTCATTTCCTTTTAACTCATTTTTGCAGCTTTAGTATTCCATTGAATTTTAAGGCATAGCATATGTTGGAATTCAAAATTTGTTAAGGATGGATTTCCATGACTAGAACATGATTGTTCTTAAATAGATAACTGTGACTATTGTTTCATGCTTGACTGACTTTTTGTCACACTTTTGTGTTCAGTTTCCAAGCATTGAGCAAATTTGAGACCAAATAATAAATGAAGGAATGCCTCTCAATCAGTTTTATAAATGTTTCAGGAAAGTAGATCACTATGACCATTATTAATGTTTTCCAAGACCTTTCTCATCTCTTAGATTTTTTAACAGTTCATACTGAGGCATGTTGGACTTTAGGGATATGAAACTTGGTGAGAAAACAATAGAGCTTTGAAATGGACTTGTAGTACATATGTACCCAGACTTGCCATCACACGATATGATGGACAAAGAAATGTTGATTTTTATCTTCAAAGGTCAAGATCACTGCTAAAAAATTATAGTTTGTGGATGATTGCATATTGGTAAGAAGAGGTCAAAAGGTCAGAATTCATGGTCACTGTGGAAGAAAGGAGCAAAATTAGTTGTGCATATAACTTTTCAAAGCTTGTTTTTTGGATTTTACACATAGCTTTAACAATTTTTCAGCCATATTACTGCAATGTCTGTAGCGTGGTAGTTTATAGTGATATCTAGTACTGGGGCATCATCAAGCTGTAGACATGTAGCTTCATGTCCCAACCAATTACATTATCCTGACACCAGGCTGACCAGTCCCAACACTAACCTTAAAGCTGAGTGCCAAGTGAGGCAGCTGTTAGTACCATGTTTAGTCTTTGTATGACTTGGTCAGGGTTTGAACCCACAATCTCCTGCAACACTTTAACGACTTAGGCCACAGGAGCAGTTTTAAAAGCTTGAAGGTCAGGGTCATTATGGGTTACAGCAGAGTAGATTTTGCAAAATAACTCCTTGGATGGCTTACACTGATGGTGAAAAAAAACATTTAAACCAGGGGTCTCATAACTCAAACCATCATGAGGGCATTTTCGATGGCCCAAGGGCCACACCACTTTATCTGTATTTGTGATGCAAATTTTTTTGCAGGCCACAGGATACAGCTTGGCAGGCCACATGAAGCCCATGGGCCATGCATGTGAGAACCTTGCTCAAGATTATAGGGTCAAAAGGTCATACATCACAATCATGGTAAGTTTGATAAGAAAATAATGGTTTCTGCACATAAAGCTTTGTTCAAGACCACATACCTTGAGCAAAAGGCCCATGGTCAACAGAGATGTGTTTGTTGATCATGAATCAGCAATACTCTGATTTTTTTGGTAGGGCAGGTGTTTATTTGCAGTTCATAGCACTCTTGTTGAATTTCAGGTATCAACATGTTTGCTGAGATCCATGCCTGCACTGATTTGGTCCGAGACTCCGAGAGATATATCAGCAGTAACTTCCTCAAAGTCCAGAGGGAGGAAGAATACAAAAATCTACCCCTTGACAGACTTTTGCATTATCTCTACAGTGAAAACCTCCGTATTGAAAATGAGTTTCAGGTCTTTATAGCAGCCATGGACTGGATAAAACATGACCAAACTATGAGAAAGAAGCATATCTTTGAGGTTATGTCCCCAATAAGATTTCCTCTTATTTCTCAAAAGCAACTTGATGGGTATTTAGAAACACAGGACGACATAAGTATTAAAGTTGCACTACAAAAAATACTTAAAGATTTTCGATTAGAGAAGAAACAGAATATTGAAAAAAAAGCATGCAAGTTGAAGCCTTTCCATTCCAGACCAAGGAAATGTGCTCGGAAAAACATTTATGTCATAGGAGGGTTTAGTCGACCAAAAGGAGGCAGATGGAGTGATGCTCAGACTTTATCGATTGTTGAAAGATTTGACACATTTCATCAGCAGTGGTACACAATGCCTAGCATTCAGTATGCCAGGAGTAGCCATGGTGTGGGTGTTGTTAATGGTTGTATATGTGTTGTAGGGGGAGAAAATGATTCTCTTATTTATGACAGTGTGGAGTCTTATGATTCAGTGACCCATGAGTGGATGATGCTGCCTGGAATGACCACTCCACGATGTGGTCTTGGGGTCTGTACACTGGATAACTATCTCTTTGCCCTGGGAGGATGGGTTGGCTCAGAGATTGGGGATACCATTGAGCGTTATGACCCTGATCAGAAAAAATGGGCTGTTGTTGGAAAGATGACCACTCTGCGATTTGCAATGGGTGTTGTTGGAGAGGCAGGTAATAAAATAGGTTAAAACAATTGTACTCTATAAAGAGCAGAAAAGGTATTAAATACTTTTTTCTCAAAACAAATTTCAGCGTAATAAAATATTTTTGACAGCTAAAATTGAGCCTTGATGGTTCAGAGAGATTTGCTGTTTTCAAAGGTGAATGTTTATTTAGGGGAATGTTTATTAGATGTTCAGGCAGGTTTGACTCAGTTCTGTATTAAAAAGAGCTGATGGTAATTAATGCTTGAGGCTAAATTTCTGTGCTTTAGATAATTATATGACATGATTTGTTAACTTTACATATGAATAGCAGTGAAAGTGTTGTGAACAAAGGTACAATAGTCAGTAAAAGGGGATTTCAATCTGGAACCTAAATGATCAGGCAGATGTTTTATCATTTAAACAAGGCAGGGTGTTTCTCAGCTCATTGTTCATCTCAGACTTACATCATGGTGTTAGCAAAACAATTACCACAAGGTCACCGTATAACATGCAGCTGTATACAGCCATTACATAATTGACTTGATGCCTTGGCACATGCAGCTGTATACAGCCATTACATAATTGACTTGATGCCTTGGCACATGCAGCTGTATACAGCCATTACATAATTGACTTGATGCCTTGGCACATGCAGCTGTACAGTCATTTCATAATAAACTTGACACCAAGGCATATGTACACAGCCATCCCATAATTAACATGACATCATAGCACATGCATAATTAATCAGACACCATGGCACTTGCTACTTTTTACAGCCATTCCAGGACTAATTTGACACCATGGTATATACAACTGTATGGAGCCATCCCATAACTAACTTGATTACATGACACATGCTACTGTACACAGTCGTCCCACAATTGACTTGACACCATGGCACATGCAAATGTACAGAGTTACCCTACAACCAACTTGATGTCATGGCACATGCTTCTGTACACAGCCTGCCCATTCTTCCCATAATTGACTGGACGCCATGGCATATGCAGCTGTATACATCAATATGATAATTGACTTGACACTGTGGCACATACAACTGTACACATAATTTTATACTTGATACCATGACACATGCAACCATACAATAATTGACAGTGTGGTATATACACTTGTACATAGCCATCCCATAACAAACTTGATCCATGACACATGCTACTGCAGACAGTTATTCAGTGATTGATTTGACACCATGGCTCCTGCAGCTGTATACAGCCATTTGATAATTGACTTGACACTAGTGCACATGTAACTATTTGCAGCAATCTAGTAACTAACCTGATGCTGATTGGCACAACCACAGCCATCACATAATTGACTTGACACAGCATGCATGATCACCTTATAACTAATAAGATACCATGACATGTGCCACTCTAGACAGCAATCCCATAATTGACTTGATACTATCACAGAGCTGTTCAAACCCATACCATAATTGATTTGAAGGAAGCAGAGCATGTTATTGTTTGTACTCTCACTATCCAAGTGTGGGTACAAGACAGTGCCCCACCCTAAATCTGTTTACCCTTAAATTTGTGGTAGGCCCATCAAAAATCGACAGTCACCTGAGCACAGGACATCCTTCCAGTATTGGGAAGGCAGGTACTTTTATCACCCCACACCCACCCCTGGTGTAATTTATGCTTTTCAGACCACAAGACATAGAAGATTTGTACTTTTATTGACCGAATAATGGATATATTTCAGCAGATGGGTGGCCAAAACTGAAGTAACATATATCTTACATCAGCTGTATGCTGTTTATGTTATGCTGTGTTATGTGTGTATATTCACAGAGAAAATTCAAATATTAACATAATTATCTTTTCTAATTCAAGATAAGGAAGCACCTGCATGCAAATATATATATATATATATATATATATATATATATATATATATATATATATATATATATATATATATATATATATATATATATATATATAAAATATCAGAATGGGAATCAAACCTGGTTCTCTTGCATGATTGGGAAACTTAGCCAGTTGTTAGGACATTGAACTTGTGATCTGAGGTTCTTAGCTTTGATACCCACCCACACCCACACTAGTCTAGGTCAGCTACCTCAGTGTCTCCTTGGGGAATACACATATTTCCTTGGCATGATGTAACCCATGATAGGTTAAAGTCTCAAAGTCTTATATGACTTATGGACATACTGTATATACTCATTTATACATTGAGTTGAACTGCAAACGGCAAAGATCCTGATCTGCTGTAGCATAAGGCACCTGCAGATCAGTTTTTATGATGTTCATGTTACTAATTATACCTATCAAACTGCACAGACCCTGATCTGCCATTGCAATATGTGATGGCAGATCTGGGTCTGTGCACTTTGCAGTTTGACTCCTCTTGTAGGCAAGTATAAACACTACCTTGTTTCTTTTACAGCTATGGATATACATTGAGTTACATAAAATGTTATTGAAGTACACTGTCATATCTATCAATCTAGATAGATAGATATGGCCATGGTTTTAATTCTCTTTAAATCTACTTTGCTCCTGTTTTAAAATCACTAACTTTCTTTTCTAAAGTACTTGTTTACTTGACTCTTATAGACAAGTTGCTTTTCTTTATGTACAGTACAGCTTTCAGACAAGACTATGAAGTTACTTTTCTTCATGTACAGTACAGTTTTCAGACAAGACCATGAAGTTGTTTTTCTTCATGTACAGTACAGTTTTCAGGCAAGACCATGAAGTTGCTTTTCTTCATGTACAGTACAGCTTCCAGACAAGACCATGAAGTTGTTTTTCTTCATGTACAGTACAGTTTTCAGACAAGACCATGAAGTTGCTTTTCTTCATGTACAGTACAGTTTTCAGACAAGACCATGGATTAGGCAGAAAGAATTGTCTAAATGATTGTCATGTGTCAAATTTTGAAGATGTGTTAAACGTAAGGTTAAATAAATTGTGCTTTGAAGTTAACATAGTCAAGCCAGAAAGATCTTAAGAGATATCATTATTTCTTTATTTCATCTCTGAACACATAAAAGGGGTTACGTTAAGCTTCATTAACATTTTACTGGTACAGTGATATGTGTGCAATTGAAACTCAGCCATAAATGTTCAAAAATGGGTGCACATCAAATAATTGATTTTTCAAAGGCAGCTAATTGCAGCATATTTTAGGCTAGTGAAATCTGATGATCGACATGATTATTTGGAGAAAATTCTATGAACAGTTATTCTGATTGGTCAGGGAAATTAAATGTGTACATTTTGGGAAACAATTTAGGGCATTTCTGTTAAAATATACATGGGACCCATGGACAGCACATTTAAAAACATCTATCCCATGGTGGTCTGGATTCAAAATTGCTTCTGTAATAGGTTGTTTATTCCAAAAAATTGATTCTATTGGTGGTTGGTATAACTGATTTTGTAGGTCTGTCTAAAAGTACCCCCTAAACTCATTTTTTTAAAAAAAAATTCCACTTTAGATACCCAGATACTAAATTCATATTTTATGTTACATACGCTGTATTTGTTCCTGTCAAATGAAAGCATATTTCCTTTGAATGAAAAATACACTATAAAATGTTCTCATTGGTCCGCTATAAATAGATTGGGAAAGCCTACCATGTGACCTGCATTTGTAGTTTTACTAATCACAAAATAAAAGTCTGTCTTTATTTTCTCAATCATAGGAAAACTAGCAGATTTTTAAAATAAATCTTCTTATAAATTAAGGTGTAAATTCTGCGAAACTAATTTTTGTCTCGTGAGACTTGGTTTGCATCAGACAGATCCTATGCGTGCTGCGAAAAGAACTGAATGTAGCCATATTGTGACAGTTATGGCAGTGAAACATGTTTTTGACGGGGAAAAAGTCGGTATTTGGTTGAGAAAGCAAAGCCTTGAGAAATAATTGACAGCCTTAGAGGTAAGTTCTGTGTGACTAGTGAAATTCCGTTCATTAAATTACAAATGTTGTTGTCCTATGCTCTTTACTGTCTATCAAAAGCCATTGGCACTGTAACATGCACATGTCTTCATCCAATACACTGATAAACAGTTTCATCAGTGCAGCCATTTTGCTTTGTAGAGCCCGGATATATAAGTAACCTTCCCAGGCTCTGTATAAAATGCCTGTAAACAAGAAGTTAATCTATGATCTTGCAGTAGTTCTAAATAAAAGCAAACAACATTTATGATATATGAAAGTAATTTTTATTTCACTTTTAAATACTAGTAAGAAAAGCTATTTAGACATAAATTAGTAAAAATAATATGTCTTCTGAAATAAAATATTGTTTTGACTAAAAAAAACGCTTTGGTACAGTGTTTCACACATGCCATTTTAGGATGATGTTGTGCCATACTGTTTTGTTTACATGCCACGCCATTTTTACCCCCTTTCCCCATGTCTCTTTTTGATTGGTCAGTGACCTTTTTATATCTCATTATCACAAATGGTGTTTGTGTATTAATGAAATGTATGTCAATGACATTAAATTATGTACAAAGTAGTTTTATGCCAGTTTATATGTGACGTGTGCAAGAAATATGTAATTGAAAACATTGCACATAGGTAATTATGCATTTTTAGGCATTATTTATATTTTACAATATGAATAGGAAGTCATTTATCCTTGTAACATCAACATACAAATCATAAAAAGTTGGTTGGTTGAATGTTTATGGCACACCAGCAAAATGAGGCTATTTAGCACCATGCAAAAGGTTATATCTTTCATTATTTAAAAGTGGTAAAAGGTTTCTGTACTGACCAGCGATATGAAACCAAATAATTAAATGTAAAACGATAAAAATGGTAACTGTGATAAATTAATAAAGTTTCCCGATCAACGGTGAGTCCAAAAAATGTATGCCAACGACAACAGATGAAAGGTAATTAAAATCTAGTGACAGTATATATAGCACATAAAACTGTTCAAGGTGATGACATAAAAGTTATAACTTATGATAAATGTTTACTTCCTTCAGATGTGTGTTTCCTATTTCAATCATTTTAAAATTAGGATAGGCATTTTTTAAAAAAAATTATAAACATTATATATAAATCAAATATTTCCAGCACTTCAAAGTACTGTGTAAAACTGGCTCAATTAGAAACACAAATCAATTTCCAAACATTTTTTTATACCATTGGGGAAAACGTTGAGGGTTGGCAGTGATAAACAGGGACATTCCTCCAACTGGAAAAAGATACTTTTTATTATATTTTTTTTATTTGCCTAATTAAATATGACTTGACTTCCCTCAGTTAAAGCTTCACAGCACACATTATGCCAGTTTTTAATTGCAATTCAAAAACAACTCTTGCCTAACTCTAAGTGTACGCATGCACACTTTGAAACTGTTTATCGGTGTATTAACTCAAGATGACAGACACACACAGAATTGGCTTTGGGAACATTTGTTTTAGTTAATTTAAGGGGTAGAAACGAACGCTTGTGTGTAATGTAGTTTTCGTTGGATATTTTAGATTCAACATGTACTCAATCCAAGTCTGATTCTAATAGATAATTATGATGTGTTGGATTACAGCTTGACAAAATTTGACTATTTAACAGTTATCATGAAAAATTTGATTGATATCACTTTAAAAATGCAATGGAAGAAGTGCAGAGGATATTACCATTGACATTACTGATTTATGTTTGTATGAATTAATCTTATGTGGCAATTTCAATGAACTAGTTTCATGGATTCAGTTGCATTTTGTTTATTTACTGTGACAATGTTTTCTAAAAAGTCTCGGAACTATTGTAATGATTGGCAATATATGTAATGGAAGTTAAAGTTTTAGTACAAAAATGATAAAATTATCTTGAAACCAATGAATTGGTTAGTAATAGATTATTATTCACCAATCTTCAGTTATTTCTGCATATAAATGATACTGTCCATACCTAATTAAAATGTGACTATTGGTAATCTGAGTCTAAATGTTTTAGGAGTTTTTCACTGATTTCAGATTTTCAGATTTTCATGCTTGTAGATGATTATTATGACTTTCTGCTTGGTATCCAAAAAATGTAAGAACAACAATGACACCACAGTTACAAGCTGAATTACATATTGTGTACTTTATGTTTAGATTTTGCTATGTGCATGTCAAGTTGATATATATATTTGCACAGTACACCATTTTTTTGCTATGAATATTATCTCCAAAATATACATAGCATGTAACATAATTGCCTCTTTACACGCGATGACTAATTTTTATTTGCTTGAATAATTTTCATAATGAATGCACTAGTGGTAATTTTATAGTTCATTTGTGTTAGTTTCAATGTGCATTTTATGTCGGCTTTTGATTAAACTTTTTTTGTTAAGTACTGTACATTTTGTGTGTACACATTGTGGTGTGTAAAGTTTGAATGTGTGTGGGTGTGGATATGACCAAGCAGTACAAATACACTTAATAACAAAACCTTTTTTTATTAAATTTACAATAAAACATATTTGCCATAGCCAACAAGAAATAACTGATAGTATTTGCACACTTTCCAATTTGTTTTTATCCTCTTACCAATTTTAAAAATGAAAAGCATCAAGACGATAAGTTATAAATAAGTGCAGTGAATCATTTGGCTGATGAAAGGGCAGTCAGTCATTCCATGAACTGCAATTGCATGTTAATTGGGTCAGATTATGGCCATACAAATTGTGTGAAAAGGGAGAGAAGTGTCTTCACTGGTATTTTTTTATTAGTACATATAAAACTGATAAGTTAATTGTAAGCATGTAGATCAGCCCATGTGTTCTTTTCTGGTTTCCAGGATGGATAATGCATGGCAGTCAGAACTGTTATCTCCATCCAAAATTTGCAGTGTACAATTTTAATTATTTTTATAAATAATGGCCAAATAAAAATGTAACTTCAAAATGTGTAGAATTAGTGAGATTATCAAACATGGTGAATGATCAAATCTGTTACTTGAAAACAGGGACTTGATCATGCAAATGTGAAGATGTTACTAAAAAAATCCCTTTTTATCTGAAATGCAAACAAATAGACAGTGTTTGAAGGGGGTATTAGGCAAATGTATACATTCACACTGAGGTGGGGTTAGAAAAAAGTCCATCCTGCAACTGGGGAAGGGGGTAAACAATAGCAGTTTCAAATGTACTAAATATACAGCCCCTCATCCTCACCTGGAATAACAATTCTTATTAGGCCATCAGTGATGATGAGACAATAGTTTTAGTCATTTTTTTTTTAAATGTTGGGAGTGGAATGGATTTGTGAAATTTTTATTATTGTTTTTTACAAAATTATAATATTATTTTGCACCATTTTTGACCGTATAAGTTTGATAATGGGTAATCCCTTGCAGTATTTATTTAATCACTGGATGTGTCCTTGCACCAAGCTGTTATATCTCAGGTTTGCACGCATGCACACACAAGAGCTTAAAAGTACTTTACCCCACCCCCATTAAAAATTGTACAATAAAAATTGGTATGTGAATTTCAATAAAAGACTGTATGGTAGTACTCTGATCACATTACCAATCCAATTAGTGAGGGGGTTATAATACAGAGGTGTTGACAGTTTCCTAACATCAACAGGTTTAAAAGCTATTCATTTTGTTCATTGACATGCTATGTTACATGTAAATAAATAACAATGTAGAGTGTATTATTTGCCATTTATTTCAATATCTTGTTCACTTCTGCTGAAATGTGGGGTTGCATTTTGGTATCACAACAAGAAACATAGTTACAATACTAGTATCCAGTACAGAGCACTGACCAACTATGTTTAGAATTTAAGCATGTGTCATAGGGGTTATCTTACCTAGTTAAAATTGTTAATAGTGCTTATCAGTTCTTTTCTTATTATACAGGCATCTACCTCTGTGAGTCCAAGACATTAAGATGTATGAAGGGGATTTCCTAAAAAAAATTGCCAGTTTTAAAAAGATGAAAAAATGGGAACAAGGAACATATTGAAGACATTTGAAATAGATAAGTTTTTCAATGTGAAAAGAATCGATAGAGAAGAGGGCTCTTTTCTCGAATGTTACTACCAAGAGGGGGCACAAATTTTGGACATAAAAAACATCTCAAGAGAGAATTTACCTACAAAAACTGATGTAATGGTTGCTATGAAAGTACAATATCCAGACTCAATAGAGAGGACTTTTGCAATTAACCGAGCAGGATACAAAGAATACATCATAAGACCAAGGGGTAAAACACCAATATTACCACCTGGCGAAATGAGAATTAAAAATCTACTGGTCACAGTGAAAGAACCAAATCCAATTCTGAAAAAGATCAAAAAGCAAATAGGAAATTTATACCTAAATGACATCCCACCATAGATACCTATAGAAATAGTTAAAACAAGATATGAGAAAAAATTCCAAATTCCGGTAATAACTGCAAGATTAGATAAAATCCCGAATACATCTATATGCAGTGGGAACATGGTCTTCGAGATAGAAAAAACAAAATTGAAAAAAGTAAGGAAGCCTTCTGTTGGATTTTTGGTTAAATCATGGTACAAAGGCTGCATATTTCACAAGTGTAGTAGATGTGGACAAACCGGACACTTCACACAAATGTCAAGGAGATTCAAAAACTACAGATCAACAACAACTGCCAAAGCAACAAGCACAAGAAGAACAACAACAGCTTCCAAAACAACAACAGTTACAACAATCCAAACCAAAAAGCATCCAGAACTCCCCATTAAAACAAATTCAAGAACAACAACAGATTAAACAAAAAGTACAAGAAGAACAACGACAGTTAAAACAAGTACAAGTTAACCCGAGTCCAGCACAGATCCCTAAACAACAACAGTTACAGCAATCCAAACCAAAAAGCATCTCAAACTCCCCATCATAGCAAATTCAAGAACATTAACAGCAGATTAAACATCAAGTACTAGAAAAATGAAAGTTAAAACAACAAGTATAAGATAACCCGAGTCAAGAACAGATTCCACAACAGCTACAGCAATTTAAACCAAATAACATGCAAAACTCCCCATCAAAGCAAATTCAAGAACAACAACAACAGATGTCTAACCCAAATCAAGAACAGCTTCCAAAACAACAACAACTACAGAACTCCTCATCCAAATAATTTAGAGTCCAAATAACCTCAACAGAAACGCCAGTATGAAAGAACCCTACTTTTGCAGGCATCAATAGGAGCACAAATAACAGGGACAACAACAGATGAGACTGATACAGAAACTGAGAGAGAAAAAGAGAATAAGAGAGAACGAAGAAAGCAAAAAGAAGAAAGAATAAACAAATAGAATAACAAAGCAGAACAGAGAGAAAAATCTACTTCAAAGAGACGAAACATTAGATGGCACATGGACTTAATGTGATGAATTTTAAATAAAAAAAAATAAAAAATAAAAAGAAATCCTTTTATACAAATGAAATGAAACTTTACACATAAAACACTTTTGAGAAAACTTTACTGTTAACTTTAGACAAAATTTACCATAATAGAGAAATCAATACATGTAGGACAGGAGGGCCTCCCTAAATGGTCTGCAAAGATCAACCAGGGAGAGTACCCTCCACACACACACAAAAAAAAGTTTTAAAAAGATCTTACCTTCAATTTAGAAATGATGAATCCCAAAAAATTTTCAAATTTCTCTTATCTTTGTATCAGTATTTTACATTGCCTAAGTACATGTTCAGAGATGAAATTATCCCATTTATTGATGTTTATGAAATTTCAGGTTTAGTATTTGTTGTACATATTAATGTCAAACATGTAACTGAAGTACCAACATGTCATTTATCCAGAGCATTCAGTTTTCCAAATCACATTTGCTGCCATGAGTGTGTTGCTATGATCCTGGTACATGTATTTGTATTTGCGATCTGTAATGTGGATTTAGATACAAGGGTCGGGGTCAACACTGTTTGGGTTAGCTTCGTTTCAGATGAAGTTGTCATGAACATCTTTTTTTCAAAATTTGTCAGTTAACTTTACAGGGTCTCAAATTGCAAATGGTCATACATATTCTTGACAAACTTGAATTCCTTTAGTGAACTTTGCACAATTTATTGTCTTTATCCAGTTAATGAGTGGAATGCAACATTTTATTAATGATGTAAAAAGTTTCATTTTATACTTTTGAATTTAAACTATTAAACACAAATTTAAATTAAGATTCAATCCATTTATAATAATGTAAGCTCCTAAACCAATTTAAAATTAAACATATTCTAGTTTATTTAATTCTGTTCATTCAATAATTTAATATTTCTTGTTAAGTTTAAATTCATATTTAAGTTTAAATTCATATTTTGTATAAGAAATGTACCCAAGGTAGACAGTGAAACCATCAGTCTTGCTATAATGGGCCTTGTGTCAGAGAGATATGGGAATGAATGGATGAAAAAGAATGTTGCAATGGGAACTAATGATGTGTCTAACAGTGATGTTGATGCTGTTTATGATAATGATGATTATGATAATGATAATAAATTCCATGCTCAAGATTTTTCAGCATTACCAAACAAGCATATAAATTGATGAATTTAATTTAAACTGATGAAAGAAAAGCCTTTTTGTGTGTGTTTTGAATTATTGTATAAATTATACTTTGTTTTTCACTAAGTAGATCTATAAATGAAATGGTCCTTATATCAGTCAGAAGGACCACCATTTTTCAAAAGCAGGAAGTCCTGCGGGATTCCTATTTAAAAAAATGTTAGTGTCAAACCATGACATAATTGTATTCTTTATGCTATATCTTGAATAAAATAATATTTAGAATTTGCTTTCTGTCAGTCTAATAAAAACTTCTATCAGTGGGTGATTTTTGTGTTAAATCAATTCTATCGGTGGATCCTGAAAGACCTCAATCACATCTATGGGTGGCTACCCAATTTCAAAACTGCCTTCCCCTGGTCCCATGTATGTTTTAATAGAACAGCCCTTAGGGCACAGCTTGCCAAAAAACTTTAGTCTGATTTTTCTTGAGAAAAGACTAAATCGATTCTGGGCAAACCCAGATAATAGTGTTTCTTCCTTAAAAAGAAACTCATAGAAAAGGGCCAGACAGCTGTCTTAAAAAAAGGACAGGCTACAGACTAGGACATGGTTGTATAAAGAAAAGGCATTAAGGAAGCAGCTTCATACTCAGAAAAGAGAGAAAGAAGCAAGGATAACTCAAGGAACCCGATGAGTCAAGGGGAAACCCACACCTACAAGAGGTAGGAATAATAAAGGGTTAAACAAGTCAAGAGGTGACATCAGATGATGCTATCAAAGCTTGGGAAATGCACCCAGAATTCAACAATCGTAATATGATGTAAAATTGGACTTCGACTTAATTCTGTCACTGTAAATCAGTTGGATAGGAAAGTGAATTTTAGTCATGTATTAATTGTTTGGAAAGTGAATTTCAGTTATGCATTAATTGAGTACATTTAATTTAGTAGATCTGTTGGATGAAAGTGATTTTCTTTTGATTATATGTTTGTATTTTTATTAATTGAAAGGGGGCTCATTGTTATTTCTTTCTTTCGATAATTTGCTCAGCTATCTGTAACGTTCCATATATCTGTCCACACTGGGTAATGAGACCGTGTGAGATCATTCTCTAGTTAATGATGCTGAATCAGTTAAGGAGGGTTTCAATGTTACAATGTTGTCTGATTTTATTCTTGGAGGAAATAAAGCAATGTGAAGCCTGACATTTTTGTCCATGTCCTTTTGATGCAAATTAAGTTAGGAATCTGAATTAATTACTTGCTTTAAAAAGTATAGGAAATATGTTCCTAAAAACTGTTGTTTGGATATGGGAACATGTTAAAAGTAGACCTAATCAATAAGATATTGATGTATATGTAATGGATACTTGGTTTTGATAAGAGAGTTGCCTCCTTAGTTCTCACCAGGCCATTAGGCCAGATAAGTGTAATAACCTTAATGCATTCATCGTCCATTTGTAATCTACTTCCATTAACAATTTCTATTTACAACTGCTCAAACACTCCTGACCAAAATTTGTCCAAATTTTATAGAAAGTATACTGGCATAAATCCATTAATGATGATTTCCCGGCTGCTCATTTTCTAAGGTTTCCTAGGAAACCTCGGACAAATGTTCCTAGGAAAAACCTCAGAGTATTGGTTACTGACTGTCCGAGGTTACAGTGTAATAGTCAAAAACTTTTGATAAATGTCCAAGATTTTTATACTCAGATGTCAAATGTTTCCTTGGACACAGTCCAAGGTGTCCTAGGACATTGAGATGTCCTAGGACAAACCATCATAGGTGTCCTAGGACATACTGTCTGAGTTGTCCTAGTATATTATTTGAGGTGTCCTAGGACATACCGTCTGAGGTGTCCTAGGATATTATTTGAGGTGTCCTAGGACATACCGTCTGAAGTGTCCTAGGACAACGTCTGAGGTTTCCTAGGACACACCTGGCAAAAAAATACATCAGATCAACAACTTATAATGAAGTTAATGATTATTACATTAATATATTATTATTTTTGTTCATCGCATATGAAATTTTCAAAAATATCCAGAATGCCCATCATGTTCCTTTAGTGGCAAATTTTACATTTCAGTTTGAAATATTCATTCATTTCCATGTATACTAACCCCGGAGAGGTATAAGTATTTATTGCCATTATGTGACAAAACAGTGTGATTTGGGCATACAAAGTTTAAGTTATATATTACATGCCAGAATTACAGCATGTATGAAACATATTTTCACTACCTTACATGGTTTTGCAGCTGGTCAAAATTCTTATCACAATGGGCAAAATCCACATGGATTAGAACTAGAATGCAAATGCAACATATACTGAAAAATTATTTATATTCAGCATTCACTTTAATTAGTACACTTCTAAAACTCTTACTGAATGATTGTGAACTTGAAGTTTGTAATGATCATGGTCAGGTGCTCAGAGTGCTGTATTTCATGACTCTCATATTCTTTCTTTTTTTTAGTTTTGTATATCAGTGTTGATTTGTCCTTCTTCCTGATCTGACATGTTTTTAAGTGTGAAAAGATTCATCTACTTTAATCCGTCATATAACATCCACAGCTCAAACTGTAAAGTGTTTCACTTAACAGTTCTCTTTTTTTCAAAAATATTGACTGGTTTACAAACTTACATACTCATGAATAAAATTAATCAATGCTTAATGCACAGTTCACTTTTGAAGTAACCCATATTTTCTTGTAAATGGGTTGTATACATTTGCTTATAGCTAATAAGGATGGTACTCTTGCACTATTATTATGCAGCAGTCACCTGTTGAAGAATATTCTCAAGTTTTGAAGTGGAATTCTAGGAAATGATAATAAAAATGACAAAACAACTTTTCATTGCTTTACGTTATTTTTTAATTTAGCAAAAAAAGTGTAATCTATATGGAGTCTTTAATGAGCTCTAAATTTTACTTTTGCTATTCATTTTTAAAGGTCTATGACACGTCAAATGAATGACACCTGAGTTTTCAGCAACAAAAATCTGATGAAACTGATTGCATACCTTAAGACATTTTGAAATAAAATAATGGCCAGCTTCTTTGATGATGAACAGAATTAAATGTAACAACCTCTGAACAATTGTTATTTGATATGCGAGAGGAAATATACCATAAGAATAATGGAAATGAAATTCCTAAGCGTGTGTTTAACTTTATAATCTCATTACCCTGTTGTTGATAACTGATAGCAGTGCATCGATTTGACAAGTGTAGCAATAAATAATAGTGATCTATAGCATTACCATCTCAATCATTGGGTGAAGCAACATTGCAAAGTTATATTTTGACATATTTAAATCATAAAAGTTAAACAGAACGCTACCACCAGACTAAAGTCATGAAAACTTTTATTTGATTTCCTTTTAAACAAGCAAAATTCACAAAGCTCAATATTTACAGAATGCTGGCAGAATGGGATGCATCTCTCTTTCAAAGAAAAACAAAAACTATATATTTGTAAATTTTATTTAGTAATTAAATAACTGACAATTTTTTTCTCCTGGCATAAATTGTCATTGAAAAAAATATATGACAGTTCTTTCATAAACTTAATGCCAGAAGTTAATATTACAAGATTTACTGAGACATATTTGATGTTGCATACATTATTGGTAAATAGATTTACAAGTACATGTACTTGCTATCAAATATCTTGCTGTATTAAGTTAGTATGTAATTAACTTTGCAGTCAGTACTTCTGTTTTACAGGATTTTACTAAATGGAATCTTTACCCATTCTTCCATTAACTGACAAAATGACTGCATAGCTAATTGAGTGTTCAATCACTTAGAGAATTTTCTTTATGCAAAAAAGCTCAATTTTTTTCTCTAACATGTATATTTGTAAAAAAAATGAAAACGAGAAAAAGACATTTTTAGAAAAAGTAATATTTCATATCTTGCCTTGCTCAAGAAAATATTCAGTTTATTTTGACAAATATTAATAATATTCCTAGTTAATTTAAACATAGAGAAATGCTGGAATAATATATTTTTTTTACATACCAGCTAAGTACAATTAATTCAAGTTTTTAGCATTTTACGACAGTGAAGATGTATATTATTTAACTGATGTGCATTATCAGATACTATAAAAAAAACTAGATTACCAGTAACATCTTTTAATTTGATAGTGTAGTTTCTTATACTGAGTATATGATCTAGTCACAACATAGAGTTGTATATTCAACATTTATAGAAGTATTGATCTCATGCAGAACTGCCCTTTCTCAACTGATTATTTCAAGCTTGTTTTGAATGACAAACATTATTCATTTTAATAAACTGAAAAAAATTCTGAATAAATATACAAAAATCTCTTTAAGTGCACAGTTAAAACACACCAGGTCGATGTCCTAGCTGAAAATTTTCTAAGTCCACATTTCTGAGCTAATAAATGACAACGTTCTTCTTTCCTAGGTATTTCTGAGATAAAACAATGACTTCACTAAGTAATTATTTCCTATGTTTTTCCAAGCTAAAAATGTACTATGTTCTCATTTTTGGTGTCTTTTTAATGTACAAGATCACGGCCAAGGTTTTTTGGCCAAATTTTCAATTAAGCCTCTGATAATGTACAGCCGGGTCACTATCCAGTATGGTTACAAAAGAAGAAAAAAAAACTTCAATAACTTATTCTGAAAAACTGGACTGCAATGTTTTACCATATTTGGGAAACTTCATTCTGTCATGGAGGTCTTTGAGATGTGCTCAAAGGATGCTGATCATGCATTCAACGAAATTTGATGAAAAGAAATGAACAGATGATGGTGATCAGCAGATATGACAACCATTATTAAAATTAGACAAAGCGTACAATGACATCTAAGAAAGACCAGTCCCTTGGTCTTGCTTCATCATTTGTAGGGCGGACAGGTTTGACTGCTTTTTGTTGGGTGGACAGGTTTGACTGCTTTTTGTTGGGTGGACAGGTTTGACTGCTTTTTGTTTGTGTGGACAGGTTTGACTGCTTTATGTTGGTTGGACAGGTTTGACTGCTTTTTGTTGGGTGGACAGGTTTGACTGCTTTTTGTTTGGGTGGACAAGTTTGACTGCTTTTTGTTTGGTTGGACAGGTTTGACTGCTTTATGTTGGGTGGACAGGTTTGACTGCTTTATGTTGGGTGGACAGGTTTGACTGCTTTTTATTGGGTGGACAAGTTTGACTGCATTTTGTTTGGGTGGACAAATTTGAATGCTTTTTGTTTGGGTGGACAGGTTTGACTGCTTTTTGTTGGGTGGACAAGTTTGACTGCTTTATGTTGGTTGGACAAGTTTGACTGCTTTTTGTTGGATGGACAGGTTTGACTGCTTTTTGTTGGGTGGACAGGTTTGACTGCTTTTTGTTGGGTGGACAGGTTTGACTGCTTTTTGTTTGGGTGGACAGGTTTGACTGCTTTTTGTTGGGTGGACAGGTTTGACTGCTTTTTGTTTGGGTGGACAGGTTTGACTGCTTTTTGTTGGGTAGACAGATTCGACTGCTTTATGTTTTGACTGTGAATGATAAAACAAGGATAACATTTTTCTGGAGTTATATGGGAATACTATTAGAACAATATAGTGTTAAAATGTTGAAAGTTGTATGCCTTTTATAAAAGGTGATATATTGAACTAGAATTTATGTATAATATTATATGACTGATATATTATGGTTGCATTTCTCATCAGCTTATTAAACAGGAAGCTGTAGCATGAAGATGTGATACACTATATTCTGTAGATATCATTTTAACTGTGTTGGTTATAGACCAGGGCAGTCCATCTTAAAACTCCACTCAACTACAGATTTTCCTTTAAAATATTTGGACCAATCAAAACACTATATTTTGAATAAAATTGAGAAATTTTGGGATAACAATTATTACTGGTACTTGAAAAGTTGAGTAAAGTTTTAAAAGAGGTCAGCATGCAGAATTTATCACATGGCCTGCTGTCGGTCATCAGTCTCTTGTCCATCCATGATAACAATTTCATGTTGGCTACTCCTAAAATAATGGGAGGATAAAACTTGACATACACATTCATCCCAAGTTGTCCCCCTCAGATATGGCCTCTACAACAGCCATCTTGAAAATTTAATTATCACAGCTCGTCCTTAATAGAAGGTCACATCAGCATGGAATTTTTATTGAAAGATTTTTTATAATTAAATCAAGGAATAGAAATCTTTATGTAGTATGATAGGTTTTTATAATGTCTAGTTGGTCTCAAATGAAAATGGCACTTATTAGACCTCCTGTGTAGCCACCAATCTGGAAAAGACATCACTACTCCCTTGGAAGGTAGGGTCTTATCAACATGGTACATGCAATATAACTCTTCTCGCTTTTTATATAATTGATCTTAAATGAAGTGATGCCTGTGTTTCATACAAAATTTTTAAATATCGTAACAGCCAGTTCGCCATGCTGACATTTAAAAAAATAGATTCATATTGCATCTTACAATACAGGTATATTGCTGTTCCTGTAATAACACAATGTAAGTTTAACTTCCAAAATGGCTGCCTTAATGACCCTCCTGAAAATCATCATTTAGCTTTTAAACAGATATGGACATGGGATATTCATTAAAACACTGCTGCAATAGCAATTTGTAGCTGGTTCTAAATCAGTGCTTACCTGACTTTACAACATATGGACCATCTAAAAACAGCATGTTATCACTACCACATGAATGGTGTCACTGATGTGGTATTCTCACTGAAATGCTTATAAAATTTAATTGAATCTAAATGAAATCATTTTGACCAGAACACAAAATATCCACACTATTGTGAAGGAGCTTTGAAAACCACATCTAATTGAACTTGGGGTTAAGTCAGAACATCTTTGCTTGCAATTTTGCACTTCATGGAGTTTATGAAGAAAGTGAAACATGTTTATATATGCAAAAAAGTTTTACCAGATTTTATATTTAATTGCATTCAAATACACAGGTTAAAGGTGATATATGTGAAGAATAAATGCCTATTATTTCCAGTTAGATTTAATATAGCACATGGATATATCTCGACATGGAGACAAATTCAGTGATTTTGTGTCCATGATGTCAGATTTAAGGTAAATGTATATCTTGTGAAAATATTAAATTAAACATGGAAGAAAATATTTTTATTACCAAATATATGTTGGAGATGTCTGAAGACTATTAGAGATAGTGTTAATACTCCTCTGTTACGAAAATTCAATGTCAGAAACAAATGGATTTGTCATGGATTCTTCTAATTTCTTTAAACCCAGTCTTTTCAGTTGACTCTTTTATTGTAATATTTTCCTTTTTTAGGTTTGTTGTTTGTGATCGGTGGGATGAGTGATCTGGGTAGTGAACTACAGCTGGCAGAAACCTTTAATCCAGCCTTTAATGAGTGGAGACGACTGCCTGACATGCAAGTCAAGAGGGCCTATGCTGGAGTAGCAGCATTGGATGGCTGCATCTATGTTGCAGGAGGCTGGAATGATCTGGATGGAGCTCTCAGCACTGTAGAGAGATATTGTCCAGAAACAGTAAGGAGTATAATTTCCTCCATTACAGTCAAGCTGTGAATTTTGCATTGTAACAAAAATAATAAGACAAATATATGGGTAACTTTTATGATAATTTTTTTTTTTGCAGACAGACTTATATAACAAAAAAATGTTTGCATTTTAATGCACCACCACATGTATTGCAATAGCAAAAACTGTTTGCTTTGCCCAGCTGGTATATTAATGTTGATTCTGGTACTTAAAACTACAACTTTAAAACAGTTACCAATCTATAAAATATGATGGCATTCATTTTAAATTGATTTTTTTTTATTTTCAAAGTATTAAGTGGTAATTGGACATAAGTTTTTAGAAGTTAGAACATAGTATATCTGAAATCTAATGCTGAATTTTGATCTGAAACTTTGGTTTTCCCCTTATTAGAAATACGTGTGAATCTCCATCAGAGATTCTATCCTGGGTTTAAAGATATTTGAACTAAATTTCAGACTGATTTGGAAGGACCTAAGATTTATAGCTAGATAAATTCTTACCAGAAGAAATGTTCTGAAGTGCATGATTAAATATAATACCAAACATGTTTCAAATCCTACAGTACATTGTTGTTTTGTTTTTCTTAATTCTTATTTTTCTGGTAATTATTAGTGGAAGTTTTAGAAGTTGTAGAACCTTCAGCATGAACAGGTTTCTGAATGAACTAATATCCACAAGGCCAGAGCCACAATCCTGGTTATTGATGCTGCAATCATCCAAGATCTTGATGCCATTTTCAAAGGGATAAAAACAAACTTTAAGAAAAATATGGAATCATACAGTGTGTTTGAACTGGATTGATACATTGTATATAGAAGGATATGAATGCTTATGTCAGATCATTTGATTTCAGAATGAATGGACAATGGTCAGCCCTATGGGAACTGTTCGAGCAGCAGCCAGTGTAGCTGTGGTCAATGGATTGTTATATGCTATTGGAGGACGCTCTTTCACTGATGAGTTCACTGCCCCTGTTACCATGGACACAGTGGAATGTTATGATCCAATCATAGACAGGTGGACAGATGTTGGCTTCATGCCAACTAGCAGATGTGAGGCTACAGCAGTTGTTCTTTAGAAATACTAGCAAATATAATATATGCTACAAATCACACAATGGCTTAGATGAGTAAGTTGATGATCACACTTTGCTAGTATTGTTTAGAGTCTTGACAACTATTTTAAGTTCAACTTGGCATTAAAAATTTGGTATGAAGCTTCATTTTTACCAGGTTAATAATCAGCAGTAGAGCTATCTCATCGAATACAAGTTTATTAAATATATATGAATAAATTATTTAAATCATAATATATTAATAATATTTTAACAATTTTATTTTACATTGTTAGGGTTATTGATCAGTGACACTCTTGCAGCATGTACCCCCCCAACACAAACTAATGATGGAGCACAATAACTACATTTACTTCATGTTCATGATGTAATGGTCTTGATGTTCACTAGTTTATCACATTACTTTCAAATATTTAAATTTCATGTATTTCATGTACAAATTTTTGTAAAAAAAATGATTGCCATTTAAAAATCTTTTTATGTCATTTATTAAATGCTGGTATGTGTAATGATGGATTTTGCATAAATATTACTGACATATTGTTTATTTTAGATGTTTTCTGTAAATATTTAAACTTGTGTGCTTCACCATACTGGTAGCATTCGAATATGGAAAATCAATAATATTCAGTATAAAGCAAGTAATTAAAAACACATATACACATATAATAGCACAATAAATTGTGCCATGTATAATTTGCCAAAAATGACACTGATCTGTCATTGCATGATATGCTGACAGATCATAGTTTGTGTTGTTGATTTGTACTTACAGACCCAGATCCACTTGATTGCCTATGTGACTAATCATGCCTGAAAATTCTGACTTGAATTTTAAATCCAATTTAACCTGTGATAAAGGTGTATGATCTAATTTTGATAAGATAGTGTTGTAAGTGACATGTACATACAAAGTTGCAAATATCTGACAAAAAACACCTCAAACATAAATGTAAAACATAATAGAAGTCGCAAGTAGGTTGGACAGATTGTGATAGAGTTTTGTTTCTACTCAACAAAACACATTTATATGCATAGTTGCCCTCAGTTATGAACAATAACGCAGAGGTATTCACCTAACTTAAACAAAAGCACTGAAACATGAAATATAGGACCTGGTGACCTTCTTTTGGTAAGAAGGTATACTGACCAATACACATTTACATGGTAATTTGGGTAAGACGATATACTGACCAATACACATTTGCATGGTAATTTGGGTAAGATGATATACTGACCAATACACATTTACATGGTAATTTGGGTAAGAAGGTATACTAACCAATATACATTTACATGGTAATTTGGGTAAGAAGGTATACTGACCAATACACATTTACATGGTAATTTGGGTAAGAAGATATACTGACCAATACACATTTACATGGTAATTTGGGTAAGAAGATATACTGACCAATACACATTTACATGGTAATTTGGGTAAGAAGATATACTGACCAATACACATGTACATGGTAATTTGGGTAAGAAGATATACTGACCAATACACATTTATATGGTAATTTGGGTAAGAAGATATACTGACCAATACACATTTACATGGTAATTTGGGTAAGAAGGTATACTGACCAATACACATTTACATGGTAATTTGGGTAAGAAGGTAAACTGACTAGTACACATTTATATGGTAATTTGGGTAAAAAGGTATGCATAGTATTTAGGGTAAGAAGGTATACTGACCAATACACATTTACATGGTAATATGGTAATTTGGGTAAGAAGGTATACTGACCAATACACATTTACATAGTAATTTGATGGCCAAGATGGCCAAGTGGTCTTAAGAACTTACCGTCATGGATCATTGCCATCTCACATCTATCTGCATGGGCTCGAGTCTTGGCTTTGGTAAATGTGGGTATGTAAGAAAGCTTGCCATGGGTTTGTATCTTCTATCAGGAGTTTTCCGGGGTTCTTCCTCCACCATTTCTACTGGCCACCATTTATAGCCTAGCTTGTACTTTAAAATGGTGTTAAACCATACAATAACATCAATATATCAAGTTGCAGGACTTTGTGACCGGTAAAGCCTGAGAAAATGACCTAAATGCAAAACTTAAACAAAAGTTGTTGAAGAATGAAATATAGGTCATGGTAACCTAATTTTGGTTAGTGTTGTTGTACTCAGCAAGACAAATTTATATATACCAAGCTTCATTTCTGTAGGACAAACAATCATGAGAAATTGGCCTAAACTGCAAAACTTAACCAAAATGACTGAATTGTTAAATATTGATCACAATGATCTACTTTTTGTTGATGAACTTTAACTAAGGTGTGATGGATGGATGGACAAGGATAATACTCTGTGCCCCTTTTACATTCTTGGCAGAGTATATGAACTATCATGGATTTCAGTTGATCAAACAATGGATGTTTCTGACATGCCAAGCAACTCCAGATTGACTTTATCAATATAAAGTGATGCCACTCGGTATGAAAGGTTTGCCTTGTACTTTCTAACCTTTGATGAAAATGATATATCTGGTCTAGATAATTGTGATGCTTACATTGCTTGTCATCAGTTACTTATCACACTGGTGGCCTAGTGGTTAGAGCATCCTGCTTGGATGTGGGAGGTCGTGGGTTTGAACACCAGTTAAGTCATACTAAAGACTTATAAAAATGGTACTTACAGCTGCCTCACTAGGAGCTCAGCATTATGAAGTTTTTGTTAGGTTGACCTGGTGTCAGGATAATGTGACAGGGTGGAACATTATGATACATTTCTGTGGCATGATACCCCTGTGCTGGACATTAGCTTAAACTGCCACACTGCAGACATTGTAGCCATATGATAGAAAAATTGTTAAAATTACATTAAAAATCCAAATATCACACACACTCGATATTTGCAATGACACCTGGAGAGATCACTTGGAGATGATTTTGAAGTTCTTTGATAGATTCATGATGCAAATTTGACAGTTTAGGTGAAGGTGATTTTTACCGAGCTTGTATTACATTTCTTGGACATATCATCGAACATATCATTGGACATGTTCAAGTCAAACCAGTAAAAGTTAAGGTCAGGGCTATCTCTGAATTCCCAGTACCTATCAGTAAAAAGCAACTGATGAAGTCTTTTGGGTATGGCATGATATTATCAGAAATTTCGCTCGGGTTTTTCCAAAATTGCTGAACTCCTGACCAATTTGTTGAGAAAGAAAAATAAGTTTCTTTGAACTGAAAAATGCCAGGAGGCATTCGATGAGTTAAAGGTCATACTTACAATTGCACCAGTTCTTTCAGCTCCAAATTTTAAGTAAATCATTTACAGTGTCTGTTGATTCAAGTGATGTCGGCATTTGAAGAGTATTGATTCAGGGAGACAAAATAGTTTACATAATCCAGTGTGCTATTTTTCAAAAAAAAATTAAACAATCACCACAAAATTATTCCAAAGTTAAGAAGGAATGTTTGTATTTGATATTGGCTTTGCAACACTTTGAATTGTGTATTAGTTCAATTCTTTCTCTGGTTATTGAATTCACTGATCACAACCAACCTACTTTCATTAGTAAAATGAAAAACAAAAAAACATTAAGAAACTGGAGTTTGATGTTGCAGAAATACAATATGACATCAGGCATATTAATGGAAAATATAATCTAATTGCACTTTCAGATGTATGTAAGTATTATATTGCAACATGTATATCTTGTTAAAGGCTTTAGTGTATAAATCTTTCTTTTTCTGTCTGAGGAGAAGTTTTATATATATTTAATTGTATTGTTTGTTGGCTTTTCTCAGTGATTATATGTTATGTATATTTGTATTTTGTAATTTACCTTTGTCTTATATCATGTTAATGGTGTGCCTGAACAGTGATATTTATTTTGTAAATAACATAATACATAGCTAATCTTTCTCTGTGTTAGAGATTAAGTATTCAGATAATTATTAATGGAGGTAAACATGTTTACTTTTGTCTGACTGTAGGATATTAGTTTTTCCTAAAACTTGTTGACAACATTGAATGTTTTAAAGTAGATGATAAAAATATGAAATTTATAAATGTCATAAATGGAGATCTGGGGAAGGAAAGATATAGAATAGAATAACATGAGTCCCCATATACAGAATATAACAATTTAATTAATTAAATGGACTAAATGAAATTGAACATTGCATTTAAATGGTAACTTTCACTTAGGCAATAATTAAAATTTTTTTTTATAAAAATGCAATTAGCCATTCTATTTATACCTGTATAACAAGTTTCATCATAAAATCGAGTGAGTGAGCAAACTCCATTGTCCAGCATGTTGCATAAGCAATCACTCCAAATTCAATGTTGGTGACAGGCCAGAGTCATCATATTCCTTTTCCTCTTCTCTCTCTCCAGCCTCTTTTGGGTCCTCAATCATGTTTTGTTTCTCCCCTCTGCCCCTCTGGATGGTGATCATATAGACTTACATGTATTTCTCTTTTAAAAATAAATAGGCAACCTAAATATAGGTCCGATTTTTACTTCTGGGATTGAACATTATCCCCTCTCATTATGTCAGATATCATCTTATCATAATTCAACAGAAACTAAGGCTAAATATAGGTCATTTTACAGACAGACATCTGAAAAACAAAACACAAAAAAAGAAGATTAATGTATCTCTTTAATTTGCTGTTTAGCATCCCAAACTGAACTACATCATATAATAGACTCAACAAGCCTGTCAGGAAATATAAAAATCATTACCTGGATTAATTGTTGGCTGGCAGCATTCAATTTCACAGCTAAAAACAATTCACTTCTTGCCTTAATTACCTTATTTGGTTGCACAAAAGTCCTACAATATAGGACTACTCATTTCTTAGCATACATGATTCATAACATTTGAGACGAATAAATTCACACAACTATTTCAAGAAATTATTAGAATAAATGAGTCACATAACATTCACAATAAGATGTTTATCTTATGAATTCAAATGAAAGGAAAATTGATGTATGAATTTAAAGCAAATTCAATTATTAATTATAAACTCATATCCAAAATACATTGTGATTTCAAGATACCTGCCCCTTGGAAAGTTTATTGACAGTTTATTTAATGAGTAAAGATACTAGCTGTTTTTTCCTTGGAGCTCAGACTTCGCGCGCGCGCGCGTGCGTGCGTGCGTATATGTGTGTGGTTTTTCTTTTCATTCTCTAATTTTCATGCCTCTAATTCTCTCATGTACGATAAATGAAATCGCCCACGGCGTGAGCATTAACCAGACGCATATATCTGAAGGGAAGCAAGCGTATATAAACAATTCTAAGTTGGCCAATCTTGCAGCCAAGTCAGCAGCAAACAGCAATCAGCAGCAGAATAGAAGAAATGAAACTAGCAACAGAGATAATCTCAGCGATCACACTTAGCACACTGAAGGTCATCGGCCTAACAATCGCTTCGGGTTCAAGATTTAGAGCTTAGTAGAAGAGAACTACACATTTCCTGATCTGTGACAAAAAGAGAGAAAAGACACACAGACTTGAACGACATAGAGCTTTCTCAATCCACCATGGAGTTCGAGTCTACAAGACGTCCTACACCACCTCCAAGATCAACACTCCCATCCTCGGTAGCATCAGTGAATCATACTCAGCAGGGGTCCAGGAACGAGAATTTTTTTTTTTATAAAAAAGGCACTAAAAGAGGCAGCAATGGAAAAATGAGATAAAGCTATATACGGAGAAAACAAGACAGGAACCTTCGGGAGCATCGTCAGGTCATGCAGTAACAATTGCAGCCACATCAACAACAGTTACTGATACATCCAAATAACAACCTGAATATAAAACACCGGATATATTCCTCCGCAACAAGAAGAGAATCTAATGGTTAAGTCCAGCAATAGCCAAGTGCCACCGCCCACCCTAGGATGCAACTAGCTGATAATCTCAATAAGATGGATCAGTGTGGGATGGACGTTCTCTTAGAAAACAAGATATCAGCCCAGCGACATGTCGAGAAACTACGGACAGTCTTGGATTTAGCCGCAAAACAAAATATAGATGACCAGTTGGCGAAGGGACACAACTAATTTCCTCCACGCTGCGGGGGATATTATTTCACTAAAAGAGACATATTGCTAGCGACCAGTTTCCCTAGTGATTCTCATCGACAACGAGACGATAATAGCATTACAGCCAATACATCATGTATTCAACAGAGTGGGAAGACCAAGATATGACAGATATATTCGCCCCTAACACCAGCAAGGGGCGAATCAGAAAGTTCTAAGGCCATTCCTAGTCATACCAACAGAGGTTTGACCTCGACCCATTTTAGGGCTCTAATCAATTGCTTCGTAAAGCAGTTTTTCATTTTGGGCTTGAAAACCCGTTTTGATATCACTCTTTATCATACAGATATGATCACTGTTCGAAATTAGATACTCAAATTTATCGACTTGGACGCCAAAATTTTAGGTCATATGGACCTTGTATTTTTATATTTCGGAAATCTGTTCAGAAAATTCTAAAATCATATGGATAGGAAACTTTTCAACTCCTAAGCGTGACTCTAATTACAAATGTTGATAGTACGGAACAGCCCGATTGGGTAACTGGGTAGAATTTGATTGTGATTTTAGACGTCACAGATGTCTACGGCAAGTCTTCTCCTTTTCTTCGTTTGGGCATAGTTCGAGTTGTATGCATGCAGCACAATGTACATCGAGTGGTGGCTCTGTTATTCAATCGACGGGAAAAAAAATCCCAAATGATGTTTGCTTTCACGCAGCCGGAGTGTCATAAGATGTTATGTCCCTATTCCTTCTCCCCTGCCATAATGGCTAATTAAAAAGCCTGCAGTGCAGGCAGTAACACGTCGAATAATGGATTCTTTCCCACTCGACGCACCCGCTACTTGTTGAATGAAATTTTTTTCCCATTTTGAACTCATCCAATAGTCAACAAATAATAGTATGCTATAAACACAAACTTAATACCGAAATGTGTTTACACACAAAATTAGAAGTGAAATCACCGCGAGTGGTGGTTCCATTCCTACTAGAATAGTCGACGTATATAGTCAATAGTCCGCTCATGTCGCTCCAGTCCTCAGCTAGCATAGGAGAAAGAGCAACATGCATAATGAATATAACGCTAGTGATGGAACCTACAATTCCCAGCCAATCCCTGAATGCAGTTAAAGCCTTAGCCTTGAACTTGCATCAGGGTGGAGTCTTTGGTCTCACAAAAGAGGAATAGCACTCCTGTATAACTGAGAAAAGCCCAACCACTATGAGTGTGAGGTTTTGTGTTATAGTGGTTCCGGGTGGGGCGCTCCCAATATTTTATTTATACTAATAGTTTATTTATACTATTGTAGAAGTTCCTTCCAGGCTCGATTTGGATTTAAAGATAAATTAGTACAACGCCGAGTCCTAATTCAGCAATGCCGACGGTTAAATGGTTTAATATACAAAAGGGTTGAAATTCAATGAAAAAACAATTTAATAACGATTCAATAATCAAATGGTTTAAATTTCCAATTACACTCCTTTAGCTCGACCCTTTAATAGCATTATTTCATCACTAGATTAGCAGTGTGAGATTGATTTTCCCTGTCCTTGTATTCTACTCATCCGTGGTATTCTTCCCTCCTATTTCTCCCAAATTCCTTCGCCAGATTCCTTATGCTCCTCCTCCTCGATTTTTCTGTACTCCTTCTCCTCTTCGATGCTCTTTCTCATCTTCTTCCACTTTCTCCTTCAGATCCCCTTTCCTCCACAGACCAGACTTCTGTCGACTTCGACTGTTCGACTAATCTCAATTCAGTCCCCACATCTTGGAGGCTCAGAACTCAATTGAACCGGAAGTTCTGTCCCCTAAAAAACTTCCTTTTCGAAGTTCTGTTTCCTTAGAATCTGCTTCTAAGTTTTACCGCCAAATTACGAGAACCTTTCCCGGAGTATCCCTATTTCTCAGCAATCTGACCTGGCTTAATTACATTTTTCTTGGAGTTCTGAAAGTTACAATTCAGAAATCACTCCCTCAATCTCAGTTCTGATTGGATGTCGATGTGGACCGATCTAATCAAACTTAGAGGACAATGTCCCTCTCGTTGTCTGTCAATGTGGGGACTGATAAGAACACGCCTCGCTCACCCTGAGGGCTTCCCTCTGATCTTAAGAATTACCTTTAACACCTATGTGTGATAACTATAAGCCTTTGTCAAATGATGCTAGCAGTCGACTTTTCCGATTTCAGATTCCTGGTCTCCCGACTGGTCATGTAACCTTGCGTAAAACTTTGACACCAGCCCGAGGCAATGTTTAAATATCAAACACAACGCCGCAGGAATATTATAGTTTATACGTGACTTTATAACTGGAGCTTAGCAAACGTTACAATGACATACGAGAGATCGATAGGATGGCATAGAAGAGTGGGCCAATACAACGGCAGTAGCGTCAGATGGAGGTTCAGCAGATACCTAGCCCTATCCCCCAGCGACAGGTCCCTGCTAACGACTTCTCCATGTTCAGCAACAGCAACAACCGTTCTTATTTCTACAGGAAGGAATCTCTCAAGCTCGCTTCTCCAACACCACAAGTTCAATAACTGGGTAGGCAGAGGCAAGTGGAGGAAGGAAAGAAGAAAAGAAAGAAGCAAAACAAGAGACCCAAAGATCAGAATTGTTGTTGTTGTTGTTGGGCTTAACGCCATTTTTCGGCACACGATAGGCTATTCATGGCGGCCAGTATTAATGGTGGAGGAAGAAACCGGGAAATCACCGGAAAGAACCACCGACCCACGAGAAGCTACTGGCAAGCTTTCTCACATATCCACATTCGCCGAATCCTAGACTCGAACTCACGCAGACAGAGGTGAGATGGCAGTGATCTGTAACGGACAGCGCTTTAGACCACTCGGCCACTCGGGGCCCCACTACCAGAATTGGGAAAAAAGACAACAACCTCACAGGGTAACGGTAGAGTTAACATCAACTGTGGCACAACCACCCTACCCTAGTTAGTCTCAAATCCTCTAAATCTAGCACGAATCTAAAGATATTCCTACGCCACTGCATGACCAACTAGAGACAAATAAATCGCAACCGGTCGCCAACGCCAAGCAGAGGGTTCAACTGGCTGAATATCTTTTTTTTTACCAGGTGGAAGAATTGGGATTGTGTGTCCTCGTGGAGAATAAGCCCAGAGGCATACTGTATTAGAAACTGACATAGGACAAGGAGCCCATTGACAAAAAGGGAAAATACTTGCGTCCTACATACTACGGGAGACATGAGCTTGCCAGTTGAAAATTATTAATAGTGCCCTGTCACTCTAATAACTGCAGTCGTAAATGAATTCATAAGAGCTTTCAGCGTCGCCATCCGGTATGTCCAATATCTACCAGAATGGGACGACCAGGTGATGGCCGACATCATTGCCCCTAACACTAAAAAGAAATACTTTTTCTTCGCCTGAGCACCTTAGACCATTCCTGGTCCTGCCACTTGATATCTGGCGTCAACCTTTTTTGGGCTACTGATGAAATTTTCTCGTTTAAAAGGGTTTCCGTTTCTGCTTGAAAACCCATTTTGATAATACTGATTTAAGTTAAATATACAAAATATGATCCATTTGGCCACAGGTCTTAAAGTATTCTTTGAATACACTACCTTGTCCGCAAATATTTAATGTGACACTTAGACCTTATATTTTTATTGTAATTTCCGAACATTTATGTTACTATATACACAAATTTAAAAAATATAGATAGGAAACTCAACAAAATTGGCGTTATTATAATTAAAATAATATGACTTACACACAATTGGCAATAGGGAAAAGCCCGAATTAGATAAATGGGAGTTTCAAATAATGTCCCAGTGACGCTTGGGGACTCCAGCCAGCGTGTCTCCTTTCCCAGTTGTCGTACTAACCAAAGTCTAGAGGTACATGCTTACACCTCACCTGGGTAACGTTCGTTGAGTCGCTCTTTTCTCACCTGACGTTTAATTAAAAAGCATATTTTGAATGCAATATGTCGGCTGCTCGCTTACCACCCGGCAAAAATTTAGGTAGCCTGCAGTGCAAGCAGTAAACTGTCGTACGTGATAGACATTAATTCAGAACAAACGGAAAGACAATCTTGCCATACCTTAAAAAGATGAGATGAGTTTATATATTTTTATTACGGTTTAGTGACGTCAGTTAAATGGGCTTTAAATTTGTTTTAGCGTCTGTTTATTAGGTTTAGCTTCTAAATTTTATTGAATTCAATTTGTTTTGTGTGGGGTTTTTCTTATCTAGGTATATGTTATATTGGTCCTTTGTTCTTTAGCGAGTTAAATTACTTGTCGTTTATAAGAAGTCTGGGTACTTGCATGGTGCATTTAGAGTTTTCTGATTGCTCTGTAATATGTTTCTTTCTATGTTGTGTTTAAGGCATTCATTGAATACGTGGTAGAGAGTTTCTTGGGTGTGGCAGTGTTGGCAGTTTTGGATTTGAATATTGATATCTACTCCACACTCAATAAAACATAAGGTGTGATAAGCTGATACTATCATGACCAGCTGCAAAATGCGGCAATATTGGAAGTAGATAGCTCCCCATACAATATGTAACGCCCCACACTTAAGACAATATGAGATGGTCATGAGCCCAGACCAACGGGACCCACTGCGTGATGCAGTAACTGATGATCTGCAATAGCTAATAAATTATATATATATATATATATATATATATATATATATATATATATATATATATATATATATATATATATATATATATATATATATATATATATATACCCCCACAAACACAACTCTTTAAAAGCTCTACCTTTCTAATAATAACCTAAACCAAATACAGTAATTTTTAGAAGGATAATTTTTTTTTGAAAAAAATTAAATCAAGCTACATTATTATACATTTCGGCTCGTCAACCAAAATTTATATAACCCTGAACCAAAGGAGACCCTTAGAAAACGGCGCACCCCCTTTCGGGCTATTTTCAACTGTGAACCAATAACCATGAAGGTAGTAGTATATAATATAGGAATTCTGTGCCACCTTTATCACACCGTGATAAGAGGGGCAAGAAAAGTTCCCATGGATTTGTACTACTGAGAGATGGAAGTTCTAGGCCAGTGGCTTTTTTCTTGGCTTTGTTTCTTTCAGGCTTACATTTGTATGTCTTTGAATCCATAAGCGAGTTTGTGAATACCATCGGTAGAGTATCATTTATCATCAAAGAAACTTAATCAGTTTTTGTTAATGAGAGTTATGGATAGCTGGTGTTGTTGAGAGCGGAATGTTCTCATGGAGTAGTACTGGAAATGTACATGAATTGATGTGTTTTATGCTGATTGGTGGCTACTTTGGCAGTTACGAGTTTTTAAAATTCCTTTGGCTTTGTTTGCCCTCGTCTCGAGTGATGCAGTACATTTTGGATCGAAGTCTAATGACTTCCGTGATGGGTATGTTGTGAGTTTCATCTTTGAACTTTCCCAGCACTTTATTATTGTCATCGCATTGGAAGAGATGGTCTCGTGGATAATCGCTGATTGTCGAAGAGTTCACGATGTTGATAGAAGTCTGCATAGACATCGTCGGCGTTGATTTCCTACACCAGCGAGTCGGTATCGGTCATGAGTAGTATGGCTTTATTACCGTACTTATGCTTGACGAAGCCGTAGTAAAACTCGAGCATAAGCATTTTGGAGAAATAAGAGAACGGCTGAACCGACGTAGATAGATTTGTCCAGCAAGAGATTAATTTTTATGGATTCGATGGCGAAGAGTTTTTCGTCAAAAATTTACACGCATCGATGCCCACGAGCTTCTCTCGTCGGCTTTGGTTATTAACGATTTCGATTTTCTTTCGATATCTGATATGTTCCATAGTTATCCATAAGACGCTATTGTTCATGAATTTGAAGAAGTCTTTTTCAAAGTTCGTGGTGGCTTTTGCTCATTGTGCTATGTTGAGATCGATGTAGGATTTCATCCACAGAGATTGACTAAATCGGAGTACTCAGTGAACCTTTTCGAGAACGATTCCGTGCTGGAGAGTTTGTACCAGTAACCGATAATGCACTTTGTAGTGGGTTATGTGGTGAGAGTGGGTATCATTTTTTTCATCGAAGTACCTTCGAGTCCGAACTGCTTCCTCTGTTTCAGTTGTTCGTAAGAGAGAGAGCATAGAGTGGTTGACATGAATGTGCTCAGCACAGAATGGATACTCGTTATGAGCGTCTTGGAGATGTTATGGATAGCTTTGATCGACTTCGGTAAAATTGCCCCAGCCGTCTAGATACCCTGCTTGTCTTTCTTCGAGGAATGTTTCTTCGCTGGTCTAGTCAAAACCTCCCTTAGGGAGAGGATTGTGACATGGCCCAAGCATACATATTTTTAGCGTAAAAGTAGAGGATATACACGGGAGGTTTCCTGGAGTGGTTGTGTTTCATGTATTTGTGATTGGCGATGGCATGCTTTTGGCTGATGATGGATATACCTCCTCGTACTAATTGTTCCGTAAGCATGAACATGTCTAGATCGGTGAAGAGTTAAAATTTCATACCCGTTTTTTTTTTAAAGCATGGCGTCCCAGGAGAGTCCGAATTTGTAAATCCGATTTTTTTTCCATATCTTAATCGCGTACTGATATTCATCATCAGTGGTTCTTATCAGGCTTGGATTGGAAAAAGGTCTTGTTGGGATGGTAGCGATGTTTCGTCTAAGCGTGAGAAGGATTCCAAATATACGTAGGGATAACCATTTTTTTCTTGCTTGAGAAAGCCAGTTTTATCACCAATGTTCTATGTGGGTGAATTGAAGATTAGTTCTTCTAGCGATAACGACATGAACTGAAACGAATCGATTAATCGGAAAGGTCCTATGATTACTGATACATACTCTTCAAAGTTGTTGGGGATGCACTTCGGCAAGAATCGATTTGACGTGAGGATGACTGAACGCTGCCACAATTTTATGTCCATCGTATCGTCGTTGATTATGTGCGATCACCGGAACAAAGCCTGTATCTTTGAAGCGTAGATTACAATAGGCAAAAGCAGCTCCTTGATATTGACCGGTGATATGACAGTGGTCTCTGACTTTGTTATCATGCTGCTTTACGTACTCTTAGCAGATGTGACATCGTTGAACTGACTTGTATTGTCCCAGTTATGCTTTGGTGGGTTGAATGATCAGTACCAGATATTTTAGGATGCCATTGATGCGTTCCAATTCCTGTTTGAATTGCTCAAAGATCCAGGGGATGCAGTCCTCTCCGTGATACTGATGATACGGAGAAAACAAGCGTTCATCGACATAGAGCAGGTTTTGTATCCGATCGAGCACGGGACATTTAAGTTCTACCTGGGTCAAAGAACGGTTTGGATTTGGAGAGTCCTTTTATTTTTCCAGTTTATTATCTTAGTTAAATACGACATAAATCGTGTGCGCGTACATTTTGTGGTGATGTTCGAACTGTAGTTTCCCTCGCGCTCCTGATAGTACCCCGATGTGACGGGTTTTTTGGTCATCGAGCCCAAATCCGTTAATGGAGAGCTCATCATTGTGTGCTTCCAGTCTAGGAACGTCTTTGACAGCTGCTGAGAAGGTAATGCCAATAGGTTTGATGGTATCAAATTTGGCTTATAGTGGGAGACACGATAAACATGATTTTGATCTGGATGTATTGAGGAAAGAACAGCCCACATAAGACAGTAGTCATGGTCTTTTATGACATTGATACAAGTTTTTGTGGCTATGATTTACTTGGGCATTGACACGTACTTACTTCCTCGCAACGATGTGAATTTAGAAGTTTGAAACGAGGTATAATTCACTCCGGCATAAATCCATGCTTATCATGACTCCTGATAATCTTTGATGCGACGATGGATAAGGAGACCAGGCGATGTCAATAATGTTACTGAAATTATCACTTCGATATACGATGAGCGATTAGGCTCTGATCTACGCGTTGATGCTATTTAGTTCCTTGAAAGCGACTCCAAGTTTGATGGCACATAGCTCTGCTTGGATGGTAGGATGTAGAACAAGCTTCAGCAGTTCCGTATCAGCTCCGCGTTGAAGAATATGGGAATGATCGTAAATAAATCCATTGTCTGCACTACACGTCATGGAGGTGGAAGACGTTTGATGTGATTTCGTTGTCGTCGAAGAACTTGTAAATCGAATTTGGTTAGTTTTTATCGAATTCAACTAGACGTATTCCATTTAAAATCTCATGCTGAAGTAGAAGTTTGGAAGGCTGAGCTGTTTTTTCAGTGAGAGGTTTTTACTTGTCTCGTTGATACTTCAGGTACTGCTGAGTGATGAGGATTTCTCGTCCTGCAAGTTGTTTGTACTAATTGATGAGCATATGATGGACTCTTAGCATCGCACGTGAGGTCTCTTCTGACTTGTTCGATCAACCTATGTAGAGCGGCATTCGATCTGGGATAGGGCACCGGAGTACCATACATCGATTGAGCGATGCATCTAAGTCGATGAGCATAATCATGACAAAAGATAAACTTTTCCTGAAACACAATAAATGGAAATGATTTAAATCTATTATATCGCACAATGCCTCTGCGTGGGACAAAAAAAGTGTGTGTGGTTACTTCAGGGTTGTACGGAAAAGTGCAACAAGTCGTGTACGAGAGAATACTGCACACAGCATTATGCTTTCATTAAGCGTGGAAGTCCATTGATGAAACTAAACTTGGGATGTCAGGAAGGGGTACGAGGTCAATTCAAAATGTGTCAGCGTTGTGGCGGACGAATCATCAGGGCGATTAAATATTGCTATGAGAAAGAAAGAACTACCCAGAAATCCCAAAATCATTGAGCTTTGTTCAAGGAGTTTCTACCACGAATAAGCATGACGAGAAAAACACTGTTTTCCACAGCACAGTGGCAATGAACATCTCGTATTTAATCGTTACGAAGCTAATGCGGTGGTAGAGATACGTATCGTACGCACGAAGATCAGATACGTGGTGAGGTTTAGCACTACTGGTTATTCTATCATTCATGCCTTTGTCCATGGAGTGAGGGCAACGATGTACCGTCTTCGTTTTGTGTTTTAAGCTCATCGCAAAGTAGTTCCCATCGGAAATTCTGTCTTTCATCTCAACGGCATAAATCGGATAATCGTCTGGATAATCTGGATATAAGGCTTAGTGGATAGCAAAAAATCTCCAAAAACAAGTTTTTATACATTTATTTTGTGTGATTTGTATAACTACTTGAGGAACTATGCGTGTAAGAGATGCAGTGTATGAAAAGTATCGTTGACAGCATGCCATTATTGTAAAGTTGTGCCGCTGTAACATGTTTCCTATTCTCACGATTTTGGTGATCACGAGAGCAATTCTGATATCAATGTTGAGATGAAAAATGTTCATTATGGCATGCTCGAGATCTTTTCGATTTCCACAATGACATAGGTTATATATCTGCCATTGTATTCTATACTAATTTTAATTTTTTTTGTTGAGCTTTTTCATTCATATATCACAGGCTATGCTGCCTGATCAAATCCTCGTCGTAATAGATCCTGGTGATGCCATTTGAGGATAACTCCACCAGTCTATCTCTTGTCATTAACACTTGCTTTTCGTTGCTCCTTGAATTTTAGTCGGGGGTCAGTTTGTGTGTCACCGAGCAATATTTCGCAATGCCGTTGCGATGGCTTTATGCAGATTTTCTGGTTGTTTTATGATCAAATTGGTGACAAAACCTAGTTGTCAGACATCATTTATTAAATTGGGTCTCATATTTTTGGTTATACTTTTTTTAATCGAGTCAGCCAATCCTGATTTCTACCATGTCCACGATGAGATCGTCGACAGTCATCATCTGGTGAATAACCCAGGATATGTCTAAGGGAGTTCAACACAGATAGAATACCGTGGATTGCTTGATGATAATCTTATTTTGGCGTCTCATCGTGGCTCGAGACGTTTCATAAGAGTTTGCATGGGTAGTGCAGTTCCGGATACAATGAACAACATCGGATTAGCCATCGCTCCCGTGGAAATAATTCATGTGGCCGTCAAAACGTCAATAGGCATGTCTGTAGACGTAGACTATCCGATGGTAATAGCTGTAATACAATTCTAGTTCGTGACACTGCTCTACAGATACGTTTTCGTCAATGTGGTTATAGTTGAGGATGGATTTCATTTTTTATATACCTCTGCGTCCACTAAACTTTGCATCAGCATTTCAAGCTGTGGAAGGTTCTTTTTTAAGAACTTAATACGCGTTTGATCCACTTTGATAGTTCTATCCCTGAACTCTTTTTCATAATTAGCTTCACTAGATATCATCAGGACTAAATCTTTTTTTTTGGTCTCCGTCATCGGGTTTAATTTCAAAATATTTGCGAGCATCTCGAGAGTCAGATAGTTTCACAGATACTTGTAAGATTTCTCAACGTCAATGACAGTAAAATCAGTGTGATTATGGTCATCGTTGTGGTAATATTTGTAACCGTAAAAAAATGCTGTAGCTATTTTTTCACACTCCTGTGGAGTTATTCGTAGGATAATATTTATGGACTGATAAATGTATCTAGACTAGTAAATGTCATAACGAACTTCTATTTGCTGTTGTATTTTTCTCTATCATTTACTTTTTCAAGAAGATCATGAGAGGCTACTGAAGTATTAACAAAATGTCCTTTGGATATGCGTCACCCTCTTTAATAACATGCTCAAACATACTTTATTCTCTTCCTGCTTAAAACTCTCCAGGTACTTAGACGCAGTATAGCTACATTTCCATGATCTCCATACATGACTACTTAAAAAATGCTTCTATTGCATTATGAGGTTCAAGCACGAGAGCATTTCCTGGCGGAAATGTTTAGATCCAGACTGGCACGGAAACTTGGCCTGCATCAAAAACTTAGAAGTCACTCCGGTCGTAGCCCACTCGATGACAGTCCTATTCGCGACTAAATGCTGCAAAAAAAGAAGATAAGCCATGTAAGAGGCATCATATTCTGAGGATACAGAGACAGAAAATCTACATCGATTTCCATTCGCTTCAGGCAACACGGGAATGTGACCATTGTTATATTTGAAGCGTCTTTTATCCACGTCCTGTTTAGTGGTGGCCTCTGTTTTGAGTACGGGAGAATAGTCCGTGATAATCAATAGTTCTCCCGTAGCCAAAACCACGTTACAGTATCTCCGCTTTTGTCAATGATATAATCTGTTTACATTTCCATTGCTTGTATATAGAAAATGAACATCATTAAGGAAGGAAAAAACAAAAGTGCATTCACATCATTGTTGATGCCGAATTGTCATTGCACGATTGTGAGTCCGACGGATCGTGTAAAAAACAATCTCATGAACATGCTCCTAAATAACATGCTAAAGTGCAATCGAGTGACGATTTATACGCTCAAGCCTCATCAGGACAAATACGTCTTTCGAATTTAGCGACACAGTTACCGGAAAAGAGTCAATCACGATAGCGGATCCAGAGGAAATTCAGCCTGTGAAAGAACTATATTTAGACCTGAGGAGGATCATCGTGTTTGATGACAATAAAATCGATCAAGAAAATATGAATAAAATCTGCGAGTATTTTCCATTATTGTGACACAAACGATGTCACATTCTTTATTTCACACAGTCATACTATGATGTATCTAAATACATCAGAAGTAACACGGGATGCTTTGTGCTGTTTCAGGACTGAACAACCAGGACATTGTCGCGATCGCGAGACACCACTACAGTGGCATTACCGATAAACAATTTAAAGACTACAATGTTTCAGCAACTTTGAGTTTTAATCATGCTTTTATCACCTTTCATCACGATGCGAAAACGATTCCGGAACGCTATTGCAAAGGCTTTGACGAATTTTACTTTCCTGATTAATATAGTCAGGTCGTTCCAAAAAGTCACCACACGTCGTCAGCTTGTGGATATTATCAAAACGTTCATCGATCCACGGGTGGATTTACATACGCACGTTTAGAGGACAAACAAAGCCAGTCGACTTTTTAGCGTGATGTGGCTCGAGAACCATTTAAACTTCTCCTGACGATGATCGACACAGCCAAAACCACGTACGATGTCAATTAAGATTCGTTGCTAAATTCGCTGAAATCGACTCAACAACGACTACAGCCACTGGTAGAGGAGTTGGCCCTTCCTCATCCCAAAAGCGATATCTCGGAGACGATGAGACAAGCGGAATCTGAGCGAAAATGAGAAGATTCAAAGGCTCAGCAGAAAAATAAAATGAGGCAAAAAAAAGTAAACAGCCCCCTTTCTGAAGGAGAGGGAAGATGAACAGATGGACATCGACGCTGCTCTCGACATACGGAACAGAGAGACCTTTCAGAAAAGGAATTAGTCGAAAAAAGGTGAGTTGGATAGGACTAAACAAGTTGTAAGTAAACTGATGCCTGAAGTCAGTTATAAGCGTAGTTCTACTTTAAGCAATAACTTTTTGGAGACCTTGAAAGACACAAAAATGTGTGTTGTTAGGATCGTCTGTAAAAGAAAATTACTAGAAAGATTTAGCTGCTCATATCTTGGTTACTGACGTCAAACGAGTATGCGGACCATGGATTAGAAACATCAAGGACGAAAGCAAAAAACATTGCCTGACGCAGCTGTTCGAGGAGTACAATGCTACAGTGGGAAAGGTGATCAAAGCCGGGGAAAAGTCTATCGCTTGGAAACCAAGCCTATGTTTCCTATCAAGGATCCGGAGCCTCTGGAAGAGAAAGGATCAACATCAATACTTCCCGCACAGGTCACAAAAATATAGCATAAATGTGCAGAGCTTTCAAGTGAGAAAAAATATCTCAGATTGTGTAAGATAAAGTGCAAATATCAAATACAGATTCTGGAACAAATTCAACCAGCAGTTATCGTACGAAATCGCCATAATCTCTGCTAAGATCTGGAATAGCTTCTTTAACGTCACCTGCAGCAACAATCGGTTTTCATATGTAGTCGAGCTTCAGAATTTAACGATCACGATCTCCACAATATGACAGACTACACCAATACTAAAATCGATCTTAATTATTCTACGCTTTTCCCTAGAATCACTCTTTCGGTAAATTAAAATCTGACATATCCAACTCAATTAAATCTCACCCGAGAGCGTTGAATTGAACTTCTTTTGCTCAAAATGGAGTGTATGAAGGATATCTGCCCGTCAATATCACTGATGTGAGCGCCTCCTCGTCAACTCTCAGAGATCCTTATCTTCAGTATGCTCAACTTCTAACGTGATTTATTGATTTATTGCACGTCTGTTAACTTGTCGCCAGGATCACTCATCCAAATTTATCCTAATCCTTTCATTTACTATCTCATCCTGAAAAAGTACGCGATCTCGGGAATCACTGTGTGGTTGAACAATTAGTCTGGAAATGATGTCGATAACAACAATGGCAGAATTACCTTTTGTGTATATGTAAGATGGAGACAAAACAAAGAGTGCATCGACGTAAAATCTTAGGTGGATTTTTATCCACAATATTTTCTTCCATATGAGCAGTTCTTCCAGGCATTTCCTTCAAAGCCTCACCCATTACTATCAAGACAGCTGAACATGGAGTTACGGTAGCAGCATCTGCTCAGGATACAACTGTAAGAAACAAAATAGCCAGCAAAATTATGTCTGCAGCTATCTCAGTAGATCTGTACAGTGGGACCAAACAAGCTCTTTAGCAAACCGTCGTGTTCCTCAGCGATCGATCTGAAAGAATTTTACAGGACCTTGATATGACGGCTGATATACTAAATGTACATCCAGCTGTAGGTGCTATCATGTCCGGACATGGATTAAAAAGATTATGGCAATCTTTTGTAACAGTATTATAGCATATCATCATGTGTTCGAGATTCATCGAAAAATAGAGACAACTCGGCGAGTACCCATCGAAAAAAAAGTCTCGCGACGAAGATATGTACCTGCTTCCCCATAAAACCTTTCTGGAAATCGGGGTGAAATACAAACTGTGGCAGGCGTAAGCTATGCAGCCAATGCACAAGTAACGCTCCAAATTAACTGATGGTCGTTATTCATGTCTGCATAGTATAAACTGATCAATCAGACCGTGGAAGAAATCAATGGCTATTCACCTCAATCCAGCACCATCATGAACTTGATCACATACATTCGATCGTGAGCTACTAACCTGTGATGGTACAGAAATATCAACCGCAGTCAACAACGAATTTCACACGTGTGCAATCGTAATCAATGCCACTCAGTTGACTCTAATAGAAGTAGCAAACGTTATCAAACGAAGACAAGCTATTGCAGGAGCAGATGCATCTCTTTAAGCGGGTATGACAACCATCGGTGAAGGATCTGTGTGTTGAAAAAGGCTATCACTTCCAGACAATATCCAGAGCGAGAACTGGAACGCAACTTTACTCATGCTATCTGAAATTATTCTCGTGCCTACGTGTTGCTGATGAAAGCCATGCTGAAGTATCATGACGTGGATACAGGTGTGGAAGTCTCACTGGACGATTTCGCTAACTTGTGTCGATCTTCCTTTTCGACGTCTCCAAACATTCCAAACGTCCCAAAGACTCAACTGCTGACACTAAAATCTTTGGAATGTCGCTCCAGGAACTGATTACCTCTGCGACACTCTGATCACCTCAGATTGATTCATGACGCTGGACGTACTCAACGAAAAAATGAATATTCTTGTATAGACAATGCCTCACCGCAAGAAACATTGTAGATCTAGACGTGACGGTCAGGGAATAGCGAAACCATACCTCCCAAGTTATTTGCTTCGGTCCTAGCACCGTTAGGGCTGGCTGCATCCACATGTGCTATCTTCGGAGCTACACACAAAGCGGTGCTGAGCAGATGAATGCACAGTAGCAGAAGAGGGCAAAACCATGCCATCGTGTCCTCGTCCACTGGCTATCATAACCACTCCAAACGAAAATAATAATAGCATCCCACATAACACCATGTCGTAATCGAAGTTAACCTGTCACCACAACAGAAGAGAAACATCGCAGTGGCAGCCATACACTCAAAGATTCTTTAGGAGAACTTAGCCAAGGGTTTTTTTTTTACGAAAATGAATTGCAAAAAACCAAAAACAAACATAACAAAACCTCTTTAGAGTTGAAAAAGTCATCTCTACAAAAGGGAAAATATCGCTTGTCAAGTGGTTTGACTATCCTGAACAATTCAATTAGGGGATTTCCACAGCTTCCCAAACTACGACACGTCTGGGAATTAATCCTATCACACTCCTCCATCAAGCTCTTCCCAGAAACTCTCTTACATTTCTCTGCATGCTCGTGATGACCCATCTTCTCAAAGATGCGGTTAAACACATACTCAATTTTATAAATCTTACGCGACCTACCAAATGAACACGAGTCACCTTATTCGCCCAGTAATAAAAGTTATCTTGCTGTGGATCTGACAAATGAAATGGATCTGACAAATGAAAACGCTTCAACTTATATTTGATGCAATACTGCTGTATGTAGCGCTGCACGGGACGCTGATGACTTTGACTACACTTCATCTATTCCTTAATCTCCTTTTCTTCGCTCTCTTCACAATAAATCATCTCGGGCACATAACCGAGACCCTTATTTGTGTAAGTACGCTTTAACCATTCCTCCTCATCAAATCAAACCCTGGGTCTTTAATCTCATCACTCGGTCCAAATTTATATACACTCCAAAAATAACACGGAAGAGACATTATATTACAAAACCACATCTCTAATAGAGTGGGCTAAAAACCCCTTTAAAAACAAAAAAAAAAAAGAAAGCTACTGGTTTAGAACTTCCATCTCTTTGTAGAAGAGATCCATTGGGACTTTTTGGACCACTCTTTTATCATGTAGTGATAAAGGTGGCCCAGAATCCTATCTTTCTATACTACTAAGGGTTAACGAAATTAACTATACGTACATATCAGAAGGGCCAGGAAAATCCAAGAGAGAGAGAGAGAGAGAGAGAGAGAGAGAGAGAGAGAGAGAGAGAGAGAGAGAGAGAGAGAGAGAGAGAGAGAGGAGAGAGAGAGAGAGAGAGAGAGAGAGAGAGTGTGTGTGTGTGTGTGTGTGTGTGTGTGTGTGTGTGTGTGTGTGTGTGTGTGTGTGTGTGTGTGTGTGTGTAAGCTTCTAAGTTTGGCAACAAACAGACCTGAAAAGAGAGATAACCTCTTTGAAAAGAAGGAATTCGTAAAGAAGTAATTGACCAACAAATGTTGAAATAAAGGCATCATGGGGAGAGGGGACTGAAGAGACGAAAGCGTCTGAAGAAGATGAGAGCTTTCAACGTCTCAGCCATATTTGAATGTAACTCCAAGAGAGGCTGAGACAAAATTAATACGAGAAGGAACGGCAACAATATCAGTGGATAGAGGATAATTGGGAGATGGAGTCCAACGAGCACCTTTTAGAATTAATTTCACCATTAAAAGATTAAAGGAGTATTTGGACCAGATGTGTCTTTATTGCATAGCTGGAGGTGCGATTGTCCTGAATATAGATAAATATCGATGGTTCAAAACAAATCTCATCGAGTAGACAAACATTGCCATGGATTGTTTTTATGATTTTGTATGCCTGTCTATATGTTCACAACGAAATTAAATTTGAAAACAAATTAACCCTCTTGTGTGCGATACAATGGTATTAGGAATAGTGTTTGTGTAAACAGTTCTATCTGCTTTTTGTGTGCGACTGTGTGATTTATTCCCCTTCTTTTACATCCTACCCGTCTTGTCCGATATCTTGCTTGTATTTTCGTAAGTAAAGTATGTGTACAAAAAAAACCGCTTTCCTTTTCGTTGGGTAGTAGGTGCAGGTGTCTTAATCACCACACCCGGTATTTTGGTTAGTATTTATAGGGTACTGGATAATAATCAAAAGAAATTCCGTCGTAATGTAAGTTCTCTCTCTCTCTCTCTCTCTCTCTCTCTCTCTCTCTCTCTCTCTCTCTCTCTCTCTCTCTCTCTCTCTCTCTCTCTCTCTCTCTCTCTCTCTCTCTATCTATATATATATATATATATATATATATATATATATATATATATATATATATATATATATATATATATAAAGATATCTATCAAAACAACAAATTAACTTACAGTAACAAAATTAGCTTAAATATTTGGCGTACAGTGTGTAAGCTTTCAATCTTTATTATTGCCGGCGTTGTTTTATGTATTATCATAGCCTATATATATATATATATATATATATATATATATATATATATATATATATATATATATATATATATATATATATATATATATATATATATATATATATTTAACAGTGACGTTTTACCTACTATCATAGTATATCCTTTTTTGTATTAATGACATTGTTTTACATTTGAAGAGAGAGCATGACCTTAATTTCATTATGGACGTTGTTTTTACCTACTATCATAGCAGAACCTTGAATTTCTACATATCACAGCATAAGCTTGATTTATTGTGAAGTTATACGCGTGTATAGTAAAACCTAGATGAAAAATAGGTCGATGTGGTCCTTATCAAATGTTTGCTATTTTTGTGGTAGGGGATCGTAGAAAATTCATTGCAGCAAAGTGCGTCTAATTGTATAGCTAGTTGTGTACATATACTAGTGCAGAGCTTACGATGCCATCAGTTTACTTTAGGCTGACATAACCCAATCTTAGTTTATCAAGAACCAAGACTGTATTCAATCAACAACAACAACACAAATTAACCTGATACCTGATGATTACAGGAATATTAGCTTGTAAGCATTGGGGGATGCAGTGTGTACATTTATATACAAGAAAACAAAGTCTGTTGTGTCAAAATATATTTAAGATGAATACTAATAAGTATCATGAAAAGCTTCCTAATCCAGTATGAATGCAATGAGAACGAAATTCGGTGAATTTTAATGTTTTATAAACAGTTTATAAATTTATACTAATTCCGCAAAATCCGTATTATGCTTATGGATGGAATGCTGTTGATTTGGTGTTGTAAGGTACATCAACACAAGTAGGTTATTTCGTGTCATGGCAATTGCAGTAATGTTCCTTGCCCAAGGACACACAATGCTAGCGATACAGGTTGATCCGATGGTAGGATTCGAACCGGCATAGTTTCGGTCACGAGTCCAGAATGATAACCATTGAACCATAACACTAAACATTGGAAAGACAATTTGCAAATATTAATTAACCCCTTTATAAGTATTCAGACTGAGGAAAGTCTCTGCATTTGAATGGATCTTTAATAATATTTTCCTTTTAACTTAATTAATGTCCTTCCCCAGACATTCTGCATTTAGGTAAAAATTATTAATTTAGTCCGTCACCTCATTGATGGCATTCGTATAAACACCATAGTCGCATTTTTTTTTTTGCGAAATCCTCTAACTTTACAGTGAGCAAACATATATCGTTTATTTTACAGAGATAAATAGCTATTTTCTTATCTGTAAGACAGCATCACGCTTTGATAGTCCTAACCCCGCATCCGAGAATATTTTGAACGTTATATATTCTGACTTCAGGGTTACAACACAGCCTTGAAATGACGCCAAATGTATTTCCTGTAGTTTTCCTTAATCTTAAGAGAAGCAATTTATATTGTTATTTGTCAGTGGCAGCTGATCTTTTTATACTTGAAATTTGACCCTGCTCCTTGCACCTGTTCTTCATCTTCCACAGAAATGATTTGCCACCACCACCCAGCCCATTCCATGGCGTCTTAACCCATTCCCATGCCACCCACACCCAGCCCATTCCATTGCCACCCTCACCCAGCCCATTCCCATGCCACTCTCACCCAACCCCATGCCACCATGCCACCCTCACCCAACCTTTTCCAACACTTTGTGTTCCATTCCCACCCAGCCCATTCATGGCATCTTAACCCAGCGCCAATCCACCCACACCGAGCCCATTCCCACGGTTTGTGTTCTACCTCCACCCAGCCCATTCCCTTGCCACCGTCACCCAACCCATTCCCATGATACCCTCACCAAGCCCATTCCCATGCCACCCGCATCCAGCTCGTTCCTATGCCACCCGCACCTAGCGCATTCCTATGGCACAGTCACCCAGCTTATTCCCATGTTTCAATAATTCAGGCCATTTCCATGCCGTCCCATGTAGACCGTTCCCATGTCATCAGATCTAGCCTATTCCACGTCACACTATTTAGACCATTTCCAAGCCATCCCATCTGGCCCATTCCCATCCAATCCTACTTAGCTCATTCCAAGGCCAATCCATCAAGCTCATTAACATGCCACCCATTCTAGCCCATTCCCATGCCATCCCATTCTAGCCCGTTTCCTTACCAGACTATCAAGCTCATTCCCATACCACCCTACTTCGCCCATTTACATGCTACTCCATCGAGCCCATTCCCATGTGACCCTACTTAGCCCATTCCCATTCCACTCCATTGAGCCCATTCCCATGCCACCCTACTTAGCCCATTCCCGTGACAGACCATTCCCCTTTCACCCCTTCTAGCCCATTCCCATGCCACCCTACTTGGCCCATTCCCATGCCACTCCTTCTAACCCATTTCCTTGCCACCCTTCTTAGCCCATTTCCAAGCCACCCTACTTAGCCAATTCCCATGCCACCCCATGTAGCCCATTCCCATTCCACCCAACTTAGCATATTCCCATGCCATCCTACTTTGTCCATTCCCATGCCGACCCATCTAGTCCATTTTCATGCCACTCCATCTAACCCATTCCCTTGCCACCCTAATTAGCCCATTCCCATGCCATCCTACTTTGCCCATTTCCATGCTACTCCATCGAGCACATTCCCATGCCACCCTACTTAGTCCATTCCCATGCCAACCCATGTAGCCCATTCCCATGCCACCCTACTTACCATATTCCCATGCCACCCTACTTTGCCCATTCCCATGCCACTCCATCTAACCAATTCCCATGCCACCCCATGTAGCACATTCCCATGCCACCCTACTTAGCTCATTTCCATGCCATTCCACCTAGGTCATTAAATGCAACCCATCTGGCCCATTCCCTTGTCACCCTGCTTAGCTCATTTGCATGCCACCCTACTTAGCCCTTTCCCATGCCACCCCATTTAGCCCATTCCCCTTTCACCCCATCTACCCCATTCCCTTGTCACCCTGCTCAGCCCATTCCCATGCCACCCTACTTAGCATAATTCCAATGCACTCCATCTAGCCCATTCCCATGCCATCCATCTAGCCCATTCCCATGCCACCTATCTAGCCCATTCCCATGCCAACCCATCTAGCCCATTTCCATGCCACCCTACGAAGCTCATCCCCATGCCACCCCATCTAGCCCATACCCATGCCACCCTACTTAGCATATTTCCATGCCAATCGATATAGGCCATTCCCATGCCACCCCATCTAGCCCATTCACTTGTCACTCTACTTAGCCCATTCCCAAGCCACTCTATCTAGGCCATTCCCATGCCATCCTATCTAGCCCATTTCCATGCAACCCTACTTAGCATATGTTCATGCCACTCCATCTAGGCCATTCACATGCTTCCCCATTCAGGCCATTCCGATGCCACCCCATCTAGCCCATTCACTTGTCACCCTACTTAGCCCATTCCCATGCCACTCTATCTAGGCCATTCCCATGCCACCCTACTTAGCATATTTCCATGCCACTCCATCTAGGCCATTCCCATGCCATCCCATCTAGACCATTCCCATGCCATCCCATCTAGGCCATTCCCATTCCACCCCATCTAACTCATTCCCATGCCATCCCATCTAGCCCGTTTTCATGCCACCCCATTTAGCCCATTCCCATGCCACCCTACGTAGCTCATTCCCTTGCCACCCCATCTAGCCCATTCCCTTGTCACCCAATCTAGCCCATTTCCATGCCACACAACTTAGCCCATTCAAATGCCACTCCATCTAGCCCATTCCCATGCCACCCCACTTAGCATATTTCCATGCCACTCCATCTAGGCCATTTGCATGCCACCCCATCTAGCCCATTTCCATGTCACTCCAACTAGGCCATTCCCGTGCCACCCATCTAGCCCATTCCCTTGTCACCCCATCTAGCCCATTTCCATGTCACTCCATCTAGGCCATTCCCATTCCCATGCCACCCCATCTAGCCCATTTCAATTCCACCCCCATCTGGAATCAGTACACAATTAATAAAATCTGGTTCAGTACCTACGAATGTAGTCCCAGTCTATTTTTAGATCACTTTTTCCGGTCTAAATTTGGTGGTGATACTAGAGTTAGATTTTGGCATTCTTGGCAAGGATTTAAAGGCAATTGATTATTCTTTAAAATGTGAGCTTATGCTGTGGTTGTCTGTTTGTATTTCGGCGACAGTGCACATTGAGTAATAAGGTCATGGTGATGATCCGGAAGTGAAATCTGTGTTCTGTTGCCTGGTGTTTTGTTTACAATTCAGCCTCTCAAAAATATGCAGGTCAACCCTTGACAAGAACTAAACCGTAAAGTCATCTTTGAAGGTATTTTAGATTAACATATGATTTGTATTGATTGTCACACAGTGGAAAGTTCAGTACTGAGAAACAAATGTAGAGACCATATAGTAAAATTAATTGTGTACTATGGCCTGTCAGTAAGAACTTGAAACTGATATAAATTTTTTATTATTAATGACATATACATGAAATTTTAATATGTTATGTATATTGACTTTAAAAATATAAAAATGAAATTAAAAGTAAAAAAATTATTTTAATTTTAAAAATTTAAATGAAATTTAAAAAAACAATTAAAAAATAAAAAATTTCCACCAAGTATACACATATATAATATTTTTTGGGAATGATATTAAATGATATCAGCATATATATACTCCTACACCATATACAAGCTCAAATGATGGATATTTGTCAAATTTGATCAGAGAAAATATCTTTATTAGTCAAAATGAGACCCTCATTTACAATACATGAAGACAAAATTCTATTTTGCTTTGTACCTTTAGGTCATTGAAACTATTTATTTGGGGTTCAAACAGTTAATTTATGTGTTTATGATGGGGTGACTTCCTGAGTAACACATATCTGCTTGTATAGCTATCAGTAATTGTTTATAACTATAGTTATAGGGTATTTAGTGAGAGGACAGAGATGAAGACTTTATACTAGAACCTGTTCAAGTTCTCTACAAAATCATATTAAGCTGTTAGAGAATGAAATACAGGTCAGAGGGGTAAAATATACTTTACCCAGGTATATTTACCATTGCATGTAAGAAAACAGCAAAATGATGTAAGTTGAACAAAGAATGCATTCCATTTTATTGTTCAGTTTCTTTAAGATGTTGATTGATGTAGTGCCACATTGTAGCCCAGATGATATTATGGGAATTCTCATGATCCATTTTGCTTTATGCATTATTAATGACTAATAATATTTGTTATCTGACACTTTAAAGATTACATAAGTAATATTCAAACAGATTATTTGAATTTAACTTTCTACAACTGATCCTAACATGGTTACATAGCTGACATGAACAAATATGCATATATTTTGTAATGTTTGGAATCCAAAGTTGATATTGTTAGGCTGACATGGTACCTATAGTGAATCTGTAAGGCTCAGTTTTGACTGTGTGCACTTAAAATATCCCAAGATGTTATTTTCATCATGAATATGCCTCTGTATGGTAACACATTTCAATTTAGTACTTTGACAGAGGGCGGTATTGCAGCATCAGCTGATATTTGATTCCATTGAATCATTGAATCATTGATCTTAATAACTTGGTAGCCAAGACTCTTAAAAATAGACTAAAAATGTTCAAACAGATTATTTGAATCATGTTTGCACATGTGATTTTAACAAGTACATTGCATATGTCCCACACATGCAAATATCCATCCTTGTTTACAATTTTTCGGGATGCAAATTTCACATTTAGTTGATGATATAGGATCTATTGGTACCTATAGTTGATCTGTGTGGCCACATTTTGCTATATTCACTCACAATATCTAAAATTGTTTTTTTCTTCATGAATAGGATTGCATATAGTAATAAATTTTAATTTGGTACATTGTCATTTGACTTTCCACTATACTGGTATGTATCAATGTTTGCACCAATGATCAAACCTCACCGTTCCAACATTGCCTTAAACTTTATGATACATACTCTACCTGATTAGTTATTTAACCTGTAAATGGCTAAATATGCTCGTAGAAATTTCATTTATTTTTAGGATGCATTTGTCACTTTAATACATGCCCATTGCTTCAAATCTGTGAGTGTCACTCTATCAAGTTTACCTTTTTTAACCATATTTGCCACCTGAATGTTATATTGAAATCACCATATCTAATACATTTTAACTTCATTTGCCTACATCTTCCTTTTTTTAGAATTAAGTGAAACATGTTATATATTTTCAGGTCTAGTCTGGTATCTGGAACAAAGTATTAGAGTTGGATCAATTTGGAAGCTCTCCAGTAGTCCAATGGTGATAGCAAGGTCTCATAAGGACATGTGCAGTGTGCTGCTATAAGTGACCAAGATGAGTTCATATCAGTACACTAATATACAGCATCTCAAAGACATGGCTTAGATCTTCATGAGAGAGATTCGCATCTTTTTTTCAGTAAGGTGAAACTGTATTTTCATATTGCATTGTTGACTTTTGTAGTTATCGGCATTAAAATGGAATGCATATTTGCTATAAAACATGGTAGTGGTCCCATCAAAACTTTAAATTTGAGTGGGATATTAGTTATACAAACAACTGTCCAAGTACCTGAAACAATAAATGTGGAACATAGTACCTGTCATTGTTTCTTTAGTATGTACACCTATATGCATCTGGATAGGCATATTGCAATTTGCTGTCAAAATCACTGTGAGCTATCATGCTACAGTATCCCTGGGATTAATATTATCAGTTGTACAGACCTAAACTACCATTTGTTTTAAAGACCATTCATTAATCAACATTGCTGCCTTAAATTTGTCAAACTGAATGTCATAACTTGTATGAAAATTTATTTTTTGTAAAATAAAAAGTTTTTAAAATTTATATATTTATTTAAATTTCCATTAAAATTTAATATATCAATAATTTTTAATTTCAAGACCATTTTCAGACAGGCCTTATCAAGTATTACAATTAGGTTTTTACTGCATTGAAAAATTCCTATAATTAAGGAAGATATAGCAAATTTAGTTTTGGTTTCTTAAGAACAATTGGATCTCAAATTGCACCCTATAGAACACCAGCACTACACACTTTCTGACAGCTGTCACATGTCTTGCTTGCAAGGAAATTTCAAAAGACTTTATGTATGAAGTTGAAACAGTAGTGGCATGCAAAATAAAATGCAAATATAAAAGGTTGACAAAAACATTGACCCTTTCAGGAATCAGTACACAATTAATAAAATCCGGTTCAGTACCCACGAATGTAGTCCCAGTCTATTTTTAGATCACTTTTTCCGGTCTAAATTTGGTGGTGATACTAGAGTTAGATTTTGGCATTCTTGGCAAGGATTTAAAGGCAATTGATTATTCTTTAAAATGTGAGCTTATGCTGTGGTTGTCTGTTTGTATTTCGGCGACAGTGCACATTGAGTAATAAGGTCATGGTGATGATCCGGAAGTGAAATCTGTGTTCTGTTGCCTGGTGTTTTGTTTACAATTCAGCCTCTCAAAAAAATGCAGGTCAACCCCTTGACAAGAACTAAACCGTAAAGTCATCTTTGAAGGTATTTTAGATTAACATATGATTTGTATTGATTGTCACACAGTGGAAAGTTCAGTACTGAGAAACAAATGTAGAGACCATATAGTAAAATTAATTGTGTACTATGGCCATCTAGCCCGTTCCCATGCCACCCTATCTAGACCATTCCCATGCCACCCCATGTAGCCCATTCTTTTGTCACTCTACTTAGCTCATTCCCATGCCACCCTACTTAGCCCATTCCCATGACAACCTATCTAGCCCTTTCCCATACCACCCCATTTAGCTAATTTCCTTGTCACCCTAACTAGCCCATTCCCATTCCACCCCATCTTGCCCATTCCAACGCGTTGGACAGAACGATTTGTAAGCTGATTGATATACCTTTTAGTATGAATATACAGAGGTCGTAATTTGGATTCGTATAGCTAAGTGATATTTACTTAATGGTTGTGTTTTTATTCTCTCTTTGTACATATGCATGCACTCCTTTGTTCGCGTGTACGTGTGTGTGTTTGTGTGTGTGTGTGTGTGTGAGAGAGAGAGAGAGAGAGAGAGAGAGAGAGAGAGAGAGAGAGAGAGAGAGAGAGAGAGAGAGAGAGAGAGAGAGAGAGAGAGAGAGAGAGACTTGCTATAGTTTAATACATTTGTGTCATTCTTGAGAAAATAGGTTAGTGGGTTAATTTTTTGAAGTTGGAAAGGAGCTAGTAATAAGAAGTATTACTGTTAAATTAACATGACCAAACGATAATATTTATAAATTACAGACTACAGTTCGTTAACATTACTGTTTAATAATAATAATAATAATAATAATAATAATAATAATAATAATAATAATAATAATAATAATAATAATAATAATAATAATGGTATATAGCAAAATTAATTACAGATAATATGGTTCATTTAAACTGGTTATGCATTTCAATCTTTATAAATGTGTATACATAAAAATCATTATATCAAATAGAAAAACAAACTAATGAATGAAATAGTGCATGAAATCAAAATTGTTACTAAGTGCACCGAGATCACGTGGTCATTTGCATTGAAATGGCATTTAAACAATAACAAGAACGTAAATGTTCTTATACATACACAAACTTCCGGTTCACAACATCCGATACATTCACACACCGTCATTTGATGTGCAAAATAAAAAGGGAGAACAAAATAATTAATTTTCAAATTGAGAAACTAATATACTTTTTTCTAACCGAATATATTACAACACACCCTTTTTGTTCAGTTTGCTTTGTTTTACGGCACAGAAATACATAAAGGTTATATTGTGCCGAGGCAATGGAAACAAAGCATCTTTAGCGGAACAAAACACTGAAGCCCACCCTGTCTGATACGATGCTCGCAACACGTCGGCTCACGTGCATCGGTAAGATCATTCTTTATTATGCATCAAGGTTACCAAAGGTATTTTTCCAGCTACCTGTTACACGACTAATAATGCTGAGTTTAGAATTCCCTCAAATTTTTGTCTCAAACAGCGCGCCATTGGTTCCTCGTCTGTATTACTAATAGTGCAGGTATAATTTTTCGATACTTCTATTTGTACCCAAATGGTGACTGGCTGCAACGCCCGCGTTTTGAAATGAAGGTTACAAAGAAGCATATTTTTTTTTTTTAGAAAAGAATCTGAAATAGCATCGAATCTTTACAATATAAAATATGTAATCTATTTTAATTCTAAGATGTTATACACACAAACCTAAATGCCCTGTAGTACCTCAAAGGAGCGTAGCGAACAAACTTTCGCGACGTCCGTCAAAACAATATATGATTTATGTCGCATACTTTCAAATGCACCTTGCTTATAAAAACGAGTATAGATTAATACCATCATGCAACCATCAATAACCAGTTTAGTGCCAAATTCTGATGTTCAATGCACCATTATGAAAGGTTTCAGACATCTTAATGGTACTCAGAGACAGGGAAAATATTGTTCTTCGGAATTCTGCTATTCTGGACTCAATAATGACGGTCGAATACATATTTACGGTTGACTAACTTTAGTTATATGAATTTGTTTGCTGAATTCTTACAATATCACAGGACTCCGTGCGAACACCGAGATCGTACAAAAATAAATATCTTTGTATTTTCACATTCCTATATATGATGTTAATTTCTTTTTTAAGTAATGAAATTATTGATTTTCTCTTCCATATTGATTACGAAAACATGAGGGATGACCACGATACAGCAAATTCGAATATAAATTATATCTCCGAAATTCTTTGCATAATAAAACACCTTAAAATATTTTTTTTATATTTGCATTCTAATGTATAGAATACGGAAACAATATCTTTAACTGAATTTTAACAGTACTCCTAATTGAACCCTTTTCCTATGATCTATATAACACCAGTGAGATTCCGAGTAGACCCTAACCTATTTGATTGTTCAGCAACGTGCACATCATTACATAATCTGCTGGTTTGACCAACCGAGCAAGGTAAACTGAAATCATGCAATTTTATGACCTGGTAGTTGACCAACCCAGCGGGGTAAACAGAAATCATGCAATTACATGATCTAGCGGTTGACCGACCCAGCAAGGCAAACATGAATCATGTACATTGCAGCAATTGTAAAGTCTACTCCTTAAAATTACATTTTCCCTTGATTTTTAATTACAATTTTACAATACTTTTAGAAGTTTTATTTGTCTTAGGAAACATTTTAAGAAGAAACAAAAACGCCTGTTTTAAAGAAATAAAGATACTACTAATCGCTCATGAGGAGTGATAATCGGTTTTCGAACTAAAAGTATTATTTTAAAAAGAAATCGGGAATTGCGACAGATCACTGACCGATGCCCCTACAGTTTCATAAACGATATCATAACATGTTGAATAACCATATTAAACAGAAAAAAAATTGTCACTGTCAGTCTCCGAATTACTATCATGACAAAATTTTTTTATCATTACATATCATGCAGCCATTGGTCCATAAGTATGTGAGATATATATATTTATATATATATATATATATATATATATATATATATATATATATATATATATATATATATATATATATATATATATATATATATATATATATAATGTATGTGTGTGTAATTTGCAATAATGTGCAATAATACTGATATTCATGTAACTACTACTACCAATACTGCTCATATCAACAACAACAATAATAACAATACTACAAACCTAAGTAATGTAACAAACATAATGTATGTGTTATTTGTATTTACCTCTCCCTTTATATGTGACTGTTCAATGATCATTTGTTTAATTATAAGAAATTGGTGTTATGAGTTCTCAAACCGAGTAATTTGCCGGACGTCATTGTGAATCGTATTCACGTGAATTTATTGCAGCAGTTTCATAAATTCTCCATTAATTTACAGATTTAATGGGATAGTCTGTCCTTTCGGTATTTATCAATTATGGAAAGGAATAATTCTGTCTATTAGGTGTAAGGGTTCTGTTTTATGTTATTTTGAATAAAGTACAGATCTACGGCTTTGAAATGAATGCTGGTAATTCATAATCATGTGAATTAAGTAAAAATATACAGGTGTAAAATTGGAATCATATCTATGTGATTGTTAGTTTGAGTAGAGGAAAAGGATAGTAGCGCGTTTTATAAAACTTTTCATTGACAGCGATGGTCATCTTGACTTTCTTGGAATATTGAAGAAATGACATCAAATCTGACTCGAGCAGTAATGTTGCTTTCATTTTGTTCGGTCGCAAGTGCGAACTTATAAACTAGCTGCGATTTGATCTTTGGCTTGTTAATAATAATAATAATAATAATAATAATAATAATAATAATAATAATAATAATAATAATAATAATAATAATAATAATAATAATAATAATAATAATAAACAATAATACACATGACATAAACAGTCACCCTTACAGAACTATCATTAAAGAGGTACTGTTTACACCTCAATGATAAGCTTCAAAACTTTGATTATATATCTCTCTCCCCTTTCTAGGCCAATTTATATATCTGATAAAGCAAAAGAGCAAATTACACTACACTTCTATTTACTTATATTCAAAATACATTGAGTTTTTATTATATTAAATATTAAGTAGTTCAAACTGCAAATAAATAGAAGAAAAATTCTTAAATAATATATAATCAAGCAAGTTCCAACTGGTTTGACCGTAGAATTTTAAGTTTTCTGACATAAGATGTAATCAAACATTAAAAATTAAATAATACGTGCCAACTGAGTGCAGTGCAGTTTATTGTTTTGTTTGACCCATTTTAAAAGATAAAACTATGTAAATAATAATAATAATAATAATAATAATAATAATAATAATAATAATAATAATAATAATAATAATAATAATAATAGAATTAATAATACAATTAGGTGTCTTTAGTTTTTCAAGGTTACAAGCTCCGTCCCCACCCCCACCCGGTTCTCATCTCCGAGTTTTGTCAAAAGGTCTGAACTTACCAAACCGTGTAAGGTTCGGATAGCTTAACTCCACGACAAGAAAGCAGGAATGTTAATGACGATAATGCCGTTAATGAAACACTCACACGCACATTAGGTGTACGAATACCAAAACGATGGTCAGGATTACAGAGATATGGCATTATCTTGGATAGGCGTCGAAACGATAGGTATGTTATAATTTGCACCTGCAAGAAGAGAGCACATTTCATTGAGGACACCATTTCACCAAGTTGATTAACAATACTGTTGATGATTTCCTTCCCAGTTTTATGTACAACCGCATGCGCCTACAATAAGGTCTGGCACGTCTGCTTTTCTGACAGCTCCCTCGTTGTCCTGATACAGTAGACTCTGAGGACGGAGCCAGGCCACTGGAGAACAGCACGGCTGCAGGTCCACCCCAGTGTACGCCGGTGAATTGTATCTTAGACCTTGCACGACTTTTGTGTGGTTGTAATGAGCCGCTAAAACTCCTGAAGTGAAGTAGAAAAAAAGGGGGAAACATTAGTTCCACACAATATACTAGCTTTTTAATCCTATTGGCGTATATATGCTGCATGTCTAAAATTCGGTCAGATTTTTATTAAATTACACAAGAGTATTGTTCTGTATACTTCATTTGCATTGTCTCTTAGTTTTTTAAATAAATTGTATGTTATGGGTTATGTAAAATTTTATTTTGTTACTGACCTTGTCCACAATCAAGTTCAATGTCTAACTCCCAGAATCATTTTTAAATTCTGTAAACAACTAATACATAGTTTATTATTTATCTGTGAGTGTAAATATTAGGATCATTATCTTAATCTGAGTCAAAGACATGTTTATCTGTTTAGTATAATTTTAGTAACAGACCTTGTAAATATAACGCAGATTGTTCTAAAACTTTTGGCCAACATACGGGCACTTCTTTTGTGTTTTAGTGTTTTTTAAATAATTTTTAATTTATTCCTGAGATAATATATGGACAGAAAGCAATAATTTTTGTGTTCAGTATTTTGATTTGTGTGAAATTTTAAGTGAAATTATTCTTTTCTGGAGACACAGCGTGCTCTATAATATTCTTGGAAAGTTGACATTAACTTGGAATTATAGTGAATTCAAACAACAAAACCTTGGAATATATTAATGTGATTCAACAAAAGACTGTTGGCAAATCATTACAATTAAGGCAATTGGTACATTAGTACAATAAAGACTGATTGCCACTACAGGCACATTAACACCTTCAGCGTTGAAAATTATTTGGGATACCACGAAAGTTTATTCAGAACCTTATTCATTAGGACATGTATTAGTAATGTTAAAATTATTACTTGGCAATAACGTAAGTTCTTTTTTCAATTTCACTTTGCATTCTAGGGTAATACATTATTTGTTGAATTTAACAAAACTTGATGGTTTTCGCTTTTTTTATTACTTAGTTTAAGATCATAGTTTCAGAATGATATTCAAAACTATTTTTACCTTAATAAACAAAGGTAACGTCATAGTACTATATTGATTTGACTTGAACAAAGCTTTATGTTTAGGTTTTCTGTAGCAGTCATTAAACTGGCAAAGTTTCTATCATGAAACTTCTAGGAGTTTAGTAAAATTTTAACAAATTGTATAGCAGTAATGGTAATTATACTAGTACTTGTATTAGTAGTATCAGTTGTTGTTGTTGCTAATGTGTTATTGCTGTTTCGTAGTAATGTTGGTTTGGATGACAGTGGTGCTAGTAGGAGTAAGGGTGGAGAATTTGTGGAATGTGACTGAAGTGTTTGTACCTTACCGTCACATGATCCCGTGCAATAATAAGTGTTTACACTTTTGGGGTATAAAATAAAATTCCATCCAATGGCTTCAAAGTTTATACTCAAATTTTCTCTTCTGCAACAGTTTCCGCCAATACACGATACCTCTCTCTTTGAACGCGCCAGAAAATGACGTTTGTCCTGAATATCAAAAACTAGGATCGGCTTGTGGCCTTCCTTAAATCCAAAAATCGTTTTGTAGCTCTGTCTCTGACATGTTTTACATATCACTGAAAGACCCTTATTTCTAGCAGGCTTTTGAAGCCAGCGAACCACAGTTCTACGAACATAAATCTTCATCCATCCGTACTTTAGAGACGTTTCAAGACGCTTGACAATATTCCGATTGCGAAGTGTTCGATTTCCATATAGGTCGTACGTCATACCAAGTTCAGAAACCATAAACGTTTGTATGTAATGATCATTCAAATCCGCTTGTTTGTAGATCCAAAGATAAACGGCGCTTACGGTTGATGGGTCAATATTCTTATCATCTAGTTTGAAAGTATAACATCCCGTGGCCTTCTTATGTACACACTTATGTGTCACTATAGAAAGAGAAAAAAGTGATATTTAAAAGCAATAAAGGAACAACACAACACAACAGTAGTAAAGAACTAAAGAGTGTTTCTAAATGAATGTGGTGGATGACAAAGAAATCTCGACAAGGACATATACTTTGCGTTGTTACTTACGAAACAGGCCCACGCATAGCTCTGAATTCCATTTTCCATCTGATTTCAAAATCCTCGACTGAATTTCATGACTTCTTCCACACAAACAAACAAACAAACAAACACACACACACACACATGGGCTTCCGCAGCATGAGTCAAAGGGGTTACGTGACCCCCGAAATCCTAACTACAAGTTTAATCATGCAAATGAAACTAAAAATATGTCACAAGATTCTGCTCAAAACGCCCAATAAATATTAGCTTAAGTTTCAGACTGCTTTTTATATTAAATCTCTCCCGGCCGTGAATGACTAACCCCTACCCTATAAAATTCTACTCCCCTGCGAACATCATGGCCTACTGCAAAAAATCCTGCCGGCACCTATATATCCATCTATGTCTCTGCTAAGTTGCCTTCATCAATCGATTCTGAATGCAAGCAATCAATTCCGCAATCAACATCACCCATTGGGATACAAACGTTGAGAGGTGGGATTGTTGCTAAACAGTGGAACGAGAAGGTTTTTGCGTATTAGAAAATCTCTAGTTTTAAATAATGCAGTTCTAAACCTACCAACGAACTCCATCCCCCTCCCAACAAAATAGCACTGCATCTTGTATACAGTACATGGCATGAATTATATAGCATTTAGACTGCCTTACTAACAGCATGCGTATTAATAACTTTAAGGATCCCTTACTAATAAAATTGGTATTAATATTAATCAAGGCTCATTGCTAATAGCACGTGTATTAATAGCTACAAGGCTTCCTTTCTAATAGCACATGTATTAATGGGTTTCACTGGATAGTTTCGTATCTCCCCCTATTTTTAAGGTAGAAGGCAAGAGCCTGATTATCACAACCCTAGCATTTATAAATTCACATATAAGCTAAATCTGTAATGTGGTTTACATTTATTTTGATTTACTTGTAAATGGGTTGCCTTGTTGGTGACTGCTTGTAACAGACTGGCATCGGAGCTCAAATGCGTAACTTGGGCTGCAAATGTGCAGCCGACTTGGCTTACGCATTTACATGTGTCTGCTACAGAGGTAAATAGCTAAAAATCTTTATGGCTGAGGGGTGATGAAAAGTATGTTAATTTGTTATAGTACTAATGAACTTTCAAGATGACTAAGGTACATACTGACTCTGTTAGCTGGCTTCTCACAGGAATATTTTGAAAAAAATGAATGTGAAAAAGAGGGATTGGTGGTTGTATAGGTTCAGTATCAAAGCCACCAGTTGCATAAGGAATTAACTTTAATACCTTAGTCGGAATCGTACAAGCATCCTTTCAACAAAAATCATTAGCTATTTTTTTATCTTTATTATAAAATTATGATCATCTTTCTGCAATATTTCAATGTCGTGGGAAAATTTGTTAAACTGTCCTGTGAGACCATAGCAATAAGCCTCTCTCTCTCTCTCTCTCTCTCTCTCTCTCTCTCTCTCTCTCTCTCTCTCTCTCTCTCTCTCTCTCTCTCTCTCTCTCTCTCTCTCTCTCATTTGATTTGTCATACAAAATGTGTAAGTAAAAGTCGGTTAGAATCATCCTTTACATATACATGTGTATTTTGAGAGTTGTTTTCCTAAACCACAGATTCTAATGAATGTTCGATGTAAAGTAACGTCAGCAATATAGTGTTTATGCATTCACTCAAAATATACTTAGTACTTGTGTACGGAGGTTCATACAAATGCCTAGAACAGTGATTATCAACAAAATTTGCAATGTTTATCAGATTTTGACCTCCTTCCCCCGGATTTCACTAATAAATATGTTTTTGCCTTGTGACAAACTAAATGGTTGAGGCGAGGTGCTCCTTCATTTTATTTAAACTATTATATTAGTCCCACCCAGGCTCTATTTTGTTGGAAGTTAAATTTAGTGAAAGACATGTAAGGTTCCGAGCTCCTAGTCAGCAATGCCGACGGTTAGATGTTTAAGAATTTTAAAAAAATAGTTGAAATTCAATGAATACAAATTAAATAATTCAAATCGAATTACTCAAATTTCCAATTACACTCCTTCCAAACAACCCTTCAATAAGCCTTTTGCATCACTTGATTAGCAATGAGATTGGTTTCCACTTATCCTGGTATTTCTATTAATCTATTTTATCATTTCTCTCTCTTATTTCTCCCAATTCCTTCTCCTCTTCCTCCAGGACTTTTCTCAAATTCCTTCTCGTTCTCTTCCTCGATTTTCTCTAGACTACTTCTCCTCCTCCACTTTCTCCCCCATGAGTACACTTCTGTTGACTTCGACTGTCTTGGATACAGTCTCAATTTCGTCTTCAACTCTTGAAGATTTGGGACCCTATGGAACCGGAATTTCTCTGTCCCCTACAATTCTTCCTGTGTAAACACAAGGACGATGCAATCTTTTTTCCTTAGCCTTCTCATCTCACACTAAACACAGCTTATTAAATTTCTTCGGTCACGCATTCGTTCACATCGAGGTACCCATACCTTATTGTATTGTAAAACAAACGTCATAATACAGCATGGTATCAGTTACTTCTTAAACATACATCAACACATTCCATCATATCAGTGCATATTGCTAATCCCGTTATACTAAACAATATTACAATAATCAGACGCATTTCTTTACCTTACAACTCAAACAAAGTACGATAATATTCAAATATCCATTCTTTGATATATGCATACGACCATAGTAACGAATCTTACATACTTCAACCATGTTTCAAATTCACAATTCAAGCATGTATAAATTCTAACATGATGCAATAATACATGCATTGGTTCGTTGCGAAGTAGCCTTATAGCGAATTACAAAATTAATTCTGACCACAAGCTAACAATCTACAAAATTCCGCCTCGCATTTAATAATTCTCTACATAAGTCTCGAGACCATTTTTCAAATACGATTGTAAATGAAACACTACAAAGGTAATTCTACATACTAAACGATGCTGGTAATTAAGTGTACATACTACAAATAATTACAATCATGATGCCGTAATATTCTGCAAAAATATTGCAAATAACTTATTGAACTTTTCGAAGCTTTGTCTTTCCTTAGGCTCTACCTCTAGGTTTTGCAGCCAGATTACCTATGGATTCTTTTTCAGAGTAAACCCTATTAACCTGCAATCCTTCCAGTCAAATATTAAATTACTTTTACGATATCGGAAGGCATCATTCGGGTCCAAATTTTAGCCATTCCCTCTATCTCAATTTAGACTGGATATCGCTGTAACCAACCCAATAAAACTTAGCGGACAATGTCCCTCTAACTGTCTGTCATCGTGTGAAAGGACAAGAATACGTTCAACCCTTGAACTTTTCTTTTGATCCTTAAACTAACTTTTAACATATAAGCGTGATAACAGTAAGGATACAACCGGTCGCCTTTTCCGACTCAGGTTTTCGGTCTCTGACTGGTCATAGTAACCTTGCGTAAGAGTTCAACACTAACCTCGATGTAATCTTTAGAGATCAAAGACAAGGCCGCGGCAATATTCTATTCCCAAGACAGGTAGATTACAACTTATACATGACTAGAATTGGGTGCTTTGCAAACGTGACTGGCCTACGTTCGCAAAACTTAATAACTGACAACTGCATGTTTGCCTTCCTCCGTCTCCTAAAATATTATGCGGGAACCCTGTATATTACATAACATATTCGTGTTGATGTTTTTCAAGGACTGTCATCTACGTTGTCATATCTATAAATCAAAACTTTAATAAGAGTAAGTGTGAAACAGTCGTGCTATTACTCCAGATCAATATTCCTTTTTTTTTCTAAAACATAAACCAGAAATATGTTAGCAGATCATGTCGACTCATTCATCCCACATTTTACGTTTAGTATAACTCTGTAGTCAACTATACTTGAGAAACCAACTTAAACTCAAAACTTTTACCCATAGTCACTGACGTTTGAAATATAGATCCGTGTTCTTTTTTTATGGCTTCATACTGACTATGAAGCATTCAACTACCTAGTTGCATTCCTCTTTGGCAAAGTGTCCGAAAAACTGACATTAAATGCAAATATTGACCTATGTCACAGAAACTCACTATGGTTCACAGTGATCTAATTTAGGAAGTGGGCATTGTTCTAACCAGCCAACCACAAAATCATGTTTCTTCTCTAATCATTCATGAGAAAGTGACCCAAATGCAAATGCTTAACAGAAGCAAATGAGGCACGAGATATAATTGAAGGTGACCTAATTGTGGTAAATACTGAATAAATAGAAATATATATTCACAAAACACCATTGCCCCCACCCTTTCCCACTTTTATACAATTATGTGCTCAAATATGCACGAGAAACGGATCTAAACGCTAAACCTAAACAGATTCTTTACAGTATAAAGTATGAGTCACAGTGACCTAAGTCTGATGTGATGGTAATATTCATTAAGACGCATTCACATACCAAGCTGCATTCTTCCGTGGCCAATAATGCCATGAGAAAAAAAAAACTGACATAAATGCAAATCTGGACCCAAGTCATTGAAACGAACATTATAGGGCACATTGACCTAGTTTATGTTAAGTGTCATTATACTCACATACAAACTTGCATGCCACTGTGGTGAATAATGACGTGAAACTGACTTAAACGCAAACTCGTAACCGAAGTTACTGAAGCCGAATTATAGGCCTCAACGACTAATTTTAGTAGCGTGATGTTGTGTTGTACTCGCCAAGACACACTTAAGTATGAAATAGCATGTTACTGGAACAAACGATGCCAAAGAAACTTGATCTATCAAACTATAAACCAGGTTGTGACAGACGGACGGACAAATGTAACATTATAGGCCCGTTTTACATTCATGGCGGGGCATGAAAATGCAACCAAAATTGTATATAAGCTGGAAAAGAAATTAGGATTTCTACGACTTGTTTCCTACCGTCTTGGCCAAAAACTAGAATCTGTTTCGCTTTCGCATAAAAGAGTTCGGCTTCCGTCTCGTCCTCTGGCTTTTCCTCATCCCTGGAGAAATTTCCCAGATAAAAGTCAAATGGAATCACTGGTTCCTCTCCCTTCTTTAGTTCTGGAGCTCTTGATAGCTGCAGCTTTTTCAGGATTTGGTATTTAACAACCGAAATTATGAATTCATTATTTCCCTCTGTATTATCACAATTTTTGCACTCGCGCAGATTGGCCTGTCCTGTTTCATTTCCAGCTGAATTTTTCTTTTCATATGTACCAGCCTCTGAATTATTATCAACGCTTTTGAAATTTTCTTTCACTGTAGAATCATTATAACTAGATGCACCCGAACTTCTCGAATGCGCAGCACCCAAATCAGACTCGCCGTAATCATCATCATCAATAGATGATACATTCTCTGCAGAATTGATGTCTGGAAAGTCCCAATCTGCATCTAGACTATCAGGGTTCATGTCCGTGATATATGTATTTGACGCCGTGGAGTCAACGTTGTCAGTTGCGGGAATTCTACCCTTGTTGCTGTCGAACAGTTGGGTTTCTTCCTCAGTTGTGGCATGCATCGATTTTCGGCGATCATCATGTCTATCTTTAGTTTCAAAATCTTTCCTTTGCTCCAAATTTTGCAATTTAGAACTCAATCTACCAGCTTCATCAGTGTGTTTTTCCTTGTCTACTTTCAAAGGTTTCACGTGAAATTTGTCATAACAACAAACAAAATAATTTGCCACAAAAAAAGTAAGAACTGCTAAGCTAAGGAAAGCCATGTTTCAAAGCAACTCTGTAATTGAATCAAACGACTGTTTACACAAATCATACAGTAGAACATCTGTTAAAACTATCGCCGCAGAATATAAACGTAGGCGCTGTCCCAAGTAACCAATCGAAAAGGATTTTGCACATTCAAGGTTAGCACGCTTTCAGAATGACTTCGGTACTGTAGGGCAAAATTTGGCAAATACATGATGCAACCAAGCAAAATATATAGCAATAGCAGCAATTATTCTTGATGTAGAAGCTAACACACACACACATACATACACATGCATACACACACATACACACATATACATACATCATACATACATACATACATACATACATACATACATACATACATACATACATACATACATACATACATACATACATACATACATACATACATACATACATACATACATACATACATACATACATACATACATACATACATACATACATACATACATAAACCGGTTCTTTCAACTCTAGATTTCAATCAAACCATTTAAAATGTTTGTTGATACATACATACATACATACATACATACATACATACATACATACATACATACATACATACATACATACATACATACATACATACATACATACATACATACATACATACATACATACATACATGCATACATACATACATACATATTAAATATGAATTTCAGAGTCATATACTGAATTATTCACTTAAATTGTCAGAGTTCCTTTTGTCTTTCATTACCTGTCTTAGACATGTGCGTGTTTTAGTGTGTGTGTGTGTGTGTGGAGAGAGAGAGAGAGAGAGAGAGAGAGAGAGAGAGAGAGAGAGAGAGAGAGAGAGAGAGAGAGAGAGAGAGAGAGAGAGAGAGAGAGAGAGAGAGAGATCTATTTTGTAGCCGGATTTATATTAATACCGCTGGTCTATTTAATAACTTTGAACAAAACTTGGCAGGTTTCTAACTTAAACTACCTTTACTTTGTGCAAACGTTCGAAAGAGTTCAGTCGGTTTAGCCTTACTGTTTTCATTCAGTAGTAATAATAGGCAAGAATTTAATGGATATTCTCCAAACACATCGAAAAAAGACCTTGAATCCAAATCGTCCTCATAGCTCGTAATAGAAGCTATTAAACGACTTTGCTAAACTTTTAATAGAAAATTAGCTGTGGTATAAGTGTCGTGTACTCTATATGTTAAGTGCAACTGTCCTTCACTTATGGATCGCAGTTGTTTGTTTTTTTTCTTCCCAATATTTACCTTTGTCGAGTTTAAGCCTGTTAAAAGCACGCCAAACCCATCCACTGGTTCCAGTTGTGTGTCCGTCCGTGTCGTTACTATTCAACAGAAGAGGATACCTGTTCATAATAAATTTAATTTTTAAAGCAAAATCTTGAAACGAGTACAAATCAAATTAAATCTATCAATATATGGCCCATTTGACGATACATTTAGGACTTGTAAATACGCACGACTATACTACCCATACTCAGTAATTTAATGGGATATAGACTAAATACGGGAACCTTTGAACAGTGGTAACGGAGAATATGCCTTAAGTTATTAGGAAGAAAAAAAATCGATTAATCGATGGATATAGATATTAACAGTGTTTCGATACAAAAGTTAGACAGTTTGTGTTTCAAGAGATATTTGAACGCCCTGAAAATTCCTTTTAAAATTTTTTAAGTTTTAGAACTACAGACTTGACGTAGCGAAAGCAATCGATAAGTTCACTATGTTAGTGATGTAACCACTTCTGCCGTGACATCTACGTATCACTATCGGCAAACACAAGCAAGCCGAAACGTGCTGGGTTTATATTTTTTGTTGTCAGAACTAGCTTTATGTTGATACAGGCTTCTGTTTTATTTTTAGACCCGGTGATGAATTAGCTCAAAAAGATATGATGAAACATGGAAGATAAATTTATAACCTTCAGTATGTTGTTCTGGTCTTGGATTTGGCGCTTTTTTTCAGCACACGATAGCCTACATGGCGGCCAGTATATTGGGTGAAGGAAGAACCCGGAAAATCCCCAGTAAGAACCACCGACCTACGAGAAGCTACTGGCAAACTTTCTCACTTACCCATACTGGCCGAGACTTGAACTACAGAAGACACATGGCTTCAACTAAATAAACAAGCAAATATCACAATTAAATTCAGTCATCATTTTAATGCAGTGCAGATGATTTTTAAAAAACCGTGTTTTAAGTATGATTTTGAATGGAATCAATAGACGACAGCATCAATGACGGCATCTAAAAAAAGCAACGATTGATCATCACGTAATCATATGTCTTTAATTGATTTATATAGCATAGCGATACACTATGCTGTCCGAGTATGTCAATTCTAGCACGAACACTGCTAATATAAATGTAGCATGAACACTGATAACATTAATTTAGCATAAACAATGCTAAAATAAATTAAAAAGTTTGAGATTTGCAGACCTGTTAGGAGCAAATGAATGTAAACTGGAGTCGCTGTAGCCAAGTCCTGTCATTTGGTGTTGATATTGTATAGTCGTGGTTTAAAGGTAAACATATCCCATTGGAATTTATCCACGACAACATGCAATTTCATGCTTCTCCGCGAACGTCATATTCTTTACATAACCTTGTTTAAGGCTGACATGTCTGGGTCCCGCCCTTACATATAGTGTTAGCTAATTAGCTGGAGCTTTTATATAGAATAAACCATTTTATAAAACTAATTAAATACCCTGTGAATTTTATACTGAGCACTGCACATAGACATATATTGATTGTGAGTGAATCCGATAACAGTATTAATTTAGGTTACACTCATAAATGATACTTGAAATAGATCTTGATTTGATAAACGTGAATGTTTCCTGATTTACGTACATTTCTGTAAGTTTAATCCAATTTAAAACTGATGGTTACATGTGCGTTTCTATTAGACTGCAACAAATAATTCAATATATAGCCTCTAAAAAGCTATATAAACTGAGATTGGCCTCAAACATTATTTGAAATACTTGAGTAACCATAATGATGGATTATCTCTGACAAAATTCCGATTGTCTTCTTCCAGTATAAGAATTCAAGCTGGTGGAAGCAATAGTATTGGTGAAAGATATTGCATCTTAGGTAACGGCCATACTCAGATAAATATTGGGGCCCCGAGTGGCCGAGTGGTCTAAAGCGCTCTACGTTACGGATCACTGCCATCTCACGTCTGTCTGAGTTCGAGTCCAGACACGGCTTACGTAAGTGCGAATGCCTGCCATTAGCTTCTCGTGGGACTGGGGTTCTTTCCGGGGTTTTGCAGGGTTCCTCCTCCACCATTAATATTGGCCGCCATGTATAGACTATCTTGTGCTGAAAAATGGTGTCAAGCCCCAGAATAACAAGACGATAAATATTACTTTGATTTTATTGCGTCCTGTGTACAATGAGTTCACGTAAACTGATCTGAAAACGTACTTATGAAACAAACAACCTAATTTGTTTTTGTAGCGTTTAAATAAGAGCATAGTTTTGACCTGGGTAACAAAAAAGCACATTGTTTGGAAATTGCTTAATTGGAAAAAAATTAAAAATTTTACATATATCAAGATGTTAACCATTCTCTGCTTTATTTCTAATACTGCTCTTTGCGCACCTTACTCGCGACCATACGGATGCTGGCTCGAATCTTGCCTAGACTAAATAGAGTAATGTGTACTTTGTACACGACAAGTTACTCCAGTTGTCTTGGCACAATGTCAACTTTCATGTTATTATGTATCGTCAGTCAAAAATATATAAATTAATCCATTATTCGACATAGTAATGCAAATTATTTATTTGAGTTTAATCAACGCCATAGTTGTACACTTTACAGGTATACTTTACAAACGTATCCAGACGTAGGTAAGCCATTCCATTTTTGTCAGAATCCTGATCATAAAGGTTTTGTTTTCCTTGTATTATCCCTAAATGTCATAATAAACCAGCTAATACGTGAATATGAGCACTTGTACCTAGATGTTCTAATTGTAACAAACTAAATCTACTATGATTTTGAAATTGTAGATTCTAAGGTTGTAAAACAGCATCCTTATATGATGAATCCTCTCAAACAGGAATGTTTAATAAAGGACACTGATTATTTGTCGGAGAATTACTTTATTGAACCAAACAAAAGTAACTGGAATTGGCCGTGTATTCTTGTGTCGGATCCCCCCCCCAAAAAAAAAGAAAAAACCTGTCATTTATGCATTGACTAAAAAAAATAAAAAGCATCACCAAAATAGAATAATTAAAATACCAATAATTGATTATTATGACAGAATTAGAAATGTAAAGGATGTCACCAGTTTGACCTGTTAAAATGATAATATCAGATTCCACTTACTAATAGAATAAAAGAAATTTAGGCTTTTGCAACTCCAGATGGACTCTACCAATACAAGGTGATGTCATTTGGTACGAAAAAGTTTACCCTCAACATTCCAGCCCTAAATGAATATGATAAAATCTGGTGTAGATGGCTGTGATGCGTAGATCGATGACGTCATTCTATACAGTGTGTGCTTAACTATTCGGAAATTCTCCGTTCGACTGAGAGATGCAAATCTGACAAATCTGCCCAGCTTGTGTCACATTTTTAGGGCATTTTGTAGAACGAGCTTAAGTTAAGCCCGTAGAAGCTAAGGATTGAGCTATATCTGAATCCCCAGTGTCTATCGTCTATCAGTAAAAAGCAACAGATGTGATGTTTTGGTGTAGCTGGACGTTTTGGTCAATTTGCTCAAAGTTGCCATAATTACTGACCCCTGACCATTGTTTTTAGTAACACGACCAAGTTTTATTCTGACAAATATCAGGAGACGTTCGATAAATTAAAGGCCATACTTAAAAGTGCACCGGTTCTTTCAGCTCTAGATTTCAATCAAACTATTTAAAATGTTTGTTGATGCAAGTGATGTAGGAGTTGGTGGCGTGTTGATTCAGGAAGATAAAATGGCGTTCATCATCCAGTATATTTCTCTTAAAAAACAAAACAAACAAAAAGAACCCATTAAACAAGCATCAGTGAAATTATTCTGTTATCAAGAAGGAGTGCTTGGCTTTAAGTTTGGTTTTAAATCGCTTTGAAATGTCAAATCCTTCTCCGATTGTAATATCCAATGACCAGTAAAATAAAAACAAGAATCGGAGATTACTGAGGCGGAATTTAAGGTTGCTAGAATATCGCATCGACATTAGGCATATCAAGGGAAAATAAAATTTAATTGCAGATGCGCTTCACGTGTATAGTTCTATATTGCTTTTTATATACATTTTGTACATTCATTATACATCTTCCTGCGCAATTTTATGACTATTTTCGTTTGTATTTTTTTAATTAGGAAAAAAAGAAAGCTTTATTGAATAATCTTTCTTTTCCTTATGAGGGCATGTGTTATGTATATCTATAGTTTTGTAACTCTTGGATGATGATTTTGTTTAAGTTTTGCAATTTTATTAATGACAATAAATTGAAGTGATTATCTGGATTTGGCTTCAAACATTATATTTTATTTTAAGATATTGAAAACATAAATTGCAAAGGATCTATAAATATGTACCTACGTACTTGCTCAGTTACTAATAATAAAATTATTAGCAAATGTGTTTGTGAGTTTCGGGCATTTTCAAATTTGGACAGGTTAGTCACGTTGTATCTTAGAACAATTAAGTTAATTCCTATTGAATGGGTTCATTCAAGTGAGTTCTTCTATGTTAGAAACTTTGCGATTTGTTTGCTCGTTGTATTGATAATATACATTTTTATTTTTCGTCTGCATATAACTAGCTTAGACTGGGCAATTTACTTATTTCCTGTGTTTTTTTGTTTCAACATCAAGTCTGCAGACGTATTTTATGTTGTATTTCAGATATTATTTGAGAGGAAAAGACATTTATTTGGATTATTCAGTTGAAACAGAAAATACTAATTGGACTATAATAGTATTTTGAAACTATTGTGAATTATTCAAAAGGTATTATGAACAACGTCATTTTGACATATCAGGATCGTTGTAGGACTAGTTATTCTAGAATCTGAAATTCATACGGAGCGTTTCTTTCTTTTTGACTCTAATAACTCTTTTTTAGGATTGTTTTAAAATCAGTTCATCATACTTTAAGTTTTTAAAGTTTAATAATATTACACTGCCAATCAAATTATTTGTTTAGTTTTACAAAACGTATTGACTTTGCTTATTTCTGTTATTTAGTTATGACAATACAGACGTAACATGAGAAATAACCTTTTATGCAAAAATCATAATAATATCGATCATTTTAAAGGAATAAAAGAACTGCCGAATGAGTGGCAGGTAAATACGATGAATACACAGATTATAAACATATTTATTTGACTGGCATACAACTGAGAATACACACAGTTTGCCTTGGTGCAGACGAGTTTGAAAATCCATTTTGTATGCATCGTTACTTGCATCGTGTGATATATTACGGCACGAGTACACATCTTATTTCTCTGTTCGAGAATTTCTCTGTTCAGTGTGATTATAGAATATTACAGGATTGTATTTTGTTTCGGTCAATGCACACACGATCGGCTATGCAAAGCTACTTCTGTTTGCTTTTGGGTGCGGTCTGGGGAAAACGTAACTATAGCAACTCACACCAACAGTAATGCCTCGTAAAAACAGAAGTGGATACATTTGATATGGTCATAGACCTCGTCCAGCAATGCTATGCAGATATTTGTATGTAAAAATTACAACCCGACGAGAGAGAATGGCCACCAGCACTGGTCTAAGGGTAAGACGAGCAGCGAGGTTGCGTTGAACCCATCATGTCGGAGTACTGATCTCTAATTTATATAGAGAAAATATGACATACTTCATTCAGCAACTACACATACCGGAACCTGCTATCAACGTCCCACCATGGGTCTTGCAAACAATAAGGTCCAGAGCCGGTACACTGTTCCCTTGAAAATCCACAGTAGTTTTATTCTTGCGTTTGTTTATTGGGTATTACGCAGCTTCAAATATATACATGGACTTTTGCTCCCTCGGGGAATGTCTGGGCCCTTTTGAAATTTTGGAACACCCCTACACCACCACCACCACCTAATCTGATTTGGTCTGCTTTCCATGTTCTCAATATGGCTTGTATTATGGGTCAGTGACATCCTTTCATACCCTTCTCTTCATGTAAACAGATATTGTAATGTTATCAACAATATCAATCAGTCGACCGTTTGGCGCGAAATACGGGCTGTTGACGCAATAGGATTTTCTTGCACATTATCGTTGATCCACTTCTCGCCGAAAACGTACTTAGTATTGATTATAATGGAATTATTAAGATGTTGAAAATTGACTTGTTTCAAAGAAGACACGGAACTTTCACGGATTGAGAAGAAATAATAGATAATATTTGTTATGTTTGATATAAGTGGCTACTAAAGGACGAAACAGAACAGTGCTGCTATAGAAATAAAAATATTTGCAAAAAATGCAGACCAAGAAAAAAGGCACTCAGAATGAAATGACCGATGAAAAAACAGAATAGAACTGCGGAACATACACGCTTACTAAGACTTGAATGATGGATTGTTACGTAAATGCGGTATCATGTGTTCCTTTTGTATATAAGATTGTGTGTGTGTGTGTGTGTGTGTGTGTGTGTGTGTGTGTGTGCACGCCTTTGCCATAGGCGGTACAATTTTTTTTTTTAACCGAGTAATACTCATGCCAGCCGTGCCCACAGGGGCTCGTATCATTGGTTTACTATTGGTTCGTTTGGCTTACTATCATACCTTTTAGGAATGCCAGACCATTTTCCCCACGCTACTACTCGACATGTCCATGATCGCGCTCGATTAATATGCAAGTAAAAATACGCTAAATCAAATACCGTCTTCTCGTTGGTGAAAAGAAGATGACGTCTTGCATTTGTTTATAATTTATTTTCATTTAGCCAATGAGATGAGGGTATTCCATTCAGCGCCTTGTTCTTGCATATTAAGTGATCGTGATCATGGCCATGTTGAGCAAATAGCGTTGAAAAATGGTCTGGCATTTCTTAAAGGTATGATAGTAAGCCAAACATCGGATACGCATACAAAGTCGAATGCCTGAGCTAAACATCGGTACCAAATTTATTACGCTACGCTAAATGTAGCTTAAAATGTTAACAGTTATTCTTAAATAGGTTTAGCAAGAAAAGTTGAAAAGTGTCCTCTCTTGAAGTTATTATATAGTGCATGTATGACAAGCAAAATGTAAGCATTGATACAATCATCCGTGGCCGTGCCTAGTGTTTATTTCATTTAAAAAAGCAAAATTGTCTCTGAACGTTTGCAAAATGCCTGCAGCACAAAACCTTGATTACATTTAAATACTACTTGGCTAGCATACAGAAGCAGGATTTGCATCTAAGGTTCGGCAATGACTAATAGCGAGCTCACAGCAGCAGGATTCGCATGTATTGTTGGGAAGTGACACATTTTAAAACGTATTTTATGATATTGGATACATAATCTTGAGTTCAGATCAATATTTGCTTTAACATTTACAAATAATTTATCGTTCTATGAATTATATATTCTATCAAATCGGGTTCGTTATTGGATGTCAAAAGATCTGAAAAAAATCCATTTTTTTATAGAATGGACTACAGTCGTTTTAGTAGAAAAACAGTAGTTACTTTCTGCATCACTTTTTCCTCATTTCTATTCTTGACTTGTATCACAGATATAGTTGTTGGATTACAGATTCGAAAAGTTCGACAATATTCCGACCGTGACTTGACTCCTTTCGCCGCAGTATGGATCAAGGTCACACTTATTACTTTCTGTTCAGTACCTACGAAAATCCGCAGACAGTTATTAATAGTTACATGTATAACAGTAATAGAAGTCCTGACTATAACTTATTGCTGTAGGAAAAATTAACTGAATTCGGCGGTTATGATAGCATACGTTTATCACACTTCACAAGCAAATCACAGTACGATATGAATAAGGTGGCAGGGAACTGATCCCTGACAAAGTTCTTAACTTAAGAGTATGGTTTGACCTTTTTTATAGCTATTATTGTGCAATAATTCTTGAAATTGATGTGAGGCATGTACACCTCATGTAGTCATTGTACAGTACGTAGCCTTTGAAATATAAATAGTTTGCTAGGAAGTACAGCTTGCCAATTGAAGCAGTAGACACTATGGTTCAAGGCAAGTAAAATATCTCAAATACTTCTTGTATGAATGACCATTGAGTTGTATTGCATCAAGCTATAAAGTACACAAAGTTTTTCAAACTTATCATCCAGGTAAATGGCTTGTGCTCGCACTGAGAGCATGACCAGTTCTCAGAAATGGCATTTGGATGTTGTTGTTGTTGGGCTTAACGCCATTTTTCAGCACACGATAGGCTATTCATGGCGGCCAGTATTAATGGTGGAGGAAGAAACCGGGAAATCACCGGAAAGAACCACCGACCCACGAGAAGCTACTGGCAAGCTTTCTCACATATCCACATCCGCCGAATCCTAGACTCGAACACTCGCAGACCGAGGTGAGATGGCAGTGATCCGTAACGGACAGCGCTTTAGACCACTTAGCCACTCGGGGCCCCGAAATGGCATTTGGACTTTAAAAAAAATGCATGTATAAATTTGGGGGTGGGTTGCATTAACTTTTTGGTCTATGAATTTCCACGGACTTGTCAGGTAAAGGGAATGATATTCTTATATTTTGCTTTATCGGTGGCTATCCAAAAATATTGACATTTTTACTCACTCGTGTATTTAATTTATTATGAATTTTTATATTAGGTAGGTGTATGTAACATTCAGTTTGTGCATAGAAAATTGTCCCTTGCACCTGAAACATTTTGTGATAATAGCTACATACAAGGGAAACCATTCTTACTGAGTTTGTTTAATTAAATGCTAGTTATATCCCTTGGAGTACGTTTTTTTTATAAATTCCAGTTGCCATCATGTAATTTGGCCCGATGACTTTAAACGAACACAGCGGAGATACTATTATTTTGATTAATTTTAACTGCTAGGAGTACTTAGATTACATTATGGTAATTTGGCAATAGGTATATTTTTATATAAAAAATAACAAACTGCCATTTGAACAACCAATTTATTTATTGTTAGACATTTACCAAAACATCACCAAAAAACTTGACACAGCTGACATTCACTTTTTGGTTCGAATTCATTCATTGAACATACAGTTGTTGATGATTAGGTTATCCACCTGTGGAATCAGTGACTACTTTGGTGACCACTATGAGGCGAAGATATTAATAGTTTTTTTTTCTGATACAAAACAGATTTAAAATCTGCTCGAATGTCATTTTCAATTAATTTTTGGAGAAATACATTCTTTATTTTAGTGGGAATTTACTACACGTGATTTTACCTATTAGCAATTACAATAATTCAATTTATGCGCTACGAAAATACTATTTATGTTTTCAATTGTGCTCATTTGAAGACTTATCTCCAGTATAAACGCTGTAATTATTAAAAACATTCTTACAAGCATTACAGTGTAAACTATATGTATTGGACGTTTGTTGTCCATCACCCACCCATCCACCCACCCTTTTGTGAAAGCGGGCAAGATATTACCCTCGTTATCTCCGTTAGTCCATTACACCTTAATTTCCATTTTAGGACTTTAAAGCCGCTGAAGATTACATGCTAAAACTTGGCATACCCATATCTCATCGCGTACCGCATAAGGGTTGGGATGGAGTCTATCTTCAAGGTCAAGGTCACGATCCAATATTGATATATGAGGAATTTGAAGAACATTGATCACAGAAGGCATCAGTACACAATTAAAAAAAACCGGTTCAGTACCCACGAATGTAGTCTCAGTCTATTTTTAGATTACTTTTTTCTGTCTCCGTTTGGTGGTGATACAAGAGTTAGATTTTGGCATTTTTGGTAAGGATTTAAAGGCAATTGTGTTTTCTTTAGAATGTGAGCTTATGTTGTGGTTGTCTGTGTGTATTTCGGGAACAGTGCACATTGAGTAATAAGGTCATGGTGATAATCCGGAAGTGAAATCTGTGTTCCGTTGCATTTTTGTTTACAATTCAGCCTCTCAAACAAATGCAGGTCAACCCTTGACAAGAACTTCACCGTAAAGTAATTTTTGAAGGTATTTTAGATTAACATATGATTTGTATTGATTGTCACACAGTGGAAAGTTCAGTACTGAGAAACAAATGTAGAGACTATATAGTAAAATTAATGGTGTTCTATGGCCAGAAGATAACAAACAAAAACACGTGTTATCGCTATTCTTATACAAAATAATTTTGTTTTGTTAAATTTGCTATTTTGAGATGCAGTTTAAATTTCATTTGTCAAGATGTGTTGCAAGGTAAATAGATAAGATTATTTTTTAAAAAATCGTTGCGTCGATAGGCACGCGCAGTCAAAATACACACAAGTTAACCCATTTCTCTACTCACAAAATTTCTCTCTTTTCTGTTGCTGAAGAACAGGACAGGATGACATGTTTTCATACAGTACACAAACGATGCGGAATGTAGTAAAAATTTTAGAGTGAAAACAAATTAGTATAACAACACACCAGCCCATCAGGGCATCACTGTCTCGTGAAGTTTGATGCTGATAAATGTATATGACAACATTTATGACAACATTTATACACCTCATCCAGCTATGCTGATCAGCGCTCACGTATTTTTATGTAAGAACAATGATTCTTATGTGTGTTATAACCCTCGCGCTTCGTGTTTGGGCTTCAACGAACCCCACGGGATTTGGTTACCAATTACACAAAAAAATTTATTTAAAAAAAAAAACCCAACAAAAAAACACGTGTTCTTGAATGAATCTATACGCCATCATCAAACGTTGAGTCGCCTGACACATTGCGGTTCTATCATCAAGGTCAATGTCGTAGATCGATATTTTGACATTTCTCTCACATTTTCTCTTCTACGACGTTTATGCCATTTAGGATTATCGGATAAACTTCACATCTTACACATCATCATTAGAAGGCGAATCCCACTGTTTCTTCCAACTATAAAGGAAAAATAACGACACGGTATTGTAAGTTTTTCCCCTCACCCCACCCCCATTCCACTCTATAACTTTTAAGCTATGAAATGTTTTATACTTAGACATTTACTTTAGAAGGTGCGTCGTTTAGGATGTTTGGGTCTTATTTTCAATATCAAGGTTTCGGCTGGATATTTTCAGTTTTGCATCGCACTTTGCATCAGGTGTTTAACTTTAGAAGAGATGAAGATTACGGGATGAAAGTTTACTTCAGGTTTCTTGTATCAGATTTGTGATCCTATCCGCAAGGTCAAGGTCAAAGGTCAATATTAATCTGTCCATCACACTCTTTGCCCGTTTTATAACCTAAGAGCCAAATTAACTTTACGGACGGACCTTTGTATACGTATATATTATCATTAAAATTTGTATTATGTACCACTTTGAAGGTTGTCTTTTCAAGGTCATAGTCATGATTCAGCTTTTTTAAAATTATTTTAGCACATTTCGTTCCTCCTAATACATTAAGAGCCGTTTCAGATTAAGTAACCTTGAATATTCATGACATTATTAATAGCATGTGTGTCGTAATGGAGTAGATTGTGCATTTTCTGTAGAACATGTCTTGCATTCCATGTTTAGGGTGAAATATTCAAGATCAAGGTAACATGTATATATTTCATAGTTGCGTTTGTTTTTTCTTTACCTCTTATAGCTGCGTCATGTCTGTATTTGATGGCATTTCATACGTCACAGTCAAGGTTTTACATTGAAAATCAGGGTCGCTTATATTTTTCCGCCTTTTCTGTACTTTTACTCTCATGTCCTTTGAGACAGTATAATACTTGGTTCCTTTCCATGTCAGCCTAATACCTCCAGAGTTCTGTCGAAATAGTAGTAAGATTTCATCACTATACTTTTCTGTACTTTTCGCAGTCTCACCACATAAGGCAGGCTGACACAAATTCATTGCATTTGCTTGTTACCTATCCATTTTTAGTCTTTGACAAATTATTAATTTTTATATAAAATTTGAGATATCCAGAAATTTTTTAACCTGCTCAGTTAACTTATCCAGAATTGTCAAATGAATCAAAATTTGTGTCCTATCTTTCAATAGTCGACAAGCAAGCACTTAGGGAAAATTTAAACATCGACCTTATTTTACAAACTTTGTATCAATCTCAAATATCTTTTATCACTCAGTCTCAGGTATGTGGGGCTCTGGTATTGGGTAAGTAATCTTTGAAGTTGTGAGAAAAACTGAGAGGTACAGAGGAAACAAAAGTCATCAGAGTTCCAATAAATAAATTTAATAAATAAATGTATGAACAGAAAAACGAACAAATAAAGAAATAAATAAACTTCTGTAAACAAAAATCGAGCTAGAATTTTAAAAAGTTGGACTTATTATATTTGTCCTTTGAAAATATATAAAGTCGCCTTAAATTCAAAATTATCTCCAAATTATTTGCTGTACATAAATACAAACGTTCACAGTTGTCATAAGAGGTTAATATTGTTTCTAATTTAATTTCAGCAAGTTGTTTCGTTTTACTGATATCCAGCCGAAATTGGCAAGCCAGTATTACGAGCCAGGACCTAGTAAAATGTCTCCCGATTAGTTTTGTTAGTAGGATAAACCAACAGAAGCAGACAACCAGACCAACAGGCATCAAGAGAAAAAATAAAGCATTTAAGTACTTACACTAAGGTCTCACTGAATATTTTTGTATTATGATCCACCCACCCACACCCCCGTTTATTTAATAATCATGAGCCTTGTGTTTATAAATTCACACAAAAACTAAATCTGAAATTTGGTTTCTATTTACAATGAATTGTGCTTGAAAATGGATTGGCTTGTTTACGAACTGCCTTTTTGCAGTTAGACGAGCGTTGAAGTTTAAATCGGGACTCGGTTAAAACTACTACTTCTGGGTCAGTGCCCACGAATGTAATCCCAGACTAATTTTAGATCCATTTTTCATCGATCAATTTGGTGGTGATGCATAAATTAGAGTTGGTCGTATTTTTTATTTACTCAGAGGAAATTGTTTATTCTTTATGACATTATGATGCGGTTATCTGTGTGTATTTTGGCGATAGTGCACAGTGAGTAATGAGGCACTATTGCTTGTAAGGAGAAATCTTTGATACACAGCACGTTGTTTTGTTTACAGTCAAACATCTAAAAACCTGCATGACAAGAATTTGGCGATAAGTTCATATCTGAATATGCTTTACATTAACATATAATTTATTAGGATTTGGACACAATGAAAAGTTCAATACAGGCGAACAAATGTAGGAACTACGCATAAAAATCGCTGTAATCTAAGTCCTGTTAGTGCTATTGTCTTTCAAATTTAAATTGAAATCTCAAGTATGTTATTAATGGCAGGCACACGAAATTTTGATATTTGTATATATTAACCTTAAAATACAACTATCAAACATATAATTTAAATATTTAATTGTTACTTCCAAAATTTAATTTTTTAAAATATTCGAAATAGGTTGCTGTGTATAATCTCAAAGTCTTTGATGCTCATTATCAACACGACGTATGTGTTGCTAGACCATATAACAGTTCAAACTGTGGATAATTTACAAATTCTGTCAGAAAAAAATATTTTAAAAAAATCAGAATGAGGTCTTTATTCGAAACGTGACATCTTTCTAGTTGATATTGTGTCGTTAAGTATGGATCCAAGTAATTTTTGTGTTTTTAATGAGGTGTTTATATGAATAACACTTATATGTTTGTATGGCTGTCAGTAATTGTTTATAAACGTGGTTACCATGGTACGTATTGAGAGGATGGAGATAATGACTCTGTTGCTGAACTTACTCAGGATGTACACGGATTTATTTTAAACTGTCAGAGAATGAAAAATATTAAGAGAAATATAGTTGATATGATCAAATGTACTTTCCTAAGTTCTGTTTACCTTAAATGCAGGGATACGGTCAAATGTTTAGATATTTTAGAATGTTTTGGATCATAATTTGACCTTCAGTACATTTGACCTTCATGTTTTGGATCATAATTTGACCTTCAGTACATTTGACCTTCATATAAAGTCTAACTGTACCTATGACTGATTTGTGACATGGCTGTCTGTATACACTTAAAACATCCCGTTAATTCAATCATGAACTGTCTTTTGTATTCATATATATTTAATTTGACGCGAAATTGTAGCAATGGCTGATATTACAATATAACGAATCATTCTGCTTAATAATTGTCAACTGACAGTCTTAAATTACGCAATAAATGTTCAAACATATTATTTGAATTAAGTTTGCATAGTGTCCAAATCCGAATAAATCATATGTTAATCTAAAGTAACTCCAAAGACGAATTCACGGTGAAGTTATTGTCATAGAAAGTCTGGACTGTAAACAAAGCACCGAGCAATAGGCCACATATTGCACTTCAGTGCCTCACTGTGTATTGTCTAGGAAATATTCACAATCTCAAATTTTAAAGAATAAATAAGTATCTTTAAATAGATATCAATAATGCCTAAATCTAAGAATACATGATTCAAAATAATGTGAGACAATATTCGTGGGCGATAAACCGGAAGTTATAATTATGACCTCAGTCTCATAAGATCAAATTATGTATAGACAATTTTAGTCAATGTTTTATATTTGCATACCTCTCCTATTTAAAATTTACACACAAAGTCTTCTTGAATTTTCGTAGCAAACAAGGTACGTAAGAGCTGTCAGATAGTGTGTAGTTCTGGTGTTCCACATATTGCCAGTTTTGGGACAAGTGCTTCTGAGAAACCAAACTTAATATATTATATCTTCCTTTATTATAGGATTTTTTTTCAATACAATGCAAGCTGAAATGTAATACAAGGTGAGTTTTATCTGAAAGATGATTGAAATATAAAAGCATTGATTAATAAAATTTTAAGCAAAGATTTACAATTAGCAAATTAAATTTTGACGTGAAATTAAATTTTTATGCAAATTTTTAAATTCAAACTGACAAATTTTAGACAGCAGACGGTATTTAAAACACGTGTTAACTTGGTTCAATACAATTTATATCATTATTTTCCTGTGGTGGAGTAACAAGATAGTACACAGCGATTTGTGCAGCAAATTTATATACATATTCAAAACAGCATTTTGAATAGGAGTAAAATAAAGCACAGTATTCGGTCCCTAACAATGATGATGATAATGGTTATTGTGGTGATGGTGTGTGTGTGTGTGTGTGAGAGAGAGAGAGAGAGAGAGAGAGAGAGAGAGAGAGAGAGAGAGAGAGAGAGAGAGAGAGAGAGAGAGAGAGAGAGAGAGAGAGAGAGAGATTTGGATTTTAACGTAGCTTTAACAAATTTCTAGTCGTATTGATGCGATGTCTGCAGTTTGGCAGTTTATAGTGATGTATAACACAGGGACATTATACTATAGACATGTAGCGTCTGTCCCAGCCAGTCACATTATTCTGACACCAGGCCAAACACTAACTCTTAATACTGAGCGCCTAGCAGTGCAGCTGTTAGTACCATATTTATCAGTCTTTGGTATGATTCAATTCGGGTTCGAACCCGAGACCTACTGCATCCAAAGCAGACGCTTTAAGCACTAAGCCACCGGAGCGGTCGATGGTGTTGGTAGTACTGGCTGTGTTTGTAATGGTGGTTGCTGTATTTGTTGTTTTCTGGTTGAAAGTTGCATGTAAAATTCATTACTCTCCAAGGCGTATGCGACGTCTGTCATAAGAAAGTCATGTAAGTTTTTTTTACAATTATCCCTTTCACTTGTTCTCGTTTACTCTCAGTATTGTGCCTTTAAAGCCCCAATATCGCCGTTTAAAAAGAAATCACTATTTTTCCAATCTAACTTAAGTTTGGAAGGAAAGATTGTGTCTTGCAAAACAAATCTATCTGTCACTTATCGTTTTTTCAAGTAATCACAATGTTAGTACTTGAACGATGTTTAAATATTCAGTTTAAATTAAGAAGTCACTCTCAATTTCGTTTCTTTATCGGGAGTGCTTCAAAAATAGATTTAGTCAAGTGTGTCTGTGCCTAATCTAATAAAAGCAACACTCGTACGTGGCGGACAAATTGATTCAAGTGCGACTGCAGATTGACGTGCCTGCTTTAGTAAGGGGATCATCATTGGCAGCTCAGTCCAAGCGAATTGCGCCCTTGAAGTGTCGTCTGTCTCTGGGTTTTTGGCATCGTCTTTTGTGGCTGTGCAGGCCGACGCGCGAGTGACAGTTCCTACTACAATTGATGCAGACGTTCTGGGAAGTCTGAGTTGTTTGGGTTTCTGCTGCACTCTTCTTTCTCTCGCGATTCTCTGCGGCCAGCTGTTGTTGTTGTTGTTGTTGTTGTTGTTGTTGTTGTTGTGGGGTTTAACGCCATTTTTCAGCACAGGAAAGGCTATACATGGCGGCCAGTATTCATGGTGGAGGAAGAAACCGGGAAATCACCGGAAAGAACCACCGACCCACGAGAAGCTACTGGCAAGCTCTCTCACATATCCACATTCGCCGAATCTTAGACTCGAACCCACGCAGATAGAGGTGAGATGACAGTGATCCGTAACGGACAGCGCTTTAGACCACTCGGCCACTCGGAGCCCCAGCTTGATCAGAGAAGACAAAACGTGCAATAGATAAAAATAAGAGGCGGTGACTTTGTGATCGGCTGGATAGCTGGAAAACTTTGAAGTGCAAACTTGGGCTGAAAACATACTAGCTGTTGTGGATTTCCTATATAATTGGAAAGCATATGACATGGACTTGAAAAAAATAATGTACGTCAGTTATGCCTTAAAGAAAAAAATAAACGAGAGGCCGATTACTGCATCTGTATCAAACGCAAAATGGTAATAGCGTACCACATAAGGTTCACCTACCGTATCCGACATAGCGTGGTGGTGGCCTCATTATTTGCAACGATGACGTATCAAATTTTGTGTTCCAGCTCTCAACTAAAATCGGTTGACCCACGGATATCGTCGATAAACATCGGATTAATTCATACGCATGTGATAAATGCCAGTGTTTTTCTTAGTTTGCGGGAGAAATTACATAGGTCATAATGCGTAATGGCACCCAAAGATGTTTAGGATCAGTAACTTTAAAGGTTTTCAATATTATAATTTTTTTGCACGTAACGGCAACATTGGGACTTTAAAATAAAGACGAGTGCATGTAATATAAGGTCTTAATACTCCACCAAATTTTTGAAAAGGTATAATGAATAATAAATATTTATTTTTAAGAGTCACGATTACCTTATGTCTGCCTGTTTTCCTGTGTTTTTTGTCAGTAATATGTCTGAATGGTATCTGGTCAAGCATTTTAAACTATCAGTAACTCTGAAAACAAATTAAAGGATTGATTAAGGTCTTTTAAAGTGCGTAGTATGCAATTTTTGGGACTTTTCTATGTTCATTTCCTCTAAGTGACCGATTATTTCTATAAAATTTAAATGACATGTTTTTCAATACGAAATATTGCATAAAAAGAAAATTAATGGCTTTACACATAAATGTTTTCAAACACTATTGTGTTATGTGACAAGGGCTCGTACTCAGTAACAAAGATAAGAGTGAAAGCGAACAAGCTTTGTATATTTCAACAAAACAATTTATTTCCCTAGACAACGATGTAAAAATTTGTAAATAGGACTTAAAATATGTGAATATAATCCAAAGATAATTCTAAGAATAAAAACAAATCCTATCATTAAATAGTCCTATAGGAATCCATGTTCGAGGCTCGACGACGTATAAATTTGGAGGGCGATGACGTCAGATGTAGTCCAATATACAAAAAACAATAATTCCTCACTTGAATCACAGTCTTTGTTTCCGAATAATTCCAGAATCAATTTCCTTGAATATCTTTCAGATTTTTTTAATAAGAAAATTAACTTGTTGTGTGTCCAGATAAATAAATTATTGAATCTAAAAATCAGAGGAAGTATAAAATATTCTGGCAAGAAATTAAAAATAACACCATGTTTATTTAAGGTTTTGAATGACTCGCCAAACCAACATTAAGAATTAGCATTTAACCTTGAAATATCACTTCAAATCTCGCGAGATTGGTCATGTGGTCTCTTATTACGCTATTTATGTCACGTCCGCAGTACAGACTGACTTAAAAACCAATCATAAAAATAGGTTGTTTACAAACAGTGATCATGTGGAGAAAGTATGTCCGTGATGCTGACCAATCATTTTAAGTTCCTCTTGATTTGTTACCAAGGTAAGACGAACTAAATACAAACCCTCACGTATTACTATTTCGTCTTAAATAAACAAAGTTTGTGCTTAACATATGACTCACTAGTAAAATTAGAATCCCGAATCCGAGAAAAATATTCATTGCAATTAAATAATATGAAACAAAATGAAATAAAAAGAATTTTAAACCTTACACAAAAGCAATTTTCAATCACATATACGTAATAATTGAATTGGTAATGACTGAATGAATCACGTATGCACTTAAATGTGTGTATGTATGCGTGTGCGTGTTTGTGTGCGTCTGATTTGATTTTTACCGTAGCTTAAAAAATATTAAGTGATATCTCTACGACGACTGCATTGTGACAGTTTGCAGTGAAGTCTAGCAATGGGGCATCATGCCGCAGACATGTTGCATGATGTCCCATCCAGTTACATTATCCTGACACCAGGCCAACCAGTCCTAGCACTAGCCTAACAATGGAGCTGCTATTACCATATTTATCAGTCTTTGGTATGAATTAGCCGGGGTTCAAATCTGCGACCTCCGCATCCGAGGCTGAAGCTGTATCATCAAGGTCATTGTCGTAGATCGATATATTAAACTTTCTCTCACATTTTCTATTCTATGACGTTTATGCCATTTAAGATTATCGGATAAACTTCACATCTTTCGCATCATCATTAGAAGGTGTGTCGCGAATCCCACTGTTTCTTCCAACTATAAAGGAAAAATAACGACACGAAGCTCTAACTACTAGGCCACCGGATCGGTCCACTTTAAAGGGTATGTCAGCATTAGTGTAATATTTAAAACAGCGAAATGAAGAAGAAACGCCATTTAAACCGCATCTTCATAAAAACAACAGAACTATTGTAAGAAAGATCTGCCAGTGGCTGACTTTTATATGTGAAATGATTGCCTTAAATCTTGTGATGACATTTTGTTTGATTAAGAAAACTACCGTTATGTTTGCTTCGCGTCTCTGCGCATATTTGGATACTTCGAAACAAACATAGATGTCTGTTAATCAGTTATGACATATAAATCTGCAAAGTTAGTGCATTGTTTTGGATGAAATGAATGTATAAAACAATAAAGTGAAGTTCATGCTAGCGTATATCAATGGAAATTTAAAGTGGCAGTGCAAGTTTCTACATGACAAATAATTTGATATGAGTGTATGTTACGGTTCTATGATATACGCAATCTGTGGTAACGAATAATTTAATGTGAGTGAATGTTATGGTTCTGTGACATAAACATTCAATGGTATCATGGTATAAGCTATGTAAAGTTGCATTATATTTGTATGTGCCAAGGTATATAAACCAAAACTAATACTTGCCAGTACACATGACAATGTGCACGGATGAACTTTGTTTCTAAATACTTCTGCCTCTAAAATAGGAAATTAAGAAACGCATCGTAGCTATGTTAAGCAAAGAAAAGAAAATTTAAACATTTACAGAGATTTTGTTTATTTTTTAATTTCCTTCACGTCGTGGGTCAGGTTACAGCTGACCTCGCTCTTAACCCACATCGCCATCGCTGATCAAAATTCTCACTTCAAACTTAAGCAATGCGAGATTTCAGAGACATGGAGTCTCTCCGATCAAATCTTTTGTGACGGTATTTCAAAAATAATGTCTGAGGAGTGGAATAAATTTCTTAGATTAGATACGGAATGCAATTAATCTCACTAATGCGTATACCGTTGATAGTGCCGACGTGCGTGCATCCCGTCTGAAGCCGACGCTTACCTATCAGTAAGACGATCTACTGCAATTACCACGCTCTTGTCAAGCGGTTACAAATTGCCGTGAAATGTTTGACAAATGGGTGCTGCCTTCAGAAATTCGTAGATTTTGGGAATCGTCATTTTCCTCTTAACAAGTGTGTGATCAGCTTTTATTCAATACGTGAAGTTATTTTGTTATTGAGTAAAAATACCTGTTTGAAAGAACAGACTGAAATATGAAAAATGCGTGTGTTCTGACGAAAGGTCTGAAGGTGGCACAAAAAGAAGGTAAACTGTCATAAATTTTTATCAACGTCAGAACATCTTTTTATAGCAGCAGATAAGATTCAATAGCATAATTCCCCAGCAAAAAGGGTGATCATGTCAAATTCGGAGGGAAAAATCCGCATGTTTGTCATTTTCGAAGAAGCAGCTGTCTAATCGGGGCGTGAACTGCATTAGCTTTAGTGAAAAAGGGGAGTTTTGAAATTTATCTTATTAATCTGATATCATGCACGTAAACACACTGAAACACTGATGGCGACGTAATGAATTATTTTGGTGAATAAGAAGAAAGCCCAAATTAATATCAGTCATCTTTTTTTTCGATTCCTAAGAAGTCCGCAAAAATGACATCTCCGCCGCATGTCCTGAAATTCCACAATTTATGGAAAGATCCTTCGGTTTGGCCAACATTATAGAGTTAATTTACAAAATTCCACAGTTATTTGATAAGAAAACTGTTCGCGTGTATTTCACCAATATATTTCTCACTATGTCTCATTTTGTGAGCTTCCGCCAAAATAGCAAAACTCAGCAAAGATTTACTAGCAAAAGGACGGTCTAACAGATGCAACTAAATCATCACCTTACCTCAGCATGAAGAATTCATAAATAATTCTAGTTATGAATACAAAGATGATTGTTAACTTCACAAGGATACGTTTTTCTACAGAGATGACTCTAAAATGCTCATAAATTCCTCACTTCTGTTGGATAATTCTTAAATATTCTTCATTACTTATTCTTCTGTGATGATTTTGAAATTCATATGAATATACAGAGATTACTATTAAATTCACACGATTCTTTATTTCTACACAGAAGACCATTCGGTACTCATAAATAATTTATTATTATACAGTATCATACGTTCTTTTTATGGGGCCAATTCTTAAATACACATGGATACATTATTTGTATCGGGATGATTTTTCAATTCACGTGTATGCATTATATTTCTGGGGTTTTAATGTTAAAATTCACGTGGATATATCATTCTTTTATCGGGATGATTCTTAAGTTTACATAAATAATTTTTTTTTGTGAGATGATTCTTTAATTACCATAATTCCCTATTTGTATGGAGATGATTTTTAATTTTATACGGATATATTATTTCTATGGTGATGATTCTTAATTTCACAGGGATACATTATTTCTATGGGATGATTCCTAATTTCACACGGATACATTATTTCTATTGGGATGATTCTTAATTTCACACGGATACATTATTTCTATTGGGATGATTCTTAATTTCACACGGATACATGATTTCTATTAGATGATTCTTAATTTCACAAGGATACATTATTTCTATGGGAATGATAACTAATTTCACACGGATACATTATTTCTATTGTGATGATTCTTAATTTCACACGGATAGATTATTTGTATTGGGATGATTCTTTATTTTCAACGCATACATTATTTCTATGGGATGGTTCTTAATTTCACACTGATGCTTGATTTCTATTAGATGTTACTTAATTTCACACGGATACATTATTTCTATGGGATGATTCTTAAATTCACACGGATACATTATTTCTATGGGAATGATAACTAATTTCACAGGGATACATTATTTCTATGGGATGATTCTTAAATTCACACGGATACATTATTTCTATGGGATGATTTTTAAATTCACACGGATACATTATTTCTATGGGATGGTTCTTATTTTCACACGGATGCATGATTTCTATTAGATGATTCTTAATTTCACACGGATACATTATTTCTATGGGAATGATAACTAATTTCACACGGATACATTATTTCTATGGGATGGTTCTTATTTTCACACGGGTACATTATTTCTATGGGATGGTTCTTATTTTCACACGAATACATTATTTCTATGGAATGATTCTTAATTTCACACGGGTACATCATTTCTATGGGGACGATTCTTAAATTCTCTTGGTTACTTTATTAGTACAGAGATAATTCTTAAATTCAAACGGACATTTTAATATCACATGGATGATTCTAAAATTCATACGTACATTTTAATATCACATGGATGATTCTGAAATTCATACGGACACTTTATTTCTACAGGGATGATTCTTAAATCCATACGGACCTTTTAATATCACATGGATGATTCTTACATTCATACGAACATTTTAATATCACATGGATGATTCTTAAATTCATACGGACTTTTTAATATCATATGGATGATTCTTAAATCCATAAGGACATTTTAATATCACATGGATGATTCTTAAATTCATACGGACATTTTAATATCACATGGGTGATTCTTAAATCCATACGGACATTATAATATCACATGGATGATTCTGAAATTCATACGGACATTTTAATATCACATGGATGATTCTTACATTCATACGAACATTTTAATATCACATGGATGATTCTTAAATTCATACGGACTTTTTAATATCATATGGATGATTCTTAAATCCATAAGGACATTTTAATATCACATGGATGATTCTTAAATTCATACGGACACTTTAATATCACATGGGTGATTCTTAAATCCATACGGACATTATAATATCACATGGATGATTCTGAAATTCATACGGACATTTTAATATCACATGGATGATTATTTACTCCATACGGACATTTTAAGTCTACATGGATGATTCTTATATTCATACGGACATTTTAATAATACATGGATGATTCTTATATTCATACGGACATTTTAATAATACATGGATGATTCTTACATCCATACGGACATTTTAATTCTACATGGATGATTCTTATATTCATACGGATATTTTAAGTCTACATGGATGATTCTTACATTCATACGGACATTTTAATTCTACATGGATGATTGTTATATTCATACGGACATTTTAATAATACATGGATTATTCTGAAATTCATATTGATATTTTACAGGAGTTATTTTCTTTTTTTCTGAATACCTTGTTTATTAGTCGCTCATGAATAATTATCATTAATTATCAAAGGAGATAATTGTTAAACAGAAATGAATACTTGTTTCTGTCGGGGTGATTTTTAAATAAACATGAACCATTTTATTTCTACATAGATGATTCTTAAATAATCGTGAATAATTTATTTCTACAGTAATATTTCTTAAATGCGGTTGAGAACCTAATTTTTATGGGGATGTTTCTTAAATGCTGTTGAGTATCTTATTTCTATGGGGATATTTATTAAATACCCATAAATACTTTGTTTTATTTTTCTGAGATCCTTCATAAATTAGCATGGATAATTTTATTCTAAAGGGGTGTTTCCTAAATTCACACATAAATGTTACTTCTATAGAGATAAATACTCATGAATACTTTATTTCTTTGGCAAAATATTTTTAAACACACATACATATTTTTTCTTTAGGGCTGATTTTTAAATTCAAATGGATACTTTATTTCTATCGGATTGTTTCTTACATGCCCATTAAAACCTCATTCCTATGCGAATGAGTTAAAAAAAAAACCACATGAAATTATGTCGAATATAAATATTTCCTCTATTGTATAATATGACCTTGAGGTCAAGTTGTATTTTTTTAATAAAATGGTAACTCAACGGATATACACAAAAAGACTGGATCAAGATGATGTGCTGGCATCATGTCATCTGCGTTCTGCACCTTCATTTGCTTAGACTGTTCATGGTTCATTTACAGACAGAAAATGGCAATCTGCGGAGACCTATTCCATTTTCCAAAATTTAAAATGCTTTGAGGTACTCACTTTTACAGTTTCTTGAATTATGCCTTTAAACTACCAACACTCCACATAATTAATTCACGTTAATAGACAGTAACTTGCACGCGCATTTACATATGGAACAGTAATCAATATGAAAGAAATTCAATTGTCAAAACAACAAAATGAATAAATATTGTAAAAATATGACACATATCGTTTATATTCTTTCTTGATAGGGACATGATAGTTCATATTCTTTCTGGCATCAACATTCGCCAAATGCAGGGAATTATAGAAGCCCGAGGCTGCAATGCAAGCTTTATGTACGCCCATGTGAAGGGGAGAAGGTTAAATATCGATATAGTTACAAGCACGCATACGCTGTAAACTAAGGCCAGAGTTCCCAGGGCATTGAGTATTGTCTTTGTACTGGTTGTTCTTACATCATGATTATCTTTTTCTTATCGGCTGCTTGTGGACTGTGACTGAAATTCCGTTCGGAAAACATTATTTTCTATGTTTACGTACATGACTGTGTTCTACAGCTTTCTCTTCATCATTTTACTGATACTTGACGTTGTAAACAATTGAGAAAACACAACCAATTTGTTTTGAGATGTCACTTCTTGTGGAGCACATCCGACGCTACAATTTATTATAAGCTTTATTTCGACGTATTTGGCGTATTTGACAATATGTTGATGTGTTAAATATTTCACCTTCGTTCTTTAAAAGTTCTTTGAAAACACTCCACATCAGTGCTTTCGTTTTAAGATTTTCAGTGGGGAAAAAATGAATGTCTCGTTTTGTCCAGTCTTGAAGCTCACACCAACTCATGACTTTTTTAAGTTACAAGAACCTCCCAATTTGATTTTAAGAACACATCGATGCAACAAAAAAAAACACATTTCTAAACATTAGTATGACGTTCTTGTTTGTCTCTTTACTGCTAGCCATAATTTTGATGTCTATCACTGGCAAAACTTAAAATGGTCTCAAAGAGATGTTCGTCAGCCCAAGCTCCTTAGTTGTAGTAATCGCTGTATGGGTGATGGTAGATGGATGTACTAGCAACGTTAGGTGTCCAAGTTAAGGACTGTTTGCTAAAGGTTCCAGAATTGATCAGGCAATGACTGTCATGTATGCCCAATAATGATATTGTCAAGCAGGTGGAGTGGCGCAAACACAAGGAAGAATTTGTTATAACAATGATAAATTTATTACTTCAGCATATATATATATATATATATATATATATATATATATATATATATATATATATATATATATATATATATATATATATATATATATATATATATATATACGATCATGTCTAGAAGTAAACTCAAGCGTTTACATTTTGATAAATGCTTTATGAGGACAAGAACAATTAAATGAAACATGCTTGCTTTGTTTGTTTTTTTTAGGGTTTTTTTTTGAGGTTCTGTAGCATATTTGCTAAACATATGCTTTTGAACTGACATTTTGGCCCAAGTCGCCTTGGTGGTTGTCTCTGTTGTCGCAATGGTGTGACTACCAAAAAAGTTTGTTGCTTGTAATTTTATCTCTTATGCACTGTATTTCTCTCCCAAACCAACTACTAGAACCCGATACAGGTTCTGAAATTATTGTCGTCTGTCACGATGCTTTATTGCCTGTCAAGCAGTCATTCGTGCAAGTAGATTTTATTACTAAGCAGACTTTTATTGGCTTCTGTTGCTGAACACTTTTAAACCCTCTGTAATTGGTACGTAAGTTACAACTATGTAGCGGATTTTAGTAAACGTTCGAGAAACGCTCACTTTGCGTAGTTACGGCATGTGGTTTCTTCACTAGTGCGCCTGTGACGCCAATGTTAGTGATATGATGTCCCTGCATTAGTGTGGTCACATCGAGTCAGAGCTGAATGAGTTTAATGGGTGAACTGTACACTCCAGTCATAGCGAATTACTGTTTTTGTACATGATTTCAACTATTGATCTCCTGTGACCCAGTCTTATGATAATATTTAGTGCCCTTTAATATATGCAAGGGAAGTAAGATTCCCATTCCCAATGATGATTCCTAGAGAGCGCTATCTGGCAACTTACTTAGCCTCCTGTCCAGTGTGCAAAAAAAAAGGGATAGCGGTGGATGAGCAGGTTTACTGCGCGGAAGAATTCCTTCACCTCAGAGCAACCTTACCAAGGATTAACCAAACCTCTGCATGGAAGTTTATTGCATTATATACTGATGTATGATTGGCATTTAACTGAAACTATGGCGATAAAGTTCTGCTTTACGTTCAGGAATTGTCAACGGTATGAGAGAGAGAGAGAGAGAGAGAGAGAGAGAGAGAGAGAGAGAGAGAGAGAGAGAGAGAGAGAGAGAGAGAGAGAGAGAGAGAGAGAGAGAGAGAGAGAGAGAGAGAGAGAGAGAGAGAGAGAGAGAGAGAGAGAGAGAGAGAGAGAGAGAGAGAGAGAGAGAGAGAGAGAGAGAGAGAGAGAGAGAGAGAGAGAGAGAGAGAGAGAGAGAGAGAGAGAGAGAGAGAGAGAGAGAGAGAGAGAGAGAGAGAGAGAGAGAGAGAGAGAGAGAGAGAGAGAGAGAGAGAGAGAGAGAGAGAGAGAGAGAGAGAGAGAGAGAGAGAGAGAGAGAGAGAGAGAGAGAGAGAGAGAGAGAGAGAGAGAGAGAGAGAGAGAGAGAGAGAGAGAGAGAGAGAGAGAGAGAGAGAGAGAGAGAGAGAGAGAGAGAGAGAGAGAGAGAGAGAGAGAGAGAGAGAGAGAGAGAGAGAGAGAGAGAGAGAGAGAGAGAGAGAGAGAGAGAGAGAGAGAGAGAGAGAGAGAGAGAGAGAGAGAGAGAGAGAGAGAGAGAGAGAGAGAGAGAGAGAGAGAGAGAGAGAGAGAGAGAGAGAGAGAGAGAGAGAGAAAATTCGTCAATTTTACTTGCAAATCAACTTATGCATTATGAAAATATTTTAATCAAGCACACCTAAACGTATGTATCCACGGAGGCATGCATCGTGGAAATAGTTCTTGTTTGGTCTTAATTAAACTTTAAAACACTTGACAGATAACATGTAATGTCAATACGGCATTAATATCATGGACGTTCTGCCTGAAATATTATCGTCAGATTAAAGTATGGCTGGAACTATTACGAATTTCATTTACCTTGTTTATGAAAATGAAACACACACACACACACACACACACACACACACACACACACACACTTGCTTTACTTCTTAGTATTTCGTCGCGCTCTTTGTGTCGATTTGATTTTTTAAAATTACAAAAACACAAAAACAACAAAACATGGGAAAGTTAAGTTGTTGTTAAATAACCCACTTTATCAAATGTAGATTATGACTTGGGCATCTTAAAAACAGAATTCCACAAAACTCCCTACAAAGGTTTTGAAGGTCTCAGTTATTGAACAATTATCTCCCTTTTATTATCCACTTTGCTTACGAATAGCAAATCGTGTGAGTTCGACTAGTAAGACTAATGACACATTTTGATGGGCTAGTTGTTCAGTCTGAGAAATAATTTCCCAACACAAAACTCCCCATGTTGAAGGAAACAATCAACCACATACAAATGAAAAAGGAGACGGAAATATGAAAACCTCAGACCCTCGGATTGGTACAGTATGGTGCTATGTTTACATGATATCAAATTATGATTCCGCATGAAGCTGAAATGACGGCTGCTGACTTCTTATTAGAAACATGTATAAATATACATATTTTGTGTTGGTTCTTATTTGTTTTTAATTTTGTACTTGCATGAAGGATTTAAAGATGATACAATGGCTGCGAAAAGTGAAGTATAGAGTGAGAATGTTTTATTGTATGCGCTTTCATTCGATATCCCGGTAAAATTATACATAAAGAGAAATTCATAAACTGTAATGATTCAGCTATATGCAGAAGTTGTTTCTTAAGTAATTAGTCCAGTTTTACGTTTATGCTATCATACATGAATCTTATTTCTTTCTTAATTGTGTGATGGTTCGTCTAAGCCACCATCGAGCCGTGTACTGCTTCGGGCAAAAATGTGTAACATTCATTTCATACAATTTGCATAATGAAGGCAAGTCACACAACTATCTGTTTTTACTATACACTGCACGTACATTTCTTGAACTTTTTTTAAAATTAGCATTTCATTCGCTATTTTAATTTGCACGAGCTTAAGATTTCGGAGTTGTCTGTAAATGGAGGCCAATGTACCGTGTAGTTTGGGAATTTGGTTTAGCAGCATGATCAGCCATTGAAAGCGTATTCTCATACAGGAATATCCTCGCAAAACTCTTATGTTGATTGATCGATAAATTATATTTGTTACCAATAGGTGTCGCGCGTCATTTTTTCATGTTTTTATCACTGTTGCACTGTTTTCAATATTTTAATTCAGAAGCGGAAATGCGTTATATGACCCTTTCAGGTTATATTTACTAAAATGGATATGCAAAATAAATGTATTAATCAATAGATAAAGAAATAAAGATAGTATGAGTGATTGCACTTGCCCTGGGTGACCTGACAGTCTCAACATTCCAAGGAATAATCATTACATCTTTATCGACCGGAACAGTTTGTATTTTTCTGCATCCATCATGCATTAATGTGACGGCAAGTATGCACATTGCATTACCTGCCTGGAATTGGACTAGCCTCTAATGCACATTATGTACTATGTCGACCAATCAAAAACTGATTTTATACGTGCAAACACATGACGTTTGTTTAGTGTATATCTCTCAAAGTCACGTGAGAATCTGGTTAAACGAGACCATTAAATCCTTTTGACAAATGGACTCCTTAACATTTATGCAGATACATTGGCTGGTTGTAAGTATGAAACTTGATTATTCATGCACGATTTCAAATGCTTCGAATATAAACAAGAACAGCCTAGGCTGTCCAAACTACTGAACCTAATGTTGCAAATCTGTCTGATCATAACTCAAAATTTATGTTGAGATTTTTAAAATATCTTTTGCGGTAAGGCTAGAATCACACAATAAGAATTCGTAATGTTTAAAGTCCATATGCATAACCTCCATTTCTACAGGACATTTAATAAACTGTGATCTTGAGTCTGAGTGTGCTTATAGAACTTCATGATTTTGGGGACTGTCTCAGCACAAACATATAATTTATGCTTTAATCTAAATGAAAATATATTAACGTTGACTAGTTAAAACTTTTATTGTAATACGTTTTCGAACATATTTCAAGGCTGACTTATTGTTGGACGATTTACACAACTACAATTTTGCAATATGCAATATTTTAAATTCTGGAGATTAAGTCGGAGCTAATGCAATGTTTTGGCTATTCTCTTATCCAGAAAGGATTTACAACCATACATACACCTTCTCAATGCAGTTTGTATCTATCTCTGCACAACCTAAATAAAGAGATTTTACTGTATGAGGTGCAGGGATGGGTGAGTGTAGCTTTTGGTGGGTTAGTGGTTGCCAGGGTAAGATGCCATGGAGCTGAGAAAGGCTTTCCTTGCTTTCATTACCAGAGTACTAATCTTTGATGTACCGTTTGACTCTAGCCAATCAATTAGGAAAGCAGACAATCCATTTATCAAGACTAGCTTATTTCGAATGCTAATATTATTATCACTTACACATCCACATTATCTCTTACTTTCATCTTCATAAAGCAAAGAGGTAAATAAATATTGTTACAAGCCAGCGGTCTTTGTTTGACCTGGCGGTGTAAAAACCTTTGCGCGATTCATGCTAAAAGCCACAATTTTACCCCAAATTTCCAAAGAGTTCTATACTATTTCAGTTGTAAATTAGAAAGCCTGACCTATCCTTTCTATACATAAATTTTACTCTAACCAATGCAAGACTACAGATTTCCCAACTTGCCAAATATTTGTCAACCGCACGTCTGCAGAGTTTCTCTTCATCAACTTATCGTACCGTCAGCAGTTTATGCCGTAGAAACTCTACAACAATCCCCTAACACAGGGAACTATTTCAACTCCGCCACCTTAGGCCAGTCAAACTATGGTTTCAATGTCACATCACACCAGTACAACTGCATCACATTTACCACCATAGTGACATAAACGGTATCAGCCGAGTCCCTTCTTGTTTTTTCCATTGTGTAATTTACGGTTTCCTACTGTAAATACTATCACTGCAGTCATAACACAAATGTACACCATAACATTTTAATAGGGACAATATTATTCAGTGATAGTCATGCAGTTTGTGTCTGAATTCACTCCTCATTGACCATGGCATCATGGAAATTCACTAACACTTTCTCTCTGTAACGTTTGGTCCAAGTAATTGGCTAATTAATTTAGGCTAAGGAATATTTCCATTACTTGAATTCCATTAATCAGACAAGTAATCGCACAAATCTAAGAATTCCTTAAACTGGGCGCTTTAAGAAATGTGCATTCCAAACTATTTTTGCAATATATTGATTTAAACGACAAAGTAGTTTTTCTTCATATTTACATGTGCGAAATGTTTCATTATTTTTTAAATTACGTCTTCAAACGAGAAACTGTCATCTAGACAACGTTTTCAGTTTGACTTTTATTGCGCTAGGATGAATTATGAATAGAGATGCTCATAAATAAACCATTTGTATATAAATCCGATGATAACTGCACAGATTAAGTCACAAAAAAGTATTTATCCTCAAGAATTGAATTTCTATTGTGAATATATTCTTATTATCATTATTATATTATTATTATTATTATTATTATTATTATTATTATTATTATTATTATTATTATTATTATTATTATTATTATTGTTGTTGTTGTTGTTGTTGTTGTTGTTATGATAAAAGGAGTTTTATTTAAAGCGTCTACATACTGAAATCCACCAGACATGAGGGTTATGGAAGATATTATTTTATCGTGCAAAATAGACAAAAAGAAGAGAAAAAAAAGAACCAAATAAAGCACTCAAGAGGACACAAGACAGGCACGAGCGCAATGTTAACAATTATAATATTCAATTTTTTGCAAACTCAGTTTTGAGGAAGTGAAGAATTTTACAGTTAGATTCTTGCATATATTTGCTTCAATAGTTGTCTTGCTGCTAATTATCTAGTCTCTTATGAAGCACGAGGAATTTGTTTTTTTTTACCATTATTAATTCTTTTTAAAAGTATCATATTTTTATAAAATTTTTGGAACTGGAATCGGGAGATAATCTAGTACTTTTTAGCTCAATCTATTAAATTTGGATGAAATTTTGTCAAGTACATGCCACTCGTGGTGATTCATAAACATGATTAGACCCGATTGGTCGACGTATGCAAAAGGATGAGGAAGTCTTAAAGGGATAAAGAAGAATCTTTTGACATACATTCATTTAATGAGCAATTGGCCATCATCACCTTGATATGACCCCTTCTTTAGAGTTCGTCTGCTTAGAGCTAAAGAGACATCAAGAAAGCATCAGTATTCACATGATTACCTGTAATATTAATAAAATGAAGACCTCTGGTATAACATAGATTCAACAGTCTCCGATAAAAGATTATAGCCCAATATCCTTTAGAATATGTGTTTGTGAATTGGATGTAGCTTTAACAATTTTCAGTCATATCGCTACGATGTCTGCAGTGTGACAGTTTATAGTCATTTCTGGGGCATCATACTGCAGACATGTAGTATAATGTCCCACCCAGTCACATTATCCTGACATCAGGTTGACCAGTCCTAACACTAACCTCTTAATGCTGAACGCGAAACGTGGCAGCTGTAAGTACCATTTTTATTCGTATTTGGTATGATTTGGCCGTGGTTCAAACCCGTGACTTCCTGCATCCAAGGCAGACGCTCTTACCGTTTAGGACACCGGAGTAGTGTTCCTTTGGAATAACTGTAACTCTTAATGTTTGTAGCCGATCATATAAAATGCGGTATTTAATGTTTAGTAGGATTAAAACCAGTAATGAGCTGTGATTTGATGAATCCAAACGTCAGCACATACAGATTTCGTATTGGTGCTCATCAGATTAATGTATTGGTACCGTTACGTGTCTAGGTTCTTACATAAAGTAACAAAAAAGAGGGAATACATCAAGCTTTGTAAAAGTTAACAAATATTTTGTTCCCTAGACATAATTATTCCAAAAGTTAAAATAGAGGTCTTATTATTAAAGGTCCTAAATGAATCTGATTTCGAGTCCCGATGAAATCCAAAATAGAATGCGATGACGTCTGTTGTGTCAAGAGTTCCTTGTTGAATCTCGGAGAATAATATTCCAGTTTTAAAACCGAATAAATTACAGTGAATGTCTTTGTCCAAGAAATCTGTGTGAACAATTATATATTTCCAGAGAAAAGAATCACCAACTCCATAAAAATAATTTAAATTCAATATGGTCACAATAAAATACCTTTAAGTGTCAATGGTTTAGAGCCTGAACTGAACAAATTCTATCAAGAAAACAGTTATACTCTAATTTAAGACGCAAAACAGATTCCCTGATGAAAGTTACATGGTCACCTTTCCAGAGCAAAATAAAAGCTTTTTACGTGCTTAAAATCACGTAGTCCCATTGTGGCATTAACTGAAATCAATGGTTCTTCCTCTGAGAATGTTTCTATTTTTTTTAAAAGTTGTTTACCGAACCCTTACTGGTTCTAAATCAAGGCAATCAACTAGATACAGTTTTTCTATTATCAGATCAAACTGAAATGAACTGATTTTCTGGTCAATATCAAATCCAGCAAACAAAATTACATTACAAAAGCATTAAATGGAATTTAAAAAATGAAAAATAACAAACAAATAATTAAATTACATTTATATAATATTACTGTTCCATTGTCCAGAGGCAGGATTATTATGTGCTGATTGGCCCAGTAAGTAATTAGATACGAATGTTCCATGCAGACATTGTATGTATCCATATAGTACCCACATCTATTTGACGACCCTGACATTTATTGAGGTGGAATCACTAAAAACGGCAGCTTACAGTCGTGTCAAAAACCTGCAAGAACATTCTGAAATTGACAGCCATGGAACGGAGGATAAAAGTTACGGAATTCGAGTGCTTGAACTTTTCTGTGGAAGTTTCGCTCTCCAATGACGTTCATTCAAATGCAAAAAAAAAAATGCTGAACAAGTTCTTTTTGCGGGATTTGCTACACTATGGTCAGATGTTATGAAGAAGCTGCACCTATAATGTTTTGTGTGGTGGTCAGTTGTTTAAATATTCCCTCGAGATTACAGAGAAATGTTGTTGTTGTGATGCTTAACGCCATTTTTCAGCATACGATAGGCTATACATGGCAGCCAGTATTAATGGTGGAGGAAGAAACAGGTAAATTCCCTGAAAGAACCACCGACCCACGAGAAGCTACTGGCAAGCTTTCTCACATATCCACATTCGCTGAATCTTAGACTCAAACTCAAGCAGATAGAGGTGAGATGACAGTGATCCGTAACGGACAACGCTTTAGACTACTCAAGGCCCTATTTGAGAGAAATCGATTCGACAAAGGCTCTCGCCAGCTGCAGACATGATTTTAACCCGCGAAAGTACACGCGAATGTTTTCTTTGGCTGCTCATTACTGGATCTGTGATGGTCACATTGAGATTGATATCATAGTTTCGCTGGTGCGTACAGAATAACCGCACAAAGCGCATTTGGTTTACAGTTGCAAATTTACTCCTGTAGTACTTCATAACCTGTATGGCTGTGATGGCAATCTGACAATGCAGAGTCTCAGCTGAATCAAGAGTTAATAAGCGTAATCACAAACCACATTGAAAATACACGAAGGTTAGGCTCTGACATGCATTTAATTGCCTCTGCAGTTCCTTAACTCTAGCCTGTACATACTAGTTACAATCATGAAGCGAATGGCAATGATAATTTTACAGTTACTCGTTCATATGGTGGCGTCAACGGTAGAAAGTTTGTTTTTCTCACTCGTAAATGAATCTATCCCTATCGTACATGGGCGACAGTGAAAGGTTTTCAGAAACTCACATACCACCAATTGAGGCATTTCATACGTCGTTGTCGTGCGAAGGTATTTACCCTAATGATTATAGGGACGAGAATAATGACTGGTCTGAGTATGGATCTATAAGTCTTGTCGACTATCACTGCCACGAGGGTATAATCACTAGATTAAAAACACTATTTCTTACCCCTGGGAATGGCAACTAGTGCACTTTGATAAAAACATGGCAGAACTGGAACTTTTAGCTGATATTAGTCAAGACTTCTTCTGTATAACGTATCTCCATGTTATCATCCAACGAATAATCCGCTCATTGACGCATTCGAATTAAATAAACTAAACACTTACATCATGTATCTTTACACATACAGTCTCTATGAATGGACAATGATGCAACTCATACCGGTAGGACATTTTATATGGATCAATCTCACAACTGTCGACATGTTAAAGCGGATATGTGGATTCAATAACAACAGCAACATCGGGTATACTTGTGAAAGTGATCTTGAGTAACCAGATAAGGTGCATAACACTCATATTTAATTGTTCACTGAACCCAGAAACAATGTCGATGCCCTGCGAGTGGTTGTAATAATATCAATGTGGAATCGTTGTTTCCGATGCGACGTATATGGAATATACTAAACTGGTACTAAATATACTCCCATGTGTCTCCATATTTCCTGCGCACTGTCGAAACTAATGAGTTTGAAAAGGACTTTTTAAACTGACGAACATTGCTGCATTCGGGAATACTATGGAAAATCTGCGTTTACCTTGTTTGGATGGCAAACAAGATAAACTTCGCAAGTTTATTGTTGGCCTTGCGTTCAAGCTTCGGATGATCTTTGATGAGAGACTTATTGTTGTACACGGTGCTAAATCTAAAGAAGTCTATTTACCTTCATGTGTCTGCATCTGCTTACTCCATTTACTATGCTACGAGGTATAATTTGATAAGAACAAATAGCAGTATGGTGACAACTTCAAAATGAGTTTCAATGACACGGACTCATTGCTGATGATGCTGTACCAAGTCTGAGAAAAGAATTTGACGCGAAAGATTAACAGCGAAGCCACTCATTATTTAGAAAAAAAAAAACAATAAGAAAGTCGTAGTTAAATTCAAGGACGATTGCGCTGTATGCCATAAAAATACGTGGGAATGAGACCTAAAATGCATTTGATCGTGGTTGATGGCTAAAGAAGTGTGATTGTGCCAACGGATCTGCATGTTAAGTATGTGGAGTGTTTGATGCAACGAAGTGAATTCGCACATACAGCCTTCCTTCTCCGGCCAAGGAAATATCGAATAGCTAGATAATAATGCACCACAGTAAGTTTATCTTTGCAGAATACCCAAAAGTGGATTTACCAGGCTCGTATCACTACTAAAGCGTACGGGCATCACATGATAAACGAGCATTAAAATAGACCTCGGTTGTAAACTGCATACCATGGAATAATATACGATTCCTCGTGTACAGATGTTTTCTTGGTAGTTTTACTGTTAGTTAAGTCACAGACGCCAGAACCACAACGTGCTTTCTGTCCTGGAAGGTCAATCCTGTCTGAGTAGCAAGATCTTGTCCGCCTTCTAATTCCCCGGGTTAATACAGACACCAAGATTATTCAAGAGTAGGTCGTATACACGAGTGGCTGTGAAACCGTTTAGTGGGCAAAGGTGACCGCCTTTTGTCGAATTTAAAAATGACCGTGAGTGGCGTCATTATCCAACTATAAATGATCGAAATGGTGTCAACCAATCGCGAGACATCGTTTCAAGATTCATTAAGTATTATTGCGCACAGTGATGTTTGAATATTCATTCCGTATGTGTTCAGTTGAATCTTTTCATAGCAGCGTGGGCGCGATATATATCAACATGTGAAGCACGAACCCACACCTAATGTTTTGCTAGTAACACAGTAACAACTTAGAAAAATTCTTTGCCCGGGTCCACGTTCAACAGTTGTTCCATGTTGATGTGGTGAGCTTGTGTAAATACGTTTCAGATACAATTACTGCATCTGTAGTCGTCAACGGTTCTGCTTATTTGCATCTGTTAGTTACGTATACAATGGCTAACGTTTACGTGTATGTATGTTACCGTACCCGATTTCGCGAAAGGAACTAAAGATTAGCCTTATGAACTTATTTTGGGTGTTTTCACATCATAACCATCCAATCTCTCTTGATGCGAAAAGGTTAATTTGCCATAACGCTTGTTTAACCATCCTTTATCGAGTAACACTGTAGGTGGCCTTTGCTACATTCGCTAACTTTTCAACAAGAAGCTGAACCCTGCGAATAACTATGGTGACTAATAAATCGAGGACATGGCCGTGCTCATTACATAATCTTATCTCCAATGAGAATCTTAGCGAGTCCTTCTCGGACTTCTGTCAATGTGATTGCATTCGAGCCATGAGTGAGATCTACATCATCAAATTATCGCGCATTTGACGCATTGTACGCGAGATCATTTTAGAGCATCACACGATTTATAGGTTCTTCTCCAGGGTTCGGATGAATGTCTTTCTTTCTTCCTTGAAGAAATTGCACCTTATGTAAATTACACATGAAGCCATTAAACAACGATTCGATTTGTTTATTCGTCCATCGTGCGCGACCATGACTTGGACTAATCTGTGAGTACGCAGATGGCTTGTGAGGTAAATCCGTGCTCTTAAGATTCCAGGGCAATGGGGGCAGGGAATTGCTGATGCCTGGATTGATTGTGAGTTTGCGCTGGTTCTGTTCTTCCTCTGCCAACGTTTATGTTTGGCCACATTGATCCGGCGCTCTTCAAAACCAGCTGCGTCTGAGTCGATCTGGTGTTGCCAGGCAGCGCGGTCTTCGGCGAAGAGCTTCCAGCTGTCTCGATTAATGCCACTGATGACTGTCGAAGTGTTCTGACCAGAACTTGAGAATCTCTTCCTTATCAGTGATAAGCCTGTTCTCATCTGCCAGGAGAAGGGGGGGGGAGATCGTGATTTAATAGGACCGTAGATTGTCTTGAGTTCTTCGTAGAACTTCTTGATGTAATTGAGGTATGCATGCGACTGTATCTCGTCAGCCTTCCTACTCAGCCACGTGTCCTGCATCTGTTAAAATTCTCTCTGCACCGTTCTTTTGAAACTGGCGAATGCAGCTTTATTAGATGTGGAGTGAGGGTCATTTAGCAGCGTTCTGTGTGTGCGGTGTTTTCCTTCGAGCAGTTCTTGAATGAAGTCCTCATTATCGTCGAACTAGTCCTGGTGCTTTCGTGAGGCAGATATATCGGCGGCTGTGGAATTGACAATAGAAGGGAATCCCAATTTGACTCTACATCACGCAAGCCTAAAGTGGTGGCTTCCATCTTGTTGTCTAGCATGTCTACAAAGGATTGCTTCACTGAATCGTTTTGCAACTTGGAGACGTTCAGTCGCTTCGGTGTCTTGCTTCCTTGAGGACGTCTAGAAGACACTATCTTGATGTTAAGTTTGTAGACGATAAGACTGTGGTCAATCAAGCACTCAGCTTCACACACATCCTTCGTCACTCTGACGTCCTGCCTGTCTTTTTGTCGCACTATGACGTAGTCGAGCAGATGTCAGTACTTGGAGCGTTGCTGTATCCATGACGTTTTGTTGCGAAGTGGTAGGCGGAAGACCGAGTTGGTGATGAGCAAGCAGTTCATGCGCTGCACAAATTTACGGCAGAGAAGGCTGTTTCAGCTGCCAATCCCATTTTTTCTCAGCACTACTTTCCACGAGATGTGATCTGCCCAAACGCGGGCGTTAATGTCGCCAAGGATGATGAGTTTATCTGTTCTGTGCATGGCGGCAATAGTGGATCTCAGTTCCTCGTAGAACTTGTCTTTGATCTCTTCGCGGTTTGTCATTGTTGGGGAGTAGGCGCTGACTCGTACGGCATGTCGCTTTCTTGGAAGAGTCAGTTGAACGGTCTTAAGATGATCGTTAATGTCTTTAGGTGGGCAGTGGGCAGACTATCTTGTTGACCAGCTTTGACTTGATGGGAAAAAACCCAACTCCAGCCTCACGACGTTCTTTCTCGCTGAGTCCAATCCATAAAAAGGTGTAGCCGGCATTTACCTCTGATAGTTGACCAACGCCGGTAAGTCTGGTCTCGCTGAGTGCCGAAATTAGGACTTTGTACCTGGCTAGCTCTCTGGCTGCCAAACTACCATATTACTTAGGCCAAAGGAAGACGACCCTATAGCCTGAGTCGCCTGTGCGCAGGGATGTTGCTACAGCTGACAGTGAATCCACACCTGCCGTTTCGCCCTTTACCAGTCTCCGCAGGACTTGCAGGATGATGGAGTGGAATAATAGTCTGCTGAAGTCATGACTTGCGCGTGAGCGTTGGATTTCAGTGAGGAGGAGTTGCTCTTCGTTGATCGCACCCTCTCGATCTCGTTTATTTGGGTCCAGTGTCAAGTGAGAGTCTAGACAGCTGGAGATAGGTTGGATGCAGTGGATGGGCAGCAGTGTATAAAGTGTCTCACTGTGCCCTAGTTGCGTTCCACTAAGCTTGTTGTAAACGCCTTTCTGCCCGTTGACCTCGTGGTGGTTCCTCCGCGCAGTCCGCTGGGTCCAGTCTTCACATGCTTAGGTAGACAGACCTAGATTACCGAGGGTTTGAGACCCATCTGCTACCCTCAGCCTGGTTTAGCCGGCCAGTCAAAGCCGTTGCCCGTGATGTGGTCGCTGCGCATGCTACAGCTACTGGGAGCCACAGGTTAGAGTTGAGAGATAGGTGGAGACCAAAGGTAGACCAGCTACCCCATCGGAGTACGACTGCTACCCCAGCAGAGGTACTACTCCTCTATGAGCACACCATACATCACACGATTCAATTACTAAGTAAATGTATTCTTTATCATATTCTTAAAAATCATTTTTGTAAATTTCATGCAACCCCCCTTCTCTTTGAGTTATATCCCTCAGCGGCATGTACCATTTTTTTCTTTGCTGGCGAAGGGCCTGTAAATGTGAATGTTTCATCATTCATTCATTCAGAGAAGCTGAGACGGCTATAACTGCTGCACATGTATGTATGTATGTATGTATGTATGTATGTATGTATGTATGTATGTATGTATGTATGTATGTATGTATGTATGTATGTATGTATGTATGTATGTATGTATGTATATATATATATATATATATATATATATATATATATATATATATATATATATATATATATATATATATATATATATATATATATATATATATATGTGTGTGTGTGTGTGTGTGTGTGTGTGTGTGTGTGTGTGTGTGTGTGTGTGTGTGTGTTAATCCAACTTTTTGGGAATAGTTAATCATATTGATTATTTTTGGTGTAGCAACTGGAGTGGAGCAGTCGATGATTAAAGATGAAAGTTGTACCCTTACACGACGTTACGTGTAACCTTAAATGAATTATGACCTTTGCAGTGACGTTACGTACATCAACAGACTGGTTATATTTCACTTTGTGAATGGTGCCATGCTGACCCTTTAAATTAGGACCATTCTGCAAAAGTATTCTGCAGGTTAATTTGTTTCCGGTGCTTGTTGTATGAATTCTTTGCGTGCGTACGTGTGTGTGTGTGTGAGAGAGAGAGAGAGAGAGAGAGAGAGAGAGAGAGAGAGAGAGAGAGAGAGAGAGAGAGAGAGAGAGAGAGAGAGAGACAGAGAGAGAGAGAGAGAGAGAGAGAGAGAGACAGAGAGAGAGAGACAGAGAGAGAGAGAGAGAGAGAGACAGAGAAAGAGAAAGATGGTATGAAAGTTATCTTGCAATTCTGTCACCTAAAAGTTTGTGGGAGGGGTCATTTTTCATGGGTAACATGCGTAGGAAAATAGCACATAAATTACACACAAACGATAAGTTTACCAAGTTAAGATTAAGTAGTGATGATCTGTAATTGGTGATATATAAGTAGCACGACCTTTCTATTATACAGTATAATTATTCGATTTAGTGTGTATTCTGTTCATATTTGATAAGTCTGGCACGGAGGTCCATACTAAAACCTGCCATAGCTATCACAAATGATTTATCGCTACCGCTCGGCTGCGGTACAGCAGACCACAAACGTCAAAATCCGGCTGACAAAATGACTTTCATAAAGAATACTTTACCTTTTCCCAAGTGCTAAAACAGATAAACAAGGCGTGACAAAAAGGAAAAACAGTTTAAGATTTTAAAAGCACCATTCTCTTTATGACAAAATATGGTGGAAAATAAATACACCGTGGAGAATATGTTATTAATCAGCGACTCCACAGAGGTTAAGAACCAAAACAAAACAATCACGCACAAGTTTAGATGAAACGTTTACCATACAATCGAAAATCCATTTGCTGATAAGAATCGACTGATTAAAATAATGCATTTTTTTTTTACAGATTGAGACGAAAATTCATGAGGCCTATGAATGCAGTTTTCTATAAAATATCATAACGATTCAGGTCTACCCTTTCATAATTATTCCATAAAGAACCTTTCCTAAAAATGTCAAAAGTAAACAGACCACGCAAACAAAATGCTATTTCTTCAGACTATGTTCGCTCAGATGGGGAGGGATAACTGTGGCCTGAGGTCTGTCCGTTCAGACTTTTTGTAGTAAATCCCCGTCAAGTTAATACATCTTCAAGAAAGGCATACTTTAAACTTAGTAAATATTATCGAGTTTCGTCATTGGTAACAAATGTGTATCCATCTGAAATGATGTACTGTTGCTGTTGGGCTAGGCACAATTTGTAATAGGTCTGTAATATATTGAAATATTTTCATGTAGTAAAATGTTATTTGGAAAAATCATCTATTAGAAAATTCTTTTAGAAATTGATCACGATTAAATTATTATAAATTTTGAATTTTTAATACAAAATTTCAGTTTAAATGTGTAATTAAAATACAAATTAAAAGTCAGAAAGTGATAAAGTTTAGATAGCAAAGTAGGCACAAATTCTGCTAAGTGCAACAAATGGTCACTCGTGCACATGTAATAGGGTATTCAAACTATTAGAGTGCGGCAAGATGGTCCACTGCAGAATGCCAGATAATGCACAAAACACTAAATTCCTCATGCACTGGACGGGGCAATAAAGTAATTCTGACACTTGCCATATGATACCTGGAAGGTGTCAAGGATGTGCCTAGTTATCATTTTGGCTAACAGGATACCAAACATTACATATAAATATGGAAGCAGTATCAAGGTATATCATATTATTACAAGGTGTAGTGATGAATGCAACGATGAAAGGCGGCCATAAAATAAGGCACATACAGTTCCAGAGTGGCAATTCTCCTTAGAACAAAGGCATTACTCTGTGTATGAAAGCATATTCACTACCTGTTTTTCACCACAACCCAAGATTATTGCCGGAATGAGTGAAGCTGAATTTTCAGTCAAAGTCAAGTCGTATGCCTACGGAGCCTTTGTATCAACACCAGCCTGTGAGGGTGCATTCGAGTCACTTCACCTACAGTTGCGTGTTCCCGGTACTAGATCACATTTGAAAAAGACAACATAATGTCGGGTGTTTGGATGAATCAGACTAATTGATAGTGAAAGAATGGCAGATGGAAAGAAATATCACCAAGCATTCCCTATTGCAGCGACCCCGAAATGCAGATTACAGTGGAAACTATAAAAATGCTTAAGTGAATAAAGTACGACTGAACGTAAGCTGTATATCTAAATAAAGACAAGCACGACAGTACCTAACCCAACCGCACCAAATATTGGACTTGCAGTCGGTCTTCTCTACAAGACAGAAAATATGAACATTTTGCTTCCAACTGATTTCATTAAACAGCAAAGGAATGCAACCTTCTAAACAATTTCATTAGGTTTGAAGTCTATTCTTTTAAAATTATTACAGTAATTTTAAATATGTACACAAGTCAGTGGCAAACCATGCAAAACAATGCATTTTTTCTTTTGAATCACGTCATGATTTTGGTCAACCTGAAGGGGAGCGGATAATTGTTGTCTGATGCTAGATATGAGTGTTCAATAATGTGACGGGAATGTCCAATAGGTGGCGCTCACCAGTTATTATGTACTTTTGAGAGAGTGATGTATGTAAGGTGAAGTTGTTTGCATTTTAAACATGCACAGTGGAAAGAATGTTGGCATACCTATATACTACTTTCATGTAATGTGGATGAAATTTCTTTGGATATTGTACTTTTGAAAATTTAAAATGAGCTTAGGACACTGCGAACTAAAATGGCTGCTCCCTTGTGCTCCAAAAATCAACCAAAATTTGTCTAAAGTACACTATTCTTGGCAGCTATTAAAATATGGAAAATGAATTTTGCCAAACTAGATAATACCAGCTTCTAAAAGTGCAATGACTGAATTACCAAATACATAAAATGTAAAAAAAGTTATCGGCTCTTTTTTTTTACAATTTACCTCTGAAGTTCGAGAAGTGAAAATGAGCAAGTAGAGCTAGCACTTTTTTGAAAGGTTCACATCTGCAGTAAGGTCAAGCTGTATACTCTCTAACCTATATTACACCCATCAATCATACATCAAAATAAAGGGAATTAAAGGTTCTTTGAACAATACCTAAGATATACAAAGTCTCTTTTAAAACACCAGTATAACTAGTGAGGAAACCCGGGGAAACTCTTTTTCTTTAAAATTTTAACCCTATGCTAAATACGAAACTGTAGAGCGCCACCTTAAAAACAAATATAGACATATATGAAATTATTTTTCTTATTTTCATATTATTATGTATGATCTTCTGAGTAAAATGGTACATTAACAATGATTTTATTCATGAAAATAAGCTAATTATGCTTATTTTTGCTCTAGCATACCTACTTTGCTATGAGGCATTTTTGGGTGAGTAGTGACCTTCATTATGGGGAAATTAGTAGTCTTAGAATATAGAAATAAAGTCAACTTAGATTGAAAAATGTTGCAATAAATAACAGAAATACATAGTGAAAATGTTTCATTTCATTTATTTGCAATGAAATTAAAAAATGAATGATAACAAAGCAGATTTGCTTTCTTTCATATCAAAAAGTTAGTTAATATTTTACCCTTTGACCTTTGACCTTTATGAACCTCACCTGTAATATCCTTTTTATAATTGTAAAATTTATTGTTGACATTTTAGGAATAAATATGGTTAGTTTCATGTTCCTGTCTATCAGCATAACACTGGTTGCTATGTTGACAAAATGCAATGCACATTTTTAAAATTGTTCACTTTTTATCATAAGGAGGGGGGGGCTGTACCGGTTTAAGACTCTGACTCTAATAAATGCTGTTCTGAGGGGGAAAATATAGGACAATTATTACAAAGGACTGTTTTGATGCTTGCAACTTAAATATTTCAGCCATACAATCAAAACTAAATCATACAATAATAATTTCTATATACTCTTTATGGTGGCGCTCACCAGTTATTATGTACTTTTGAGAGAGTGATGTATGTAAGGTGAAGTTGTTTGCATTTTAAACATGCACAGTGGAGAGAATGTTGGCATACCTATATACTACTTTCATGTAATGTGGATGAAATTTCTTTGGATATTGTACTTTTGAAAATTTAAAATGAGCTTAGGACACTGCGAACTAAAATGGCTGCTCCCTTGTGCTCCAAAAATCAACCAAAATTTGTCTAAAGTACACTATTCTTGGCAGCTATTAAAATATGGAAAATGAATTTTGCCAAACTAGATAATACCAGCTTCTAAAAGTGCAATGACTGAATTACCAAATACATAAAATGTAAAAAAAGTTATCGGCTCTTTTTTTTACAATTTACCTCTGAAGTTCGAGAAGTGAAAATGAGCAAGTAGAGCTAGCACTTTTTTGAAAGGTTCACATCTGCAGTAAGGTCAAGCTGTATACTCTCTAACCTATATTACACCCATCAATCATACATCAAAATAAAGGGAATTAAAGGTTCTTTGAACAATACCTAAGATATACAAAGTCTCTTTTAAAACACCAGTATAACTAGTGAGGAAACCCGGGGAAACTCTTTTTCTTTAAAATTTTAACCCTATGCTAAATACGAAACTGTAGAGCGCCACCTTAAAAACAAATATAGACATATATGAAATTATTTTTCTTATTTTCATATTATTATGTATGATCTTCTGAGTAAAATGGTACATTAACAATGATTTTATTCATGAAAATAAGCTAATTATGCTTATTTTTGCTCTAGCATACCTACTTTGCTATGAGGCATTTTTGGGTGAGTAGTGACCTTCATTATGGGGAAATTAGTAGTCTTAGAATATAGAAATAAAGTCAACTTAGATTGAAAAATGTTGCAATAAATAACAGAAATACATAGTGAAAATGTTTCATTTCATTTATTTGCAATGAAATTAAAAAATGAATGATAACAAAGCAGATTTGCTTTCTTTCATATCAAAAAGTTAGTTAATATTTTACCCTTTGACCTTTGACCTTTATGAACCTCACCTGTAATATCCCTTTTATAATTGTAAAATTTATTGTTGACATTTTAGGAATAAATATGGTTAGTTTCATGTTCCTGTCTATCAGCATAACACTGGTTGCTATGTTGACAAAATGCAATGCACATTTTTAAAATTGTTCACTTTTTATCATAAGGAGGGGGGGCTGTACCGGTTTAAGACTCTGACTCTAATAAATGCTGTTCTGAGGGGGAAAATACAGGGCAATTATTTCAAAGAAGTGTTTGGATGCTTGTGACTTAAATATTTCAGCCTTTCAATCAAAATTAAATCATACAATACCTATATACTCTTTAAAAACAAATATAAACAGTTATGCAATTATTTGTTTTTTATTTTCATATTATTATGTATGATGTTCTGAGTAAAATGGTACATTAACATTGATTTTATTCATGAAAATAAGCTAATTATGCTTATTTTTGCTCTAGCATACATACTTTGCTATGAGGCATTTTTGGGTGAGTAGTGACCTTCATTATGGGGAAATTAGTAGTCTTAGAATATAGAAATAAAGTCAACTTAAATTGAAAAATGTTGCAATAAATAACAGAAATACATAGTGAAAATGTTTCATTTCATTTATTTGCAATGAAATTAAAAAATGAATGATAACAAAGCAGATTTGCTTTCTTTCATATCAAAAAGTTAGTTAATATTTTACCCTTTGACCTTTGACCTTTATGAACCTCACCTGTAATATCCCTTTTATAATTGTAAAATTTATTGTTGACATTTTAGGAATAAATATGGTTAGTTTCATGTTCCTGTCTATCAGCATAACACTGGTTGCTATGTTGACAAAATGCAATGCACATTTTTAAAATTGTTCACTTTTTATCATAAGGAGGGGGGGGGCTGTACCGGTTTAAGACTCTGACTCTAATAAATGCTGTTCTGAGGGGGAAAATATAGGACAATTATTACAAAGGACTGTTTTGATGCTTGCAACTTAAATATTTCAGCCATACAATCAAAACTAAATCATACAATAATAATTTCTATATACTCTTTATGGTGGCGCTCACCAGTTATTATGTACTTTTGAGAGAGTGATGTATGTAAGGTGAAGTTGTTTGCATTTTAAACATGCACAGTGGAGAGAATGTTGGCATACCTATATACTACTTTCATGTAATGTGGATGAAATTTCTTTGGATATTGTACTTTTGAAAATTTAAAATGAGCTTAGGACACTGCGAACTAAAATGGCTGCTCCCTTGTGCTCCAAAAATCAACCAAAATTTGTCTAAAGTACACTATTCTTGGCAGCTATTAAAATATGGAAAATGAATTTTGCCAAACTAGATAATACCAGCTTCTAAAAGTGCAATGACTGAATTACCAAATACATAAAATGTAAAAAAAGTTATCGGCTCTTTTTTTTACAATTTACCTCTGAAGTTCGAGAAGTGAAAATGAGCAAGTAGAGCTAGCACTTTTTTGAAAGGTTCACATCTGCAGTAAGGTCAAGCTGTATACTCTCTAACCTATATTACACCCATCAATCATACATCAAAATAAAGGGAATTAAAGGTTCTTTGAACAATACCTAAGATATACAAAGTCTCTTTTAAAACACCAGTATAACTAGTGAGGAAACCCGGGGAAACTCTTTTTCTTTAAAATTTTAACCCTATGCTAAATACGAAACTGTAGAGCGCCACCATAACAAATGTCGATTTTGATGACGCAAAGGGTTACATGCATGTAATGTCGCGTTAATTGACGCAATACGTTATATAGAGACTTTACTAATGCAAGATGTCATAGAAAAGATATCTAGTGATTACTGAATAAGGCTATATATAGACTCTGTTTCTGATGCAAGACGTTACATACAATGTGTGTTGACTGGTGCAATACGTATTAAAAAGACTGGTCTCTGTTACTGATACAAGACGTTACATACAATGTGTGTTGAATGGTGCAATACGTAGTAAAAAGACTAGTCTCTGTTAATGATGCAAGACGTTACATACAATGTGTGTTGAATGGTGCAATACGTATTAAAAAGACTGGTCTCTGTACTGTTGCAAGACGTTACATACAGTGTGTGTTGACTGGTGCAATACGTATTAAAAAGACTGGTCTCTGTTACTGATGCAAGACGTTACATACAATGTGTGTTGACTGGTGCAATACGTATTAAAAAGACTGGACTCTTTTACTGATGCAAGACGTTACAAAAAAGACCTATAGGTTACTGCATTTGTATGTGAAAATATGAACGAAGTTTTTTCTGAGTAGTACTGCACGACCTTTGGGAGTACATTATTAGTCCGTAAAAACGAGTTTATTGTTTTCCCATAGAAATGCAGTAACCTTTTTATTATATACTCATGTTGTTATTCTATCTAAGGTTAATTATAAGACATATTCTACAAGAGACAAATTAATTAAATGGATGCTGTATTCCAAATTAAATACACAACCATTGATTCATCAATACGCAATTACACCATTAATTTGCACATACAACCGCCCAGAAACCTTTGAACTTTGTCACGCTCTTGACAATAGTTTAAAAAGTAATCGTCATTTTGGTGTTGTTAAATTTACATTTAGATTCATATTGTGAATGAATGCGCATTACAACTGGAATGGATTGATTATTTTCTTCTATTCTACTAAATTCGGCTCGTCGTGGACTGGATTTATTAGATGTGTCAATTCCACATGAAATACACGTGATTTGAGAGAGAGAGAGAGAGAGAGAGAGAGAGAGAGAGAGAGAGAGAGAGAGAGAGAGAGAGAGAGAGAGAGAGAGAGAGAGAGAGAGAGAGAGAGAGAGAGAGAGAGAAGGGGGGCGCTTAAATCAGCTGCATGTGTGTTTCTGTTCTGTCATTGAATGTTCGGAATCATAAAGTGGGGATAATATGAAAATATTTATTGAAATTATCAAAAAGACACTATAGAATTTCACGTTCATTGCTTTGAGCACAGTAAGGAAAATGTGACTGCAGATGGAAATGTAGTCAAAATTACAGCACAAGTTAACGGTATGTAATCAAGTTTTATTACCCATGACAAAACCCATATAATTGAGCTAGCAAAGACAGTAGGTTTTGAATAAATTTAAGATGCAGAACGGAAGTATATTCTTTTGCCATTCTTATTACCTGTTAAGGAAGAAAAGAAAACATTTATGCCTTGTCACTTGCGTACTCTTTGCATGGATCCCATCTATGTGATAACTTGTATGACGTCTATCGCTTGACTAAATCCGAAAAAAAAGTGAATTTAGAAAATTGCAAAGCAAGTTGTCACAAAATTCAGTCTTGGAAAATTGCAAAGCAGCTGGCGTTTGATAGTCCGTTCAGAATTCTTCATCGTCTTCACTTATTGGACCAGCGGCATTTCTTTTTTAATCAATTCCTGCAGTTGCTTTTTCTCTCTCGAAATTAGTACTTTAACTTATAAAATGGTGCATTACTAATAAATATTCATTATACTATTCTATGCTATTTTGGATATACACAAGACAGCACTGATCATATCCTGAATCATTCAACTTTACGAAAAGTTGCGTATATTTCTCCTAAATAACTTTAATGATCAGGGTGGTCTTTTCAATACTGCGTCTCTTATGTTTGTTGTGGACATTGCAAATATTATGTTCATTGATTTACGTGTTTGAAAGTTTCCACTGTGAATAAGTAAATTTGTCAACACTGCTCAATTTATCATCTCTAATTTCAAATAGACGAAACAGTTTTGTTCATCCACAAACATCTCTAATAAACTAAAACCTAAAACGTTTACTACATGAATGTACATGGTTTGTTTACAAAGTAGTTTCTAATACACAATTAATTAATTAGACGCACGTTTTCAACATCTTAAAATGCTGCACAATTTTGACAAAGTAAAGTTAACGGAGAAAAAAATCAAGTATATAATAATTGTCGATTTTACTGAGGCATGACGTTATAAGCAAGTCATGTTGAACTTACTGAGGCAATATATACAATTATATATAGGACTTGAGTAAAATCGTGGTGTCTTTTAAGCACAGTGCAAAGGTGATGTTTTGAAGTCTATGAAATCTATTCAGATTATGTACAGCATTGTACTGTTCAGTATCGAAATATATCTGTCTATCTTTAGTTTGTGTTACAGTTACTAGGTAGGTTTGTCTATGATTTTATTATATAAAAAGAATATATTTCTCTAAATTCAGTTCAGTAAAGTTTATAGTTATTGAGAAGAGAGACTGAAATAAGCAATTGTGTCCTTTACAGTCTTATATTGTTGCATTTTAAAATTTCCCATCATGCCATTGGACATTTGATTGTGTGTGCCTACGTCAAGAAACGCGAGCACTTTCTGAGCCGGAACAAATAAATGGAAACTGAATAGCCCATCATGCATGGAAATTAGTATTTGTTGAAGAAATTTTACTCCGCAACATTCACATTTCTATGAAAGTTATTTCTCATTAACACCTTGAACACAGGTGCAACACACCCAACCTCTGACGCATTGTAGAATCGAAATCGCTCTGAGGATAGAGAAGGTCGTTTAGTTCACAAAATGAATAAAATGTGATTTACTTCATAAAATGAAGTCATCCCAATCATCTCTTACTTTACTGATATTTATATGATAAGCCTATGAAAGTGAAATGCATTTATGAAAAGTTGGGTGGTGTCCTGAAGAGTAAATTTAATCTTTTAAGCTTTGTTTCAAGAGCAAGTTTGGTATATAATAACAAGAAAATTTTATTTTTCTGCTTACAACTGGATGTATTTCACCTTGCGATCTTCGCCACTCGCTGAATTATTACATTTTTTCCACACGAAGAAATATATCCGATAATAATGTAGAAAAGAATGTCCATAATTTCTTATGTACATAAATGAGAAATATTTTTATTTTCTTCATTTTCACATGTGAAAAATATATTCATATATATTCACATGTGAAAATAGAATTCCCATCATGCAATCCAACCATTGATTGTGTATGCCTATAGAAGTTATACTTGATTTAACGGAGGAAAAATTGGTATTTAATGAGATTGAGCAGTACGTGGAAAATGAGCTATCTTGCAGGCGTGCAAACTGTTTTTTTTTTTTGGCAGATATTTTACTCGACATTGTTTGCCCCTTTGCAAAGGTGTGTTCTTTTCACGAACTTTACAACAATGTACCAAAATCCGATGAGTTACTTCGCTCAACTCAACTTAGCTTTTGAAGCAATTTTCCAAATGTAAAGATTATCATTTATTGAAGCATGTAAATGATATTGGAGACCTACTGTTCTCTCAACTTGCTGATACGAACAGTAACAAAATGTGATTAAAACTGAGATAAACTTAAGAAAATGCGTGTGTGTGTGTGTGTGTGTGTGTGTGTGTGTGTGTGTGTGTGTGTGTGTGTGTGTGTGCGCGCGGGCGAGAGAGCGTATAAAATAAAACAAACATTTTCTTCTCGTATTTCAAATTTATGACATTTTATCTCGAGGAAAAAAATATATTCTCTGTGTATCTTATAATGATGCCGATAAGCAATAACTAGTGCTTAAACCGCTGGTTTAGTTGGTCCCCCTCCCACACACTTAATCTGATGTCCACACTCTCAAAACTAGTTGTACGAGACAGAACAAATATTTGACATTCCAATCTTTGTCTAGGTGTAAATATTCATGATTAATTCTTTTTAATATCTTACAGTGGGCGTCTTTATGAGTGAAGTCGCACACTGGCATCTAAAAATCGTAAACTTTCTTCCGACGTGTGTCTGTGTGAAAAAGTGCCAGGATTTCCGTGGGTCAGTGGTTCTTCCCTTGATCTTTCTGTGCTTCCATCGGCATAAAATTGTGTTAAAACACTTGCAAAACAAAAATCATCTTTTTCTTCCATTTACCTAGTCGATTATTTAAAATTTCATTTACTGGTCTGTTTTAGTTTTATTATTTTGTTCTTTAAAAGTTTAAAGTATGCTCTTAATTTTTTGAAAGTAACTTTAAAGTTTTTCTCTTATTTTAGGCAAGAGTTATTCTCCAGTTGGTAAGTATGTTCCATACTGCAACTCTGTTACTGTTTCAATAAATAACATTGATGTTTTACCGGAAATGGTGGTCAAATACCTTTTCAAGATCCAGTACACCGGAAACAAATGAAACGAATTTACAGATCTAATGAAAGCAAACTTCATTGTATAATAAAATTACTATACAAATCATCGTTCAAAATTCTACGGTAATGTTACCTCCAAAGGGGCCACACAGGTGGTCGAGTGGTCTGATGCGTCCGTTTACCGAACAATGACATCTCAGATCTATTCGCCAGATTTTCATGTCTAGAGCTCGGCGACATTGGGTATGCGAGAAAGCCAGCCAGAAGCTTCCCGTGGGTCGAGGTTGAATCCTCTATGACTCCGTGATTATCGTCCCGGACACACCACCTAATAGACTCGATTCGAATTCTGCCATCGAATGCGGTCGGCTGCCGTGATGTGTCATTCGGCAATGCACTTTTCACCGTCTTTACACTAAATTACACTCTTGTGTTGCTGTGTCGTAAAACACTGAGCCAACCCGACTAAACCACAATATTCAGGAACATGATAGAAGCTAACACTGATCATCATGACTTTAAGACAGTACATTCTTTTTTTTTCAAAACTGGCACTGAAGCAAATTACGTTGTATGATGGTCGTGACTTTTGTAAGATATTGGGACAGTTTTTTATTCTTTAACTTGAACAGGATAGAAAATATATTTTTAAAATATTTTATCATTTACTTTTACATAATTGAGATATTACTATCCTCTGACAGCGGTAGGTCATAATAATTAATGATAAATAGGAGCATGGCCAGTGGGAATGAAAGTAAATAACATTGTTTGCATCCAGATTATAATTGCGTTGGGCATAGTTTGATCGTTATATTGTAATTTAAGTTTTTCATCTTTGAGCAGTAATTACTTTGCACAAATATAGTTCACATAACAAATTTTAAAGCAATGTATGGCTCACACAACTTCTCACCATTGGTTGGAGGATGCTGTATTTTTAAATACTCATAAACAAATAAAAGAGTAATTTCAAACTTTAAATATTCGTTTATTGTCATTTATTAGTCTCCATTTTATACATGCAACAAGTTTGATACATAAATATTAACAAACACGCATCATCTGCGATAAATAAACACAAATATATACCGAATTCGGGACAGTTTGGCACATGCTACAGGTTTTCGACAACCATTTGCTATGCTTAATAAATATAACATTTATCGTTTCTTAATCTGCTTAATATTTGCAATGTTTAACAAGGCAAATTACAGCAATATTTACATGTTGCTTTCAAGGAAAACATCACCTCCAACATTACATAAATCATGAGCTAATTTGATAAAAAAAAATCTTAAATCATACTGAATCCTTTGTTAAACACATATGATTTGTGATTGGATTAAAATCTCATTTTATTCTATACATATTTGAACATAATATACTTCTTCTTTGTACAGAACATGTTACAGAGCAAATGTCTACATTTCATAACTCAACATCAATGAATGAACAAGAAGAGAATCCATTTTTATCAGCAATATACCACAATCTACTTCTTATATGTACCACTGATTTTTTTCTAGGGCACCTCGTTTGATGTCTACTTTTTAGGACACGTCCTTTGATGACCATTAAAATGGTAAAAAAAATACCCTGTTCTCAGTGATGGGATATTTAGAATGCAGCTCACTGGGTTAAGACATTTAGCAGTCACGTCATGCAAAAATGTCGACAACGAAGCTAGAGTCACATCCGATTAATTGTCCGATCGTTTTCTGGTCTCATCACAAAATGTTAAAAGATCTGCATACCTTCTCCCCTTTTTATAAAAGAAATTGCTCCGACTAAAACATTTCAGAAACGTAAATGTTTTCATGATGGAAATTCATCACGATCTACTGACAACACCCACGAAATATTACTGAGTTGTTTTTGTGACACTGTCTTTAGTGACACGTCAAGTATTCGGCTTTTAAGGAGAGATAATACCAATATTATTTGTTAAAACAAAACACCAAGTTAAAACAATTAAGAAATATTTTAGGAGTTCAAGACAAAACAAATCTGGCAGCATGAAGATAGTTTTTAAAAATCTTTATTACAATTTGACATTGAGAATATTTGCATTTTTCAACATAAATCAGTAAATGGTAGTGAGTTGATTTATGTCAATATGTCTTCACTGTAGATATAGTTTCTTTTCAAATACATATACATTTGATTACAAGAAATAGTTCGTAACAAACATTGTTGGAGTGTTTGGAGGCCAGTGTATTTGGACTCTTTACTGGATGATAACGCAAAATTAAAACTATTTGCTTTCAAACAGATTTACATTCGAGAATAAATAAATATATGAAACAAAAGTTGAATGTAATAAAAAAACTGTTTGATAGCAACTAATGTTTAAAAAGATTGTTTTCATCCAATGACACTTCAAATGAAACCTGCAATCACATCGTAAAGAACTCGATAGGCAGAAAACATCGTCGGGGCTAGCACACACAAATTTTGACACCGTCATTTTAAGTTTTGGCAATTTCTTAATTATTGGCCTGCAAAACAAAATTACACAGAGAGTATTAGGGAATGTGGGTATTTAGAATATTATTATAAAGCCTTTGTTTCCACAAACGTTTGCTGACTAATTAATTATGAGTCAGTTATAAACAGCTGCCAAAGGTTTGTGAAAACAAGAATGCCTATTAAAACGTCATAAGTATACCAATATTCCCTGTCATGCGCTGTGCGCTTTGAATACAGATTTAATTGAAACATACCGAAAATTACTTTAAGAACGAGTACTTTGTGAGTGGTATCGGGGCTGTGAAGTCAGTTGCTGTCTGTGATTTTCAACTGAAACTATATTTAATGAACAACCTCTTGACAGAGGTACTGCAGATGTAATAAAAATGACAACCAGTGTGATATACTTATAAGGAATTGCATATAAGCAACTATTCGGAATTTATAAAACGAAACACAGAAAGAAGCCATATCATGTTTTGATTTCTATCTTATATAATGACACCAATATCATTCAATACGTTATAGTTCGTTCTAAGCAAAAATCGAACTCGAACAACGAGTAATGGCACATATCGCCTAGCTCTCTAACACCAGTCTTAAACCTCACCCCTCTCCAGCTTCATCCCTCACCCCTAAAAATGATTGAGCAAGGTTTAAGATAAAGAGTCGAGGTCGAAAGTTCATTCGCAGTCAGGCGAAATTTAACACTTGGCTGAATGCACAAACCCGCTGGAATTCTTTTTTTAAAATGCATAGTATATACACGATGAAACTATAAATATAAAGTGGGTCCCAATATGTATGCTTGAAAGAAATTTTTATATGGATACACACACATATACAAACACATATTGCTTGCATTGTTTGTCCCGAATATCCGGGAGATTAAATTTATTGGTAGGAATACGTCGTATACCTCATATCCTATAAGACAATTTCTTTCTCAAGTTTGGAACAAAACACTCATGTGGCTTTGAAAATTGTTCAAAATCCTTTTTATATCGCAGAATCCATTTTTGGTCAGTTAAATTTTAATAGAATTCATAACACCTTGGGATCAGTAAATGTTTGATTAATGCGTCTAACAATATTAAGGCGCAAATGTTTTTCATCATGCGTGTTTTTAATTGTTGTCTTTCATCATGCATGTTTTTAATTTTGAAGTATGATTTGTTTAAAAAAAAGTAATTAAGCCTGTTTTGCCATTTTTCTTTAACATGATATTGATGACATTATCAATCACTCTTTGTCGTATGCATTAGTCTTTTATTTTGTGCATTTATTGATTCTAAAGACAGCAAAATTGAATACATTTTTTTTTACTCAAATTTTGTTTTGACGATGTAAACTGTCGCTATCTAGAAACGTCCGGTACATCCAGATCTAACTGAGTGGACCTACGTCAGTGTCTATGTCGTTTTCTTTTATTTCCCGTGGCTTTTTTCAAAACAATTACTTTTTACTTAGAAACAACTTGCATTTTTCTGTCTCTTTACCAGCCAATTAGAACAAAGAATTTAATAGCAGGAACTAAATTTGAGTGATATTCTGCATTAATTGAAAGTGTCTCACGTGAATAACGAATGAATTAAGCAAAAAAGAAAACGGAGTTCTTGTTTTTTTAAATGTATATGCCAAAACATTTAACAGCATCTCTTTCGAGCAATAGCCTCAGGAATAAATAAATGCAAAAGTAGAAAATATAAACGCCCAACATTTATGAAACTATATTACAAAAAGAACGATAAGTCGCAGTTTACGTTTAATTGGTTGATTTTATTGCAAAACTCGCTATGTTAAAAAGTGTTGAATAATTATTATGAAATGTCTATGGCTTAGATTAAATATCAAAGATAGTTGAATGGACGGTAGAATTATAGTCACTACAAAAGTGTGGACGTTAGGAGACCTTAGTATCATATGAATTATAATTTTGAAGAAACAGCTAAACATAGGAAGTTTGAAGATTATTTTATGCTGACACATACATTTTAGCTTGACACACAGTTTAACATTACACATACACATGACCAAAATGATAAAAAGAAAACTGACAAAGCGTAATTAAGCTTTCTTGTGATCGGGTGAGCACGGGGTAACCCTAAATTTATTCGCTTGCAAACAATTCTTTGGAATGTTGATGTGTAACAAACGTCTAATTTGAGATTTAGCAAAATGAACTTAACAAGTTAAGCAAAATCACAGTTATAATACGATTTACAAATCTTAAAAGAATTTGGTACCGTACTTGTATGATACATTATACTGTATAACTACTTCATAACGTATATATGAAGAAATTTTTCAAAATCTGACCTGATAGTACTATTGCAATATTCTTCAGTCGCGATAAGTTGGGTGGGGACGGATTATAGATGGCAGAATGTTTTAAAATTAAACTCGAATATCAATCCTTAAGGATCAAAAATTAAAATAAAGAAAAGGGTGAAGAGGCTAGCAAGACCTTTTTATGCCGAAAATTCCATTTCAAATACAAGCACATTATACCGGTAATTTTCATATTGGTTGTTTGGCATGCATTACTAATTTACCCAAATTTGTTTGAATACACCAGTCTAGAGTTCCGTTTCTAAACATGCCAGTAACGATAATGGAGGTTTCCGAAAACGATGCAGTGTGAAGGACGCACGGACTTATTCAGTTCCGGTAGTAAACCTTTGCATAACAACATGATATAAAATTCAATAACTTTAACTTTTTGAGTGCTCACGATTAAATCTATATTTATAGGTGTAAATGCATCCTGGATGACAGCTTCTATGCAGAGAAAATCATATGATCCGCGTCATTTTCTGGATCTATGTGTGTTTGAAAAATGTGTTTTTAATTCCATCCCATAAAGTCAGGTGCTAAATTTAATAATGAGTGTGCCAAACTTAAGCATGTTAACGAAATAAAATTCCATTAATAAAACAATATCTCTTTTTCAGTTGCAACTAGGACGAGCCCTCAAAAGATTCTTTTCACAAAAATATATCTTTCATTAACAAACAATCCTCGCCAGCCATGCATACAATTTTACCTTCAGCCATTTCTAGACTGGTTCCCATTTTCCCATAAATTTAGTACCGTGTGTCCTGAATATACAAGTAACGAAAGCAGTGTATGGGCTTCGCTTACTCGCAAATGAAAGCGTCAAACATACAGTTAGGAAACTAAGTCTGGTATCACAGTATGTCCTCCTAAAAAAAGACAGCGTGACACATATACTGACACAATAAAGAAGACAGCGTGACGCATATACTGACACAATAAAAAAGTCAGCGGGGCGCATATAGAGACAATAAGGAAGACAGCGTAGCGCATATACAAAAAAAAAGGCTGAATAAGTAAGAAGACATGTACAAAGTCATATAACTTAGTATCACTCAATTTTACGGTTACATGATCAATGAAAAGCTTACATTGTGTTCTGCATGATGGCATCTTTGAGCTGTCGAAATGTTTGTTATATTTAACAATAGAACGTATTCGTCGTATCACTGTTACGGTTTGTGTTCTATCACACATTAAAACGTATCACTATTAAGGTTCAATTAGTATCCAACTGAATGAATCCACGAGGTTACACTACATCTTCCCTCCTCCCAAAATTTGAGTAATCTGCGTTGTCGGTTTTCAGAAGATGCATTTTGTTACGAATTAACCACCTCTCTCACCGTATTCATCTTGTCTGGCTGGCCAATTAGTCTAATGGAATAAAAGCCGAAAAAGTAGTAGTCCGAGCCTTTTCTCAAATAATAATCAAGACATTGACCTCTCATTAATGACAAATGCTATAGGCAGACGTGATGTCAGCACGACGATGCAAGTTCTTCGAGACTTTGTTGTAGGTCCATGGATCCAGAGTTCTTATTGTCTTCTCCACCCACAACCTTTCCATTGAATGTGAAAGGCCAGGTCTGAAAAAAAGAAGTATGCGCGATCATAACAAGTCTACAGAAAATGAATAATAGCATACGTAATGAATTGGCTAATGACCCACGGTAGCTGCTTGTTAGTTTAAAACTTGTTAATTTAAAATAAAATAGATCTTGACATATTATTGAGAACTTTTGTTTTTGTAGAAGAACAAATTTTAAAAGGATGAACCGCAGCTTGTCAATTGCAGTCTTGTATTTTTTTAAGTTTAAAGTGTGTGTACCATTTGGTTATCCACTACAGTGAAACAGAACAAATTGGTTTTTTATTCTTGTTTTTCGTTTGTTGGGGGAGAGGGCGGAATAGCGGGGGTTGATGGGCAATGTTTGTGTCATAGAGTGTATTTATAAAGCATATTATTGAACAAGGAATAAGATTTATAAGTACCCAAATTTGTTATTGCTACCACATAAAAGATCGAACTTTAACCTCTGTCGAATTAAAAGTTACATCACAGTCCTAGAGCCGAGACCGAAATGGTGCGGGTTCAAATTCAACCATAGCATTATCCTAGGTCATCTACCATGGTATGTCCTTGTTGAATGCACCTTACTCGGCATTAAATAGCATTGTGCTGTTATGCCGTGAAGAGCCAAACCAGATTCGTGTGCGTATTATTGGATTTGAAAATTATGTTTAGCACGAATTCTGCATCACAGTAAGACTGCAGTCTGAATTTTCTGGACGATACACTTGCAAAATACACCTCAGAAATACAAGTTCTTTGGTACAGTGATAAAACGTGTAAATGTGAAAATTAATAGAAAAAGACACAGCACTAAATTAAATGCTGATGTACGCAGGTACATATATACTGGTAGCGTGCTTACAGCAAATCAATATCTTGAAGGAAATTTTCGCACTAATTGGATAAGGACTAGTTCAGTAACAACGTTTTCTATCAAGATGACTTATGGGACCAATCTTCTCCATTGAGAACAATATAATCAACTACTTTCGTTCACGTGGAGTAATATACACATGGAACAATATGGCGTCCGAAAGAGACAAAGTCTCTCGGTCTTTGCTACTCACCAAACACATCAAATTGTTGTGTATTCATACAACTACTTGTGAGGTTGTTTGACAACTTGTCGGAAATGACTGAGCGACATTCTGATTGGTCATAAAAGGTCCATCATTACGGTATCGATATAATTTGAAGAAAATTATAGCTGTGACAAACGCGAGTGGATGGTTGGCCTTATTGAACACTCTGATGATACCTACCGTCGCATGATTTACTTCAACAGACACTGTACATGTATATGAAATAGCGCACTTTGTTATATATCTGAAGTGTTTAACGCCAACTACTTCCTCACATTTCCGATGATCTTAAGACCGACAAATAACTACGACTCTTTCTCTCGTGAATAAAGTACACAAGTTCCTTACCTTTCGCCAATCATGCACAGCGCCGATGTGAAGCTACCAAACAAACACTGCTCTTCAGAGCAATTTGTAAAACAAGCCATTATGCGAAATGACGTACAATCGCGCAAATGACGTCACTTACCAACCAAGAAACAGATTTGCCAATGATACTGGGATGACAATTTTTGCATGGTTCCAGCGAATGAGGTGATATTCAAAAAGGCCTGGAATTGTTCCAGCTGAAATAAAGTGGTTAAATCTTCATTGTCTCTCTAAACAGATGTTGAATTAAATCAATCCTTTATTGTAGACGACTTTTTGAACCCTCAAAAGAAAGAGGCAGACTGACATTTGGAAATGACTCTGTCAAAAGGCAAAGGAGCTACATAGAATCAATTGAAGTTCATTTAAGTGTAACCCATCAAAGCATTATATAAGAGACAGCTTTGAACTGCATTGAAATATGCTGTTTACTACTTTTTGTGTGGACACCTCTACCAATCCTAGTCAGAATAAACTAATAGACCTCTAAGGTGACTCCGTTTAGACCGAAAATTGGAAACTCATTTTAGATCTTTTAAAAATCTGTTGTTCTCTGTCAACCCCGACTTCTACCCCAATTACTAGTTGCGGGAATGATTTATTTTTCAAGTGTGTGTGTGTGTGTGTGTGTGTGTGTTGGGAACGTGCTTGTTTAGATTGGAATTTCCAGGTTTCCACGAATTCCAGATGCAATACAATTTTTAAATATACAAATACAGACACAAATTTGTACTCCAATAGAAACATGTCTAACTAGCATAGCAAAAGTCAGACTGTATCCTGTATTTAAAATAAATATCTTATACACTCGCTAATAAGTCGAGTCAAACTGTAAGTAACAGATCCTGATCTTCCGTAGCATAATTTGCCAGTCAATCAGGGTCAATGATTTTTTTAAAAATTACTACTCCTAACAAACTGTACGGGTCCAGATCTGTGGGAACATTATACGACCTCAGATCTGGGTCTGTGCAGTTGTCAATTATACTAGTCTTATAAGCAAATACACATTCTATTCTCCACCTCCTCGCAGTCCTTATTTGCAACTTCCATGTAATGTTTTGGATTCAAGTTTCTAAGGCACGATTTTTATGTAGGGTATAGAGCAAGAGAAACTGACTTAAACTCATATACGAATTTTGCAATTAGGGAACACATAGTCACGTTTAACGTGAAAACGGATTTGTAATCATCCACCCACTCCACTCCACCCACAATTTGCTTTATTTATTTTTCCATGAAACAGTACACGGAAATGGCAAAAACAGGGAAAAACAAGGTAATGCTCATGTATAAACTCTTTGCATATGCAGTACATTTGTATGGCAAGTAGATGCAAACTATACTTGTGCCATATGCAGTACAGTTGTGTGGCAAGTAAATGCAAACTATAGTGGTGCCATATGCAGTAATGGCAAGTACATGCAAATTATGGTGGTGCCATATGCAGTACAATTGTATGGCAAGTAAATGCAAACTATAGTTGTGCCATATGCAGTACAGTTGTATGGCAAGTAAATGCAAACTATAGTGGTGCCATATGCAGTACAGTTGTATGGCAAGTACATGCAAACTATAGTGGTGCCATATGCAGTACAGTTGTATGGCAAGTACATGCAAACTATAGTGGTGTCATATGCAGTACAGTTGTATGGCAAGTATATGCAAAATATAGTGGTGCCATATGCAGTAATGGCAAGTACATGCAAATTATAGTGGTGCCATATGCAGTACAGTTGTATGGCAAGTAAATGCAAACTATAGTGGTGCCATATGCAGTACATTTGTATGGCAAGTAAATGCAAATTATAGTGGTGCCATATGCAGTACAGTTGTATGGCAAGTAAATGCAAAATATAGTGGTGCCAGATGCAGTACAGTTGTATGGCAAGTAAATGCAAACTATAGTGGTGCCATATGCAGTACAGTTGTATGGCAAGTACATACAAACTATAGTGGTGCCATATGCAGTACAGTTGTATGGCAAGTAAATGCAAATTATAGTGGTGCCATATGCAGTACAGTTGTATGGCAAGTACATGCAAAATATAGTGGTGCCATATGCAGTAATGGCAAGTACATGCAAGTTATAGTGGTGCCATATGCAGTACAATTGTATGGCAAGTAAATGCAAACTATAGTGGTGCCATATGCAGTACAATTGTGTGGCAAGTACATGCAAACTATAGTGGTGCCATATGCAGTACAGTTGTATGGCAAGTAAATGCAAACTATAGTGGTGCCATATGCAGTAGAGTTGTATGGTAAGTAGATGCAAACTATAGGGGTGCCATATGCAGTACAGTTGTATGGCAAGTAAATGCAAACTATAGTGGTGCCATATGCAGTACAGTTGTATGGCAAGTAAATGCAAACTATAGTGGTGGCATATGCAGTAATGGCAAGTAGACGCAAAATATAGTGGTGCCATATGCAGTACAGTTGTATGGCAAGTAAATGCAAACTATAGTGGTGCCATATGCAGTACAGTTGTATGGCAAGTAAATGCAAACTATAGTGGTGCCATATGCAGTACAGTTGTATGGCAAGTAGATGCAAACTATAAAGGTGCCATATGCAGTACAGTTGTATGGCAAGTAAATGCAAACTATAGTGGTGCCATATGCAGTACAGTTGTATGGCAAGTAAATGCAAACTATAGTGGTGGCATATGCAGTAATGGCAAGTAGACGCAAAATATAGTGGTGCCATATGCAGTACAGTTGTATGGCAAGTAAATGCAAACTATAGTGGTGCCATATGCAATACAGTTGTATGGCAAGTAAATGCAAACTATAGTGGTGCCATAAGCAGTACAGTTGTATGGCAAGTAAATGCAAAATATAGTGGTGCCATATGGAGTACATTTTATGGCAAGTAGAATCAAAATATAGTGGTGCCATATGGAATACAGTTGTATGGCAAGTAAATACAAACTATAGTGGTGCCATATGCAGTACAGTTGTATGGCAAGTACATACAAACTATAGTGGTGCCATATGCAGTACAGTTGTATGGCAAGTAAATGCAAATTTTAGTGGTGCCATATGCAGTACAGTTGTATGGCAAGTAAATGCAAAGTATACTGGTGCCATATGCAATATATTTGTATGGCAAGTAAATGCAAACTATAGTGGTGCCATATGCAGTAATGGCAAGTAGATGCAAATTATAGTTGTGCCATATGCAGTACAGTTGTATGGCACGTAAATGCAAACTATAGTGGTGCCATATGCAGTACAGTTGTATGGCAAGTAAATGCAAACTATAGTGGTGCCATATGCAGTACAGTTGTATGGCAAGTAAATGCAAATTATAGTGGTGCCATATGCAGTACATTTGTATGGCAAGTAAATGCAAACTATAGTGGTGCCATATGGAGTACAGTTGTATGGCAGGTAAATGCTAATTATAGTGGTGCCATATGCAGTACAGTTGTATGGAAAGTAGATGCAAACTATATGGGTGCCATATGCAGTACATTTGTATGGCAAGTAGATGCAAACTATAATGGTGCCATATGCAGTAATGGCAAGTACATGCAAATTATGGTGGTGCCATATGCAGTACAGTTGTATGGCAAGTAAATGCAAATTATAGTGGTGCCATATGCAGTACAGTTGTATGGCAAGTAGATGCAAACTATAGTGGTGCCATATGCAATACATTTGTATGGCAAGTAAATGCAAACTATAGTGGTTCCATATGCAGTACAGTTGTATGGCAAGTAAATGCAAACTATAGTGGTGCCATATGCAGTACAATTGTTTGGCAAGTAAATACAAATTATAGTGGTGCCATATGCAGTACAGTTGTATGGCAAATACATGCAAATTATAGTGGTGCCATATGCAGTACAGTTGTATGGCAAGTAGATGCAAACTATAGTGGTGCCATATGGAGTACATTTGTATGGCAAGTAAATGCAAATTATAGTGGTGCCATATGCAGTACAGTTGTATGGCAAGTAAATGCAAACTATAGTGGTTAACTTAAGTGGTAAATGAAACTTTAGGATAAATATTGATTGGGATAGGAAACAAAATCACTATTAGCGCCATAGTATTCGGAATATTGATTTGCTATTAGTCGACGTTAGTTTTTATAGCGCGCATGTCAAACGTGTAATGGAAAGGATTTTCTTTTACAAACTTTAACCTTTGATCATAGACAAGACTGGTCAGTTCGTGGACCGTTCTGCCTTTATTATCTCAACATAAACCTAAATTGACCATTCAGCTTCAGGATGTCCAAATGAATTAGTTATAAATTACTTGTATCAACTAAAACAAGCTTTGTAAAGTCTGATAATACTGCCCGATTTTGAGAACGTGAGGTCCACTTGTTTTTTGTGTCTGGTACAATATCGACTTGTAATTAACTTTTTGCAAGAACAGAATGTTTGTATTTGCTTATAAGCTGATTGAGATTGGAAACAACAGAGATACATGGTATATTTATTTGTTCTACAGATAACTCCTAACAAACTGCACAGATCCAGATCTGTCGGCGCATTATGCTACTGCAGATCTGAGTCTGTGCAGTTTGCAGTTGGACTTGTCTTACAAGAGGGTACATACGGTATGGACATTTAAGGATAATGTTCAGGCCGATAATTGAGTAATCAACGAATTGCGGAGATATTGACTTGCAATGCAAATCGTCGATAGATAAAAACGTGAGTTCTCAAAATAATGCAATCCTTGTTTGAATTCTATAATTCATGAGTGTACAGAAAACGCGCTTTCATTAACAACAACTTATAGTCTCATCTCTATACATTTACGATCCAGTTTGCTCATGTGAGAAAGCTAGGTGAGAAAGCCGGTTACAGGCGTGTGGCCCAATGACATGATTAGGTATCACATTTCCTTTGACTATACTAATGTCAAGTAGAATGGAAGCACGTTTGCAATTTATTCCTGATTATGATCTAAACCACATTATTTGATATAAAATTAGACAAACTAATCCTTGATCTGGTATGGTTCCATAATCCAAACGTCAAGGTCTGAATATGTAAGGAGGAACTCAACAAATTCCCGTTCCTTTAAAAACATGAATTCCATTATTTTCTGTTTTGATGGCATAGTCCTACTTTAACTTCATACATTTCAAAATGCACTGAAACGAACACCATTTGTTAAAAACTTTTTTCGATTTCTAGTCTCTCCCTTTCTACCGTAGGTTTAAGGCAAGCTTTGTGTTGGAGGTATAATTTATGTTCCTTCTTGTGCAAAGGTGATAATGAACACGCTATAAAGCCGTTTATGGTTCTCCAACTTGATTTATGTCTCATAACTCTCCCTTTTCACTAATTATCTCGGCATGTAATTTATATAGCCCGAGTATGCTTTCGGTGTGAAAGGAAACCTCAATGTTATTTTTTTAATTCATTGACAAAAGAAAATAATTCTTTGTTATAACATCTTAAATTTCTCCAATAACTATTATTTTGAAAACCAAATTTGTATTATATCAAGGATCACAAAATGTCATGACATCCCTAACGCATATAAAATGTGAAAATTTACAATTTTGTTCTGTCGTTTTATAATTTCTGAAATAGCAATAAATTCTCATTGATCTTAGTTATATAGCTTGATACGTATTATTTTTAATTTCCTCACTGATGATGATAATACTGCTCTCTCTCTCTCTCTCTCTCTCTCTCTCTCTCTCTCTCTCTCTCTCTCTCTCTCTCTCTCTCTCTCTCTCTCTCTCTCTCTCTGTTAAAATGCCCACAATATTGCGTAATTTAAAACATTCATATTATGTCATTGGAATCGATGTGTAAGTGAAATTGAAGCAGGCATTACCATATATAAAATCAGAAGTGTAATGACAATTTACAGAAAATGTCTAGTAATGGGAATCTTTCACACAGCAAGTTTCAATGCCTTCTGAATGGAAGAATATCAGACTTCATGAAGAGAGAATGTTTCCTTATCTAATGTGTTCATCCAGAAAAGTGAAAATTAAACAACACTCTCAAAATAACGCATTATTTTCTGCGTATGATATATCTCTAATTGTTGAAAAGAAATACCCAAAACTGTTGACAAAATTAACTATTATAAGTCAAATCCTAATGAAAACAGATGATAATAGTTAATCAAGAAGTTTCTATTAATGAATAACACCAGCAGTCAACTATTTCTGAGGTCAAATTTGGATGTTTTACTTCAGTTTTGTCTGGTGTTTTATAGTAAAAACAGCACTGTACAGTTATTTAGGGCTGAAACAATTGGAGAAAAAAAATATTCAAAGACACACCATGGTAACCGAAAAATGGTTGTTAAATTATAGGATTCAAACCCGCACCAATCACTAATGACATGCATAAGTGAGCATCAGGGTCTATTTTATATCCACAAAAGCCAAAGGGGGCGGGAGAATGATTAAATTTGATGGTACAAGTTTATGTTCTGACATAACAAAATAAATCAAGGTAAATATTTTTGTGTAGCATGTTGCACACGAATTTCTATTTCTTGGAGTCGAAAGTTTGAATAACGCTAGAAAATATTTTACAGTTGCAAAACTTCTATTCTCTATACTTTGCCGCACTGTGCAAGGTCTACAATATGTCATCTGGAGATGAAAAAACGTGATTTACGGTCGTAAAGACGCCAAACATGAAGTAAGATGTCAAAACTGATTTATTGCCTTATATTATTATTCAGACAGTTTGTAATGTTGATTATGTACGGTTGTAATTTTCTTTCATCTTGTATCGTTTGCATGATTCATTCTCTCTAAAAAAAGGGATTAAATCCTGACTCAAAAAATATTGAACGAAATACTACTACTACTACTACTACTACTACTACTACTACCAGTACAATTACTACTAGTAGCTACTACTACTACTACTAATGTTACTAACAATGATATATATATATATATATATATATATATATATATATATATATATATATATATATATATATATATATATATATATATATATATATCACAATTAGAAAAATCTGGACTGAATGGAAATTAATTTCACTAAAAGTTAGACCTGACTTTGTACTTGTTAAAATGAGTACAGTGAGTTGAAATCTCTCTAGTAGACAGATGTGCAAATTCTTGTTTAAAAAAAACCCCCAAAACAACACTCCACTCGTGCGATGTTTGTCAATATTAATTCTAAATTAACAGTGATTTACAACCAAACGAACAATTCAGAAAATATGTTAATCTCGCACATTCGTCAGAAAGTTGTATTGTACAATTCTCACAAATTGCCCATCAGTCTAACACACAGTTTAGCGTTTGAAAATGACGTGCTCCAACAGTCATATTTGAAAATGTATTTTCATCTAAATTTACTGAATAAGAGTTCATCCCAAACAATTTGTAGAAATATTTTAATTTAAAAGAATATCAATATTTTCATGCATGATTGATTTCACAGTTTTTATAAATTTCGTTAAAATGAATTACAGTTAGTATAACCATAAATGCTGGTACAGGTCAATATAAAAGATAAGATCACCGCCTACTTTCCGGTACGATACGGCCAACGGAAGTACTTTTTCAGGGCTAATAAAAATGTAGACAGTGTTCAGATTTATGTTCCTAGACGATTAATATGTAAAAGGTTTATTTATTCTTAAGAGTTTTCTTTCTATCCTTACAGAAAGGACAGTGCTAATAGGGCTTATAATCTCACGCCGCGGTTAATTGAAGATTGTAAAAATATTCCTATCTCTGAAGATGATAAAAAGCATACTGCAAAAATCAAACTTGCAAAATCATAGCAGTTGCAATATTTAAGTGAGTTATATGCATTATGTTCAATATGTATTGTGTTCTTCCAACCATCGTAAGATCGTTCTGGTGAAGTACAGAACTGTTCAGGATACAAAATAAGTTTGCCATGCTTGAGTAACCACTGTTAAATCTTTCAAACTAGTCAGTTGTTCAAAGATTTTTCTCCATGAAATTAATTATTTTTTTTACGATAATGTTCGAAACGGTAACTGTCAACCGCATTAAGTAAATCACACAACAGCTGACGACATTACAGAAGAAACATTTATGACGCGTTAGCTACAACAATATAAAGTTGTGACCCTGTTCATTTTAAATGTTTTTCTTACGATTCCTGATATATCAGGTACCAATTAAACGCCCGTTGAACGCGGGGTTTTACAATAATCCTAACCACTGACCTTACTTAATCAGGTAAACCAAGTTTAGACATCATCATATATACGTCAATACGTTGTAATACAATTATATTGCTGTATTAAACAACGTGATGTAAATAACAACACGCATGCGACCTAGGTGTACCGTGCATTGAGTTCCTAGTTCTTAGTTGTTCACTTCTTACCAATATAACAATAATGATAATATTGCCTATCCACTTTGCATCTTAAATACATTAATGCATGTTATGCTTCCTGCCTCCCTCCCTCTCCGTCCCCCTCACTCTCCCTAACATTTCTTGCACACTCTTTAAAACTGTTGACCGTCACAATGCTCATTTTTCTTGACATAATGTAGTGTATTGTACAGTCGATGCTCTTGATAATAAAGCTCGTTTCATTTAATTATGAGTTACGATTCAATAACTTACAGATCATCGATCATTTAGAACAAATTCTATCCACTTCAAACAATGAAAAAAGCAGTGTATATGAAATCCATTTGGATAAATAATGGCATAAATGTTTTGTTATTTTCTATCGAACATATGTTGATCAAGATTTGTATTCTAGAACAGGGACCTGAATTATGTGATGAAAATTTCTTTTTAGTTATTTTATGGTCGATATCATGACAAAAGAATTTTGAAACAATATCTGATCCTGATCGTTACGAAAAGTCTTTCTTACGTTCTACTTTGAATGGGCTTTTTATTTTCCATCTGAATACGCGAAGTATTACAAATAAATTCAATAAAATTCTCAACTTAGCAGAGAGACTGAAAATACTTTGTTTCACGATAACTCACACAGATTTCAATATAACTATATCCGAATCGACGGATACCGTTAGCTCTAACGGATTTATACTACCGGATTATTTATACTAATTTACGTAATGGACTCATTATCACTCCGTTGAAGAACCGATCTTGAATCACAAATTGATGAAATCATCTGAGTTGAAGTTTTAGTGAAAACCATTAAAGGTTCTAGTTTGTACTATATGGAACATTTGGATATTCTTTTGGTGTATGGTTAAACTCTTAGTGTAGCATTATATTAAACACAACATGCTATTCCTCTTGGTAAATGAAATATAGATTTCCCAAAAGTGTTACCATCTGTTGTCGTGATGTATTAACTGTAAATAACCTGCATAATGTATTTACTGAACTAACTCAAATATCACAACCAAATCAAATATCACAGACTAGAAGATCACTCCTGGATCACGTGATTATAAGGGACCGCACACATGTGATTGGAGTCGGGTGTGGTCTTCGCTAAAATTTATATCAGTGTAAGTGATCATGGAGCCACGTTTGTTGTAATAGATAAACATGTTATGGTCAGTTTAACTTTTCAAGTGAAGTTTGCAAATGCTGATAAAATATGTAATCTTGTTTAAACAACAAATTGGACTCAACAGTTAGTCGTACTGTTGTTGTAGCATGCGAACTTTTACATCTACTCTTCTAAATCTTGCTAAATATGTATCTCACTAAAAAAGGGTCACGATTAACCCCCATGCCAAACCGTGGTTTACGTCAGATTTAAAAAGGGTCACGATTAGGCCCCATGCCAAACCGTGGTTTACGTCAGACTTAAAAAGGGTCACGATTAGGCCCCATGCCAAACCGTGGTTTACGTCAGATTTAAAAAGGGTCACGATTAGGCCCCATGATAAAACGTGGGTTACATTAAAATTATAAAAGACGACGAAGCCCTATGATAAACAGTGGTTTACATGAGAATTAAAAAAAGAGACATGATTAGGCTATGTGATTAGCCGTCGTTTACATCAGATTTAAGAAAGAGATACGGTTAGGCTATATGATAAACCATGGTTTACATCATAATTTAGGCTAGAGATAAGAAAAATAAGAAAGAGACTGACTGTGAACTTATGCGCTCATAATCGAAAACCCAAACTATTATTTTAAAAAATACAATGATCAGATAAATATAGTTGTAAGTGTGAAAAAGAGAAACAACTTAGAAATAATTTTGTTTAAAACTTAATGACTTTTTAATTTCTTTGAAACCTTTACATCTTTGACTTTCATGGAACATGTCGAGGCAATAAGTACATTCTTTAAAGACATCGATCCTATTGCATCCACTCAGACTTTAGGACCGATCATGTAAATTTGGTACGAGTGATCACCAAACGAGTGTGCGCTGCTGAACTCGTACTTGTGCTCTGTTATACGTTTGAATAAATAATGACTAACTATTAAGGCGTTTGAAGCTAGAAATCACCTTATTATTTCTAATATTATTATTGATATACAAGAAAGTATAGACGTAATAACTAGTCTTGACCTAAGCAAAACTGCTTCAAATTAGTCATAAACTTTTAAAATGTAATTAAAGACATGTCTGTTCCTTGAAAATATTAATGACTAATGTGTTCCAAGCACAGTGAAAGCTAGCGTATGCCACCCTGAGGTATAAGAAAAGAGACAAAAATGCCATGGCTATATGTAATGATTTACCAAATCACACACACACACACGCGCGCGCGTGCAAGAAAATGATTTAACATCTCAATCAGTATTTCTTCCAGGCAGTTCATGAACTCATCAACTAAAAAAAAATGTTTTATTTTTTCTGAAACCACTCGATTAATGTTCGTTGGTTTTAGTAACGTGTTTTGAAGAGTATAAGGTCAAGGTTTAGTTCATAAGTTTTGAAAAATATGGAATTGAAGATATTATATATCAGGGCTCAAACACTAACAAACCTCTACTAAAAAGTTAATATTTAAAACAAAGTCGAAATGCAGTATATAAAATCTGTCAACTAACTGCTGGAGTCCAAAAGGTTCCGTGGGGTTTCCAGGTGGCCAAGTGATCGAAGGCGCTTCCACCTCTGTCTGCGTAAGTTCAAGTCTCGGATCGACCAACGCGACAACGCGTGCCACTAGCTTCCCACGAATCAATGTTGTTTTTTTTCAGGGGTCATCGCTTATTTTTCCTCCGCCAAAAATACTGGGCGTCATTTTTATCCCATCAAGTGCTGAGAAATCGAACAATAAATCAACGTTCCGTGCTGGGGCCTTTACCATTTCTTATCCATGCATTATTTAGTGCAGAAGCTATTTGTTTTTCTGGCGACTTTTTCCTTGTAGAGCAATATAAACACTCAGCTAAAAAAACGTAATGCATGAGCAAATGACTGGCTTATTTTTAGCTGTTAGAAAACATGCAAATTAATAACAGGCAAAGTGACTTTTCCTTTCTGAAGAACCCTTTCGATAGCATGAAATTATCTCCCTTACGATACTAGTACGCTTACGCTTTAAATATCGTTTGCAAAACACCATTGATTAAACAATATATACTATTCATATGTCCAATTGTATAATATGTTTCTCATGTCTGGAATAATTGCTACTTTTAAGATTCGGACATTAAATAAAAAAATCATTTTGAAGCCGTACAAATCGTTTCAGGTCTATATATTTGTTGTTATAGAAAGTCTCGTTACTAGCTGTAATAGAAAGTCTCGTTACTAGCTGTAAAACTCTGTACAACTGTATATCTATACAACCAAGGAAATTGAAGATATTATGCACAATGTATTCAATTATTAATAATCAAGTGCCTAACTATTAAAGCGATATTCATGAGGAAAGCAGATCTGAGATATCTCGTTATCGTTTGCGTAACTCACATAGCATCGCACCAATATTTACAAACATTGGGATATTTCAGACGTCCATTTTTATATCTACGATTAGTCTCAACACTCTCCTGGTGTAACTCTAGATTTAGTGTCGAAAGGTAAAGTCGGACAAAGTAATGAAACACGTTTTTTAATGACGCAAAATATTCAGAAATATATCCAGGAAACTATGCGTTGTCAATACTTACAATGATAATCTAAGTCATACGTCTACATAAATACCTGTGAATGAAATGAACATGATGACTAAACTTCTTACCACACCCCTGTCTCATTAATTGCCTATTTGCATAATTAATTACCTGTATATTTATTTTTCTTTTCATTTTAAATGTTCTGTGTCTTTAACTATACAAAATTTAATTTAAAACAAAAAACGTATCCATTTGTGTCTGTTTTAGAAAATACCTAGATGAGTTAAACAGCTAGCACACACACACACACACACAATATATATATATATATATATATATATATATATATATATATAGATATAGATATATATATATATATATATATATATATATATATATATATATATATAGTTTACGGATACTTTTACGACAAGTTGTTGAAGAGTTATCTTTCCGGTGTCATGTTTTTCGATTTCTTGCGTCGCTTCTAAAGCAGTCATAGAACGTATACTTCGAATATAATTATACTATTTTTTTTTTTAAAAAAAAGAAACCAGAATAAGGTGAGAAAAGCAAGTGTGGCAAACAGCAATGCAATAATACTCGTGTATAATTTTTCATATCCAAAACAAAGATAATTACAGGAAACCAATATTAAAATAGTCGTGTTATTTTTAGCTGCGCCAGATAGCCCTGTGTGACAGAAGAAAGTGTTTAATAAATAAAACCATAAAGAACATTTTTGTAAAAAATAATACATATATTGAGATTTGTACATGCTACATGGAGCGAATATTTTAATCGGAGCAACGGATAAAATTCTTAGCTAAATACGAAAGAACAGAAGGATAGCATGTCTACTACATTCCTTTCTGTTCGTTAAATAAGCAAATCTGCAGCTCAACTGAGTGCATTACTCACGATTTCTTGGTATTTTTTTCTAGCTAATCTAATCCATACAAGATAAATTTCTACCAAGTTAAATTACTAAATGTGTATTGTGATATATTGTCGTTTTGATACACATAAAATTCGACCACTTTATAAATTCTCATTTTAAACATTTTTCTTCGCGACTCTTTTGCTTATTGTTATAACGAACGAAAGTGTTATCAAATTTGTCCCATAAGAAACGGGCAAATGTGTACGCAGGTGCACATTCCACACTCAAATTTATCCAGGATATCACGTGTTGATATGCTGAAAACGTTCAATTTACAAAAGATTTAAGATGTTCTAAGGATAATTTGGCTAAATCAAAACCTGGCACTCTGAAATTGAGCCTCCATGCATGTACTTTGTTTAGAATCAAGACGTATATCCATCGTCACTGAATTTCCCTACATTCCATGAAGTCATTCCGATTTCCCACACGTGCTATCTCTTTGATGCCCGTTTCGTTTATTGCTGGTTAAATTCTATTCTGAGCCAAAGAAGTACAAAATTGTCAGCTACTTCATCACGCGGCTAAAGAAGAAGGAAAATAACTGTCGTTCTAAAGCAGTTTTAATATAATTTACATCATTGAATGTGACTTATATTATTGTTTTAATTCGTGGGTTCTTGTACATCTCCTGAGTAATTTGTACCAGATTATACTATAAATACAATACAATAGCCTAACTTGAACTTATCTGTTATTGGCTCCCTTATAGCTGCTCATTCGTTTGTGTGCATTTGGTTAATTATATTGCGTGATTTCATGGGAAATCTCTAATATATTTAACTACGTTAAGTGTGTGTGTGTGTGTGTGTGTGTGTGTGTGTGTGTGTGTGTGTGTGTGTGTGTGTGATTTGGATTTTTAATGTAGCTTTAACAATTTTTCAGCCGAATCGCTACGATGTCTGTAGTGAGGCAGTTTATAGTGATGTCTAGAACTGGGGCATCATGCCGCAGATACGTAGTATGATGCCCCTACCCAGTCACATTATCTTGACACAAGGCCGACCAGTCAAACACTAACCTCTTATGCTGAGCGCCAAGTGAGGCAGCTGTTACTAACATTTTTGTAAGTCTTTGGTATGACTCGACCGGGAATTCAACCCACGACTTACCGTGTCCGAAGCGGACACTCTAATTTCTAAACTACCGGAGGTTAAGAATACTTTCCAAAAAATTAATAAAATTTAGTTCAATGAACTATCAAAGTCTAGAACAAAATGTCAAGTAATATTATAAGGCAGTGAAAATGATATTGCACCTTTTGTTGTTGATATTATTATTATTATTATTATTATTATTATTATTATTATTATTATTATTATTATTATTATTATTATTATTATTATTATTATTAAGGCATCTAAAAATGTTTAGCTTCTGCTGCGTGATGCGATTAATTGTTTTTCAGTTTTACCGCCAACCTATGGGAATCTACTAGCAAGTTTTCTCACATATCGGAAACTCAAACCCAGCCAGAACTGAGACGGCAGTGATCGGTGAAGGTTAGCACATTAGATTACTTGGCCACTCGTGGCTAATCGATTTGTGTCGCCGTGTATCGGCTAAATATGGTTAACAATTTTTATGACTATAATCATCATTATCATCAACATCATCGTCGTCGTTGTCGCCATTATTATGAAACCTATTGCTGCTAATGTTTAGCTGCTAACAGAAATTATAATAATGATACTACTACTACTACTACTACTACTACTACTACTACTACTACTACTACTACTACTACTAATAATAATAATAATAATAATAATAATAATAATAATAATAATAATAGACGATTCCAGAGAAGGTTGCAAGCAGACGATCTTCTGCATATTATACCTAGACGATGAGCAACCTGTGTTTTACCTATATGCTATGACAGAAATTGGCCATTTTGACAAAGGCACACAGGGGCAAAATCAACATTGTAAATAATAATAATAATAATAATAATAATAATAATAATAATAATAATAATAATAATAATAATAATAATAATAATAATAATAATAATAATAATGATAATAATAATAGTGTTTGCTTGTAATATATGTCACTGGCTCATGATACATATCCACACATCATGCGGTAAAAAAGACGTTATAGTGCGTAACAAAGAACATTGCATGTATAAGAAGTAATATACATGAATGAAAGTAATAATTATTGCCTTTTTCGGATATAGGTGAGATACAAGTATGTACTGCACAGTAGTCAAACAAACGGATTTAAGGGTAATCCTAAAGCTTGTGTGGAGCGAGATTTGTGATACTGATCTAAAGTCTTATGAAGCAGGAATGGTTGATAAAACGGTTTCTCTAATTGTTAAGGCTTTTATAGTAAACATTACTAAATTAGTCATCAGAATTTTACTAGTATCATTGTGTATAAAGTCCCTAAATTTATCTAAAATTTTATATACAAAGATAGGTAAGTATTTTCTTTCTATTTCTCCATACATCAGACAAACAGTAATAAAACAGAATTCATTTTCGATGCTAATGTGACAAATTTGACACAATCTTTCCTCATTGCAAATGCTTTCATATCTTCCGGTATTACCTCTGATTGGCAAGTTCCCCACCCTTAGCGAAGAGATAATATAACAGAGATTGCTATCTCCCAAGAATTCTAGATATGTTTGACAAATAAATTTTACTCCCAATGACATACAGAAGCGCAGTCTTTCCATCGACTTAATCTCATCCTGCAACTTTGCCTAAAATATCTTCACATCTCTGACTGAACAATCCAAGAAATATATTTTCATCATTCACGGCCTGAGTACACCAACCATTGCCAAATTCAAATGTAAATAAAAGCTTTTTAACATAGCTAGGCCAGCAATCACCCCCTCCCATCTTAACTGTAAATTAAATTGTAAATTGTACCAATGTTTAGGATATCTGTCTTCTGGCATTTTCAGAATTCTTTGCCAATATTTCAAAAAACGTTTATGTCTTATACATTGCATACAAATTCTTCCTAATTTAAATGCGTTTGGAGTAGACTTAGTTGTACCAAGGATGAATTTACAAAATGATTTGAGCTTTTTCAATTTTTTTTATCACACACACACACCCTCCTCCCAAACCTCAGCTCCATAATTAAGTATGGGTGCTATCTTCGCGTCAAAGAGACGAAGCGATCCAGTTACGGGTAATCTGCAATATTTTTAAAGACTTTGTTTCAATATATGCATAACTTTTTGCGCATGCAAGGATTGAGTTTTCTGGCACATATATCAGGAGTTTCGTTTTAAGAAAATATGCATCCTAACTGTTTATACGATGATTCAATCTTTACCTCTGTATGACTACAGTCCTCCTTTTCGTAACGTCTCTGAGATAGCCACTTCTGCGATATAAAACCACTCTTGTTTTTTTTTCTTCGATATTCACCAATACGTTTGCAATCTATTTAGCATATTTTGAAACTGGTGAGTAGTGTCAGCAAGGACAATTAAATCGTCTGCATACAAGAGTGAAAATGGTTTTAGGGTTTTCTACATACACTCCCCAGTTTCCTTCAGCTAAAAAGGGTTTTAAATTATTCAAAAATAAAGAAAAGAGTAAAGGCAATAAAACAAAATCTTGTCACACGCCCCAAAGGCAATTAAACACATCGTTAATAAGAATGTTGGACTTAGCACGTGCTTTTACATCAATATAAATTGCCCTAATGATTTTTAAAATTATCCACTAATATTTTCGCTAATAAGCTTTTGGTAAACGTCTCTCTATCTTATCATACCCCTACCTTTTCTAAATAATTTTACAAGTTAATGTATATAATATAAATATGTGTAATACCCCGTTCTAAATCCTGCTTGCTCTTTGCCCAGTAATTAGTTTTTCCGGCACCCTTTCGTTTATTCTGTTATTGTAAAAACTTTGATTGATACAGATAGTAGACTAATGCCTTTGTAATTGAAGGTTTCATTTGCATCCACTATCTTCTAAATTGGTTATGATGATAGCCGTTGACAAATATTCTAGATAATATCCAACATCGAATAGTTTATTAATTAATATTGGTGCAATTATGTTGCTCGTACATATAAAGAAATTGCTGGATAAAGCATCTATTCCCCCAACTTTGTTATATTTTAATTTACTCAATGGTAGGCGTACCTCTTATTCAGTGATTGTTCTATCTAAAGTCTCGTGAATTACTTGAATATCTTCAGTTCTCTGTATCTGGTCAAAAGAACTGGAAAAATTAATACTTCCTAAAAATATTCATTCCAAGTTGCAGACGTGATACTGTTTTGCATACCAGTACTTGGGTTCTTTACAAAGCGCTTTTTCTTGCTTCTTGTTACAGATTTATACATAGTTCTATAAAAAGTGTTTCACTTGAACGTTATAATCTAAACTGTTTTAGATATCTTAAGGCTTTGCTTTTGGCGTTCGTGCAAGCTTATTAGGCCAAGGCTGACAACAATTCTTCTTGGAGATGACACAGATATAATTTGCTTTTTGTTGATTGTTTTCGTTGTGCTTGCTGCATCATTATAAATATCATTAATTGTTTCGAAGTAGTAGCTTCACTAGGGTTGGTGTCACCTAGTGCGGAAACATGATGTCTCTCCCCCCGCACAAAAATTCAAACTAAAAGTATAGACAGTTATGTACGCTAATACATGGAGTCACCTCCTGCACAAAAATTGAAAACCTTTATAGACATTAGACAGTCATTTTGGTATCACCTCCTCTGATGGTGTCACCCGTTACGGTCAACTCTTTCTCCCCGACGCCAGTTTCGACGCAGTCATTAAGTTTTGTTAAAGTTTACAGTATTTAAAATCTTGTCCATATTTTGAGATAATAGATCTTTGCTATTGTGGATAAGAGATAGACCTTCTTTGTTCCATATGTATTTATTTATTTCATTACCCACAGAGACGCATAAAGTCTTTTGCTATACTTTACCTATGTAGACAAGTGAAAATACCTTGGGCATGTGTATTGATTCCAATCTATCATCTACGTCAAAGGATGATATATTTTTTAAACACAAACGTCGGCTAAGACATAATCTGTTGTTGAGGCCGAATTGCCATGCAGAAATGTAAATTTCCCTATCCCTTTATTTGATCTACATCTACTTTTGGCGATTATCAGTCGAGTCGGTTTGCATAGCTGTAGAAGTTTTTCTCCATAGTGATTTATCTCCCTTATGTCTTGTTGATAAGCCCGATCAAACGTTTCTTCGTCTTCAGTATAAAGTCCTGATTGAGGTCAATAATACAACCCTATTTGATAAAATCTGGTTCCGTACCAGTATAGGCATTACAATCACATGCAATTACTATTTTATAGTCAGCATATTTCATTTTTAGGGAAGCTAACTAAATTTCTACCACTGCACATAAATTTTGTTCAGAATGAACAGAGGAGTTTTCAGATGATAGACAAAACCAAATTTAAGTTCCACTTCAGTATGCTAGCCTTATATGAAACAACTAACCACATAATATTTTTAGGAACTTCTTTCTCTATGAAATATTAAAATGTTTAAATGCTTGAATAGGGGTTCACGAACAAAAATCGAGATCCCCCTGAATTTCTTTTGGCAGATTGTGATTTTAATTCTTACGCTGTCAAATTTGTTTTAAAAACCGTTAATATTCAACTGATTGATAGTTTGTGCTCATGTTTCAACAAAGACTATAATATACAATTTTTAAACATAATTAATAAAATCTGACCTCTCTTCTCTTGAATGTTTCCCACATAAAACATATATTCCATACCAACCAACCTAGAACTGAAATAGAACCGTTCTCCTAACACATATTTGTAATCCTCGGCCAGAGTCCTGTCTTTCGTCTACAAGAACAACATCGTTTGTAACCTCTTCAAATACATAACGTGCAAAAGTCTAATATTAGCTTGTCATATTTGTAGAAAGCATGTTTCCCTTGTTCAATGGCTTCTTTCTTTTCAATGTCGGGTACAGATTGATACGAACTTTTCTCATTCGGAAAGGAAAATGTCAGTTATATGTACGTTGTCTGGTCTGCAAGCTACCGCTATGTCTTCATTCTCAGACGTGGTCCTCGAGGCTGTTTCACTGGCTTCTTTCCTATCGTCTCAGCACATTCACTTTCTCCTTGTCTTTATAATTTGAAAATTTGACAATCATGGGTCTTGGGCTTTTTTTTTTTTATCTCAGCCAATGGACTCTTTCAACGTCTATCCTCTCTGAATCTAAACCAAGGGAATTACACATTCATTGAACTTTCTGCATCCATCCACATATCTTTGCGGATTGCGGGCACATTATAAAACACTAGATTCTCTCGACGGGAATACGCCTATTGTTGCTCAAGCTTTTGTCTGTTCGCCTGTAGTCGTGTTTCCAATTCATTAACTTTGTCAGGTTCTCAGTCATCTTGTGTAGGACCATATTCTGATTAGCAAGCAATTCATTTTTGTTTTAATGCTCAACTATGAAACATTCAAAAGATATAAAACTCATTCATTATATTTCCTTGTTTCATTTCTATCTCGAGCATTAAATTTCTCAAGTTTGGATCAATTGTTTCTGCAGAATCTATAAAGGTATCATTATCATTTCTTTCCTTTCCCTTTCGGTCATACTATATGCTAAGCTTTCCGTCATACTATGTGCTGAGCATTCCGTCATACTATGTGCTGAACTTTCAATCATACTATATGCTGAGCTTTCCGTCATACTATATTCTGAGCTTTCCGTCATTACTATGTGCTGAATTTTCAATCATACTATATGCTGTGCTTTCCGTCATACTATATGCTGAGCTTTCCGTCATACTATGTGCTGAACTTTCAATCATACTATATGCTGAGCTTTCCGTCATACTATGTGCTGAACTTTCAATCATACTATATGCTAAGCTTTCCGTCATACTAAGTGCTGAACTTTCAATCGTACTATATGCTGAGCTTTCCGTCATACTATATGCTGAGCTTTCCGTCATACTATATGCTGAGCTTTCCGTCATACTATGTGCTGAACTTTCAATCATACAATATGCTGAGCTTTCCGTCATACTATGTGCTGAGATTTCCGTCATACTATGTGCTGAACTTTCAATCATACTATATGCTGAGTTTTCCGTCATACTATGTGCTGAACTTTCAATCATACTATACGCTGAGCTTTCCGTCATACTATGTGCTGAGATTTCCGTCATTACTGTGTGCTGAGCTTTCCGTCATACTATGTGCTGAGATTTCCGTCATTACTATGTGCTGAGATTTCCGTCATTACTATGTGCTGAGCTTTCCGTCATACTATGTGCTGAGCATTCCGTCATTACTATATGCTGAGCTTTCAATCATACTTTATGCTGAGCTTTCCGTCATACTATGTGCTGAACTTTCAATCATACTATATGCTGAGCTTTCCGTCATACTATGTGCTGAGATTTCCGTCATTACTGTGTGCTGAGCTTTCCGTCATACTATGTGCTGAGATTTCCGTCATTACTGTGTGCTGAGCTTTCCGTCATACTATGTGCTGAGATTTCCGTCATTACTATGTGCTGAGATTTCCGTCATTACTATGTGCTGAGCTTTCCGTCATACTATGTGCTGAGCATTCCGTCATTACTATATGCTGAGCTTTCAATCATACTTTATGCTGAGCTTTCCGTCATACTATGTGCTGAACTTTCAATCATACTATATGCTGAGCTTTCCGTCATATTATGTGCTGAGCTTTCCGTCATACTATGTGCTGATTTTTCAATCATATTATATGCTGAGCTTTCCGTCATACTATGTGCTGAGCTTTCCGTCATACTATGTGCTGAACTTTCAATCATACTATATGCTGAGCTTTCCGTCATACTATGTGCTGAGCTTTCCGTCATTACTATATGCTGAGCTTTCCGTCATACTATGTGCTGAACTTTCAATCATACTATATGCTGAGCTTTCCGTCATACTATGTGCTGAGCTTTCCGTCATTACTATATGCTGAGCTTTCCGTCATACTATATGCTGAGCTTTCCGTCATACTATGTGCTGAACTTTCAATCATACTATATGCTGAGCTTTCCGTCATATTATGTGCTGAGCTTTCCGTCATTACTATGTGCTGAACTTTCAATCATACTATATGCTGAGCTTTCCGTCATACTATGTGCTGAGCTTTCCGTCATTACTATGTGCTGAACTTTCAATCATACTATATGCTGAGCTTTCCATCATTACTATGTGCTGAGCATTCCGTCATTACTATGTGCTGAGCTTTCCGTCATACTATGTGCTGAGCATTCCGTCATTACTATATGCTAAGCTTTCCGTCATACTATGTGCTGAGCATTCCGTCATTACTATGTGCTGAGCTTTCCGTCATACTATGTGCTGAGCTTTCCGTCATTACTATGTGCTGAACTTTCAATCATACTATATGCTGAGCTTTCCCTCATACTATGTGCTGAGCTTTCCGTCATTACTATATGCTGAGCTTTCCATCATTACTATGTGCTGAGCATTCCGTCATTACTATGTGCTGAGCTTTCCGTCATACTATGTGCTGAGCATTCCGTCATTACTATATGCTAAGCTTTCCGTCATACTATGTGCTGAGCACTCCGTCATTACTATGTGCTGAGCTTTCCGACATTACTATGTGCTGAGCTTTCCGTCATTACTATGTGCTGAGCTTTCAATCATACTATGTGCTGAGCTTTCAATCATACTATGTGCTGAGCTTTCCCTCATACTATGTACTGAACTTTCCGTCATTACTATGTGCTGAGCTTTCCGTCATACTATGTGCTGAGCTTTCCGTCATTACTATGTGCTGAACTTTCCGTCATTACTATGTGCTGAGCTTTCCGTCATAACTATGTGCTGAGCTTTCCGTCATTACTATGTGCTGAGCTTTCCCTCATAATATGTACTGAACTTTCCGTCATTACTATATGCTGAGCTTTCCGTCATTACTATGTGCTGAGCTTTCCGTCATACTATGTGCTGAGCTTTCCGTCATTACTATGTGCTGAACTTTCCGTCATTACTATGTGCTGAGCTTTCCGTCATAACTTTGTGCTGAGCTTTCCGTCATTACTATGTGCTGAGCTTTCCCTCATACTATGTACTGAACTTTCCGTCATTACTATATGCTGAGCTTTCCGTCATTACTATGTGCTGAGCTTTCCGTCATTACCCTGTGCTGAGCTTTCCGTCATTACTATATGCTGAGCTTTCAATCATACTATGTGCTAAGCTTTCCGTCATACTATGTGCTGAGCTTTCCGTCATTACTATGTGCTGAGCTTTCAATCATACTATGTTCTGAGCTTTCCGTCATACTATGTGCTGAGCTTTCCGTCATTACTATGTGCTGAGCTTTCCGTCATTACTATGTGCTGAGCTTTCCGTCATACTATGTGCTGAGCTTTCCGTCATTACTATGTGCTGAGCTTTCAATCATACTATATGTTGAGCTTTCCGTCATACTATATGCTGAGCTTTCCGTCATTACTATGTGCTGAGCTATCAATCATACTATGTGCTGAACTTTCCGTCATTACTATGTGCTGAGCTTTCCGTCATTACTATGTGCTGAGCTTTCCGTCATTACTAAATGCTGAGCTTTCCGTCATACTATGTGCTGAGCTTTCCGTCATTACTATGTGCTGAGCTTTCAATCATACTATGTGCTGAGCTTTTCGTCATACTATGTGCTGAGCTTTCCATCATACTATGTGCTGAGCTTTCCGTCATACTATTTGCTGAGACCCGAAAGTTCTGCTACGTTAGTACGGAAACACTAGCCCGAATTTGACTCCAGAGTTACTCATGCACGTAAATAATGTGTTTTGCAAGTTCGACACCAGTTTCTCGGTAAAATCTTGTGGTCTATTAGCATTGAGACGACGCGTATGTAGTATATGGTAGTACATATCGTTTGTGGATGTATTCTGCCACCTTGACTAGATTTTGAGGGTCTCTCCCTAGGTCCAGGACCTGGATTTGTCTCCACTCCATGTACAAAAAACAAGAAAAACAACACACAGTTCACTGCCAGAGATAAATCATTGATTGCTATTTTTGTAACTGATGTAGATTTTAGAGATTTGTTTGGATGAAACATCCAATCCAGCACTTTCACTGCACCAAACCAATACTCAAAATAAAACTTAACAAATGGCACACAATATACTTCAGCTACGTGTAGTGTTCCCCGAAGCCGTTTCTCAAGAGTTTGCTTATATATTTGACCTTTTTGTTCACAATTTCATTCCAAATAAAGTCACTTTTTCAAACATTCATCTATTGATAATATAAAATTTATTATTATTATTATTATTATTATTATTATTATTATTATTATTATTATTATTATTATTATTATTATTATTATTGAAATTGTCTTCCTAATGTATGTTAACATGTTTTTCAAAAAATCACTCACATGAACTACTGTTATTGTACATGTCTTAATTATTCTGGGAATTGTTTGTTTATATAAAATGTAGTCCCTGACCACAGCTGACCTATGTCCAGCTTTTGGGGCCGCTTATCTATCATTCTTTCAACATGAACCTTAAGTGCTACATTAGCTTAGAGTGTCTACATTAATTATACAATTCTCTTGTATCAACACGAGCTTGCTTTGTTATTTCTAAAAACATCATTGGTTGTCGGGGAGATCGAAATTCTGTTTGCTGCCTGCCATAACCAAAACGAAAATAAATAATTAAAAACGAAAGGGACAAATACAAGTGTCATCAACATGACGGGAAGACTATACGTCTCACGGTCTCACGACCGATTTAAGTTCAAGAATGTTTAATTCTAGTAAGCTAATTAGAACAGAATAAAATCTCAAAATGAACCAGCAGTGTCATTACCATTACTACTCGGTTTTACCTCTTTCTAATTTAGACCAATTTAGAGAAGACACAGTACGGTGAGTTTGCCTCTATCTATCTATCTATCTATCTATCTATCTATCTATCTATCTATCTATCTATCTATCTATCTATCTATCTATCTATCTATCTATCTATCTATCTATCTATCTATCTATCTATCTATCTATGTCTGATGCTTCTCTGCCCATGCCTCTCTCTCTCTCTCTCTCTCTCTCTCTCTCTCTCTCTCTCTCTCTCTCTCTCTCTCTCTCTCTCTCTCTCTCTCTCTCTCTCTCTCTCAAATAGGATTTCCATCTAGCCCGAATGGCATCCCCAATTTTCCGAATTTTGAGTTCTTTATCGTTGCTCATGTTCACTGATTACTTATCTCGCTTGTTTGTTGTTTTTGTTTTGTTGCCTGGCCTTTGTTATCTTGGAAAACTTTATGCACGTGCGTCACTGTATCATTCTTGGCCCTCTCTTTGCCTCTTTGCATGCCGCTCTCAGATCAGCATCCTCTTGCCACTTCTTAAAGGCAACCTTCTTGTTCTTTATTGCAGTCTAACCTCTTCTGCCCACTACCGTATTTTTGGTTCTTTCTCGTCTACATATCTTCTTCCCTGAATCCACTACAATTGACTTTAATTTGTCCCACGTTACTTCTCGAACTTCCCTAATTAGCGTATCTACTTCTTGCTTGAATCAAGCCAGATTATCTTCTTTCAGTTTCCAAGTCCTTATACGTTCTTTATGCTTGGTGCTCTTTCCTCTCCATTATTTCACATGCAGCTCTTTATGTTAATTACCAGACCACGGTGATATTTATTGGCCGGCTGACCTAGTCTAGGATGACTTTGCAATCTAAGAAACATGTCCTTTCTGCTTGTCGTACTAGTAGTAGAAGTAGTATATATATATATATATATATATATATATATATATATATATATATATATATATATATATATATATATATATATATATATATATATATGAATAAATATCTTCACAACATTTACTAAATTTCATGAGGTTTTCAGTGACAGTTTATTACTTTTTTGTATTTCAAACAGCATCCTAAAATTACTTTTTTGCACTATCATTTGTTAAATATTTAAATCAATTAGCATTTATTATCACCGTATATGTGTTCTTTGAATGATAAGCGACCTCAGTCGATGATGGTGCAAATATGCGAAGAAACAAAATGATCATCAGTCAATTATCATGGTTTAAGGTTAATAGTATTCTTTGAGTGCCAGCTAGAAAAATAAAGAGAAAAATAACAGATAATGACTATACACACATTGCCTGAATAATTTTGTCATAGTAGATATCTTTCAGTAAAAACCATTCAGATTTTTGAAACATTACAAGAGATCAAATTAGGACCAAATTATTTCTTCTAGTTTTTGGTAGTTTCACATTGGCAGGAGACAGTTTTATAATCGGGCTGAGCGAGTCACTGGATGATGTTGACGGAGTGTTGTCTGAGCTATTACAGTTAACTGTAAATGCTTTAGAAATGCGCTACTCACACTAGGTTCACCGGATTCTTCATGTGAACAGAAATATTAAATAATTTAGTTATTGTTCAGTTTCCTTAAGTTATCCAACGGCTGGGATTTTGTACGCAGAGACCCCCAAAACATTTTTTAAGTGAAAACTGTCACAAGTCATTTTAACATGTCCAGCAGAATTACATTTTTTCTACAGGTGTCGTCAGATTGATACTATTTATGGCTACATACCTGTCCAGGTTTTAAGTTTTGCTTAACTTATCACCCTATTTACACTAGTTTAAAATGTCATTTTAAAAGGACCAAACATCAATTGTATAGGCATTTGTTAAATATTTAATGGAAAAAATAGGTAGATGTGATAAATTTGAGAACTAATTAGACGATTTAGCTGTAATTTATCGTTAGATGTGTTCTAGCATTGAAAGTGTTTTTAAACTTAATAGGACGAAATTATTATTAATTGCCTATTATTTTGAATACTTAAACTGTAACGATGTTTAAATTACCCACGCACCTGTATTGCTTAAAGACTATAGTGATGTTTATTTAAATTACCCACACACGTGTATTGCTTACAGACGATAACGATGGTTATTTAAATTACCTACCCACGTAAATTGCTTACAGACTATAATTACGTTTATTTAAATTACCCACACACGTGTATTGCTTACAAACTGTTACGATGTTTATTGAAATAATGTACACAATCGTGTTACGTGCAATATATGACACGAGCTTTTCGATTTGTTGGATATTTGATGTCATCTAATAAAATGATTAATGAAAATGTCGGGTTGGCTATTGAATGAGAGTTGTTTACAATAGCAGAATTACTGGGTCATAAAGTTTAGATTGCTATCACAGAGAGCAGTGGTAAGACGTCAGTTTGGATTATGTGATGTGATGTGATTATGATTTTTAACCTAGCTTTAACAATTTTTAGTGTATCGCTACGATGTCTGCAGTGTGGCAGTTTATAGATGGTAGACCCCCCACCTTCTATCGAACTAAAACTTACATGAAAGGTTCCTACGTTCCAGTTTACTAATGTACAGATTTTAGTATGTAATGCAATAAGCTAGTCTCTGACTAAAGGAGAAAAAAAATTGGTTTAAGCCCTGAAAATGTCTCAATAAAACCAATTTTAAAATCCTGAATCTAAGTCTGACAATCGTCTAAACAATTTTGATTTAAAATAACATTATTCGATAGCATTTGGCATTTGAATTTAAATATTATTCTATAGTTTTTGAATTTAATTTCAAATGATATTACTCTAAACTAACCAGAAAAAATGCATATGCAAAATGTTTAGACTTACTACTGTTTTAAGGAGACTGTTTTATCAATATCCTAGAATCGCATTTGCCTTTAAAATGACCGTCTGGACATTTAGAATTACATTTGCCTTTATAATGACCGTTTGGACATTTAGAATCACATTTGCCTTTATAATGACCGTCTGGACATTTAGAATCACATTTGCCTTTATAATGACCGTTTGGACATTTAGAATCACATTTGCCTTTATAATGACCGTCTGGACATTTAGAATCACATTTGCCTTTATAATGACCGTCTGGACATTTAGAATCACATTTGCCTTTATAATGACCGTCTGGACATTTAGAATCACATTTGCCTTTATAATGACCGTTTGGACATTTAGAATCACATTTGCCTTTATAATGACCGTTTGGACATTTAGAATCACATTTGCCTTTATAATGACCGTCTGGACATTTAGAATCACATTTGCCTTTATAATGACCGTTTGGACATTTAGAATCACATTTGCCTTTATAATGACCGTCTGGACATTTAGAATCACATTTGCCTTGATAATGACCGTTTGGACATTTAGAATCACATTTGCCTTTATAATGACCGTCTGGACATTTAGAATCACATTTGCCTTTATAATGACCGTTTGGACATTTAGAATCACATTTGACTTTATAATGACCGTTTGGACATTTAGAATCACATTTGCCTTTATAATGACCGTCTGGACATTTAGAATCACATTTGCCTTTATAATGACCGTTTGGACATTTAGAATCACATTTGCCTTTATAATGACCGTCTGGACATTTAGAATCACATTTCCCTTTATAATGACCGTTTGGACATTTAGAATCACATTTGCCTTTATAATGACCGTTTGGACATTTAGAATCACATTTGCCTTTATAATGACCGTTTGGACATTTAGAATCACATTTGCCTTTATAATGACCGTCTGGACATTTAGAATCACATTTGCCTTTATAATGACCGTTTGGACATTTAGAATCACATTTGCCTTTATAATGACCGTTTGGACATTTAGAATCACATTTGCCTTTATAATGACCGTCTGGACATTTAGAATCACATTTGCCTTTATAATGACCGTTTGGACATTTAGAATTACATTTGCCTTTAAAATGACCGTTTGGACATTTAGAATCACATTTGCCTTTATAATGACCATCTGGATATTTAGAATCACATTTGCCTTTATAATGACCGTTTGGACATTTAGAATCACATTTGCCTTTATAATGACCGTTTGGACATTTAGAATCACATTTGCCTTTATAATGACCGTTTGGACATTTAGAATCACATTTGCCTTTATAATGACCGTCTGGACATTTAGAATCACATTTGCCTTTATAATGACCGTCTGGACATTTAGAATGACATTTGCCTTTATAATGACCGTCTGGACATTTAGAATCACATTTGCCTTTATAATGACCGTCTGGACATTTAGAATAACATTTGCCTTTATAATGACCGTTTGGACATTTGGAATTACATTTACCTTTATAATGACCGTCTGGACATTTAGAATCACATTTGCCTTTATAATGACCGTCTGGACATTTAGAATCACATTTGCTTTTATAATGACCGTCTGGACATTTAGAATCACATTTGCCTTTATAATGACCGTCTGGACATTTAGAATCACATTTGCCTTTATAATGACCGTCTGGACATTTAGAATCACATTTGCCTTTATAATGACCGTTTGGACATTTAGAATCACATTTGCCTTTATAATGACCGTTTGGACATTTAGAATCACATTTGCCTTTATAATGACCGTTTGGACATTTAGAATCACATTTGCCTTTATAATGACCGTTTGGACATTTAGAATCACATTTGCCTTTATAATGACCGTCTGGACATTTAGAATCACATTTGCCTTTATAATGACCGTTTGGACATTTAGAATTACATTTGCCTTTATAATGACCGATGGACATTTAGAGTCACATTTGCCTTTATAATGACCGTCTGGATATTTAGAATCACATTTGCCTTTATAATAACCGTTTGGACATTTAGAATCACATTTGCCTTTATAATGACCGTCTGGACATTTAGAATCACATTTGCCTTTATAATGACCGTCTGGACATTTAGAATCACATTTGCCTTAATAATGACCGTTTGGACATTTAGAATCACATTTGTCTTTATAATGACCGTCTGGACATTTAGAATCACATTTGCCTTTATAATGACCGTTTGGACATTTAGAATCACATTTGCCTTTATAATGACCGTCTGGACATTTAGAATCACATTTGCCTTTATAATGACCGTCTGGACATTTAGAATCACATTTGCCTTTATAATGACCGTCTGGACATTTAGAATCACATTTGCCTTTATAATGACCGTCTGGACATTTAGAATCACATTTGCCTTTATAATGACCGTTTGGACATTTAGAATCACATTTGCCTTTATAATGACCGTCTGGACATTTAGAATCACATTTGCCTTTATAATGACCGTCTGGACATTTAGAATCACATTTGCCTTTATAATGACCGTTTGGACATTTAGAATCACATTTGCCTTTATAATGACCGTTTGGACATTTAGAATCACATTTGCCTTTATAATGACCGTCTGGACATTTAGAATGACATTTGCCTTTATAATGACCGTTTGGACATTTAGAATCACATTTGCCTTTATAATGACCGTTTGGACATTTAGAATCACATTTGCCTTTATAATGACCATCTGGACATTTAGAATCACATTTGCCTTTATAATGACCGTTTGGACATTTAGAATTACATTTACCTTTATAATGACCGTCTGGACATTTAGAATTACATTTGCCTTTATAATGACCGTCTGGACATTTAGAATCACATTTGCGTTTATAATGACCGTCTGGGCATTTAGAATCACATTTGCTTTATAATGACCGTTTGGACATTTAGAATCACATTTGCCTTTATAATGACCGTCTGGACATTTAGAATCACATTTGCCTTTATAATGACCGTCTGGACATTTAGAATCACATTTGTCTTTATAATGACCATCTGGACATTTAGAATCACATTTGCCTTTATAATGACCGTCTGGACATTTAGAATCACATTTGCCTTTATAATGACCGTCTGGACATTTAGAATCACATTTGCGTTTATAATGACCGTCTGGGCATTTAGAATCACATTTGCTTTATAATGACCGTTTGGACATTTAGAATCACATTTGCCTTTATAATGACCGTCTGGACATTTAGAATCACATTTGCCTTTATAATGACCGTCTGGACATTTAGAATCACATTTGTCTTTATAATGACCGTCTGGACATTTAGAATCACATTTGCCTTTATAATGACCGTCTGGACATTTAGAATCACATTTGCCTTTATAATGACCGTCTGGACATTTAGAATCACATTTGCCTTTATAATGACCGTCTGGACATTTAGAATCACATTTGCCTCTATAATGACCGTCTGGACATTTAAAATCACATTTGCCTTTATAATGACCGTCTGGACATTTAGAATCACATTTGTCTTTATAATGACCGTTTGGACATTTAGAATCACATTTGCCTTTATAATGACCGTTTGGACATTTAGAATCACATTTGCCTTTATAATGACCGTTTGGACATTTAGAATCACATTTGCCTTTATAATGACCGTCTGGACATTTAGAATCACATTTGCCTTTATAATGACCGTCTGGACATTTAGAATCACATTTGCCTTTATAATGACCGTTTGGACATTTAGAATCACATTTGCCTTTATAATGACCGTCTGGATATTTAGAATCACATTTGCCTTTATAATGACCGTTTGGACATTTAGGATCACATTTGCCTTTATAATGACCGTCTGGACATTTAGAATCACATTTGCCTTTATAATGACCGTTTGGACATTTAGAATCACATTTGCCTTGATAATGACCGTTTGGACATTTAGAATCACATTTGCCTTTATAATGACCGTCTGGACATTTAGAATCACATTTGCCTTTAAAATGACCGTCTGGACATTTAGAATCACATTTGCCTTTATAATGACCGTTTGGACATTTAGAATCACATTTGCCTTTATAATGACCGTCTGGACATTTAGAATCACATTTGCCTTTATAATGACCGTTTGGACATTTAGAATCACATTTGCCTTTATAATGACCGTTTGGACATTTAGGATCACATTTGCCTTTATAATGACCGTTTTGACATTTAGAATCACATTTGCCTTTATAATGACCGTCTGGACATTTAGAATCACATTTGCCTTTATAATGACCGTCTGGACATTTAGAATCACATTTGCCTTTATAATGACCGTCTGGACATTTAGAATCACATTTGCCTTTATAATGACCGTCTGGACATTTAGAATCACATTTGCCTTTTTAATGACCGTCTGGACATTTAGAATCACATTTGCTTTTATAATGACCGTTTGGACATTTAGAATCACATTTGCCTTTATAATGACTGTCTGGACATTTAGAATCACATTTGCCTTCATAATGACCGTCTGGACATTTAGAATCACATTTGCCTTTATAATGACCGTCTGGACATTTAGAATCACATTTGCCTTTATAATGACTGTCTGGACATTTAGAATCACATTTGCCTTTATAATGACCGTCTGGACATTTAGAATCACATTTGCCTTTATAATGACCGTCTGGACATTTAGAATCACATTTGCCTTTATAATGACTGTCTGGACATTTAGAATCACATTTGCCTTCATAATGACCGTCTGGACATTTAGAATCACATTTGCCTTTATAATGACCGTCTGGACATTTAGAATCACATTTGCCTTTATAATGACTGTCTGGACATTTAGAATCACATTTGCCTTTATAATGACCGTCTGGACATTTAGAATCACATTTGCCTTAATAATGACCGTCTGGACATTTAGAATCACATTTGCCTTTATAATGACTGTCTGGACATTTAGAATCACATTTGCCTTCATAATGACCGTCTGGACATTTAGAATCACATTTGCCTTTATAATGACCGTCTGGACATTTAGAATCACATTTGCCTTTATAATGACTGTCTGGACATTTAGAATCACATTTGCCTTTATAATGACTGTCTGGACATTTAGAATCACATTTGCCTTCATAATGACCGTCTGGACATTTAGAATCACATTTGCCTTTATAATGACCGTCTGGACATTTAGAATCACATTTGCCTTTATAATGACTGTCTGGACATTTAGAATCACATTTGCCTTTATAATGACCGTCTGGACATTTAGAATCACATTTGCCTTTATAATGACCGTCTGGACATTTAGAATCACATTTGCCTTTATAATGACTGTCTGGACATTTAGAATCACATTTGCCTTCATAATGACCGTCTGGACATTTAGAATCACATTTGCCTTTATAATGACCGTCTGGACATTTAGAATCACATTTGCCTTTATAATGACTGTCTGGACATTTAGAATCACATTTGCCTTTATAATGACCGTCTGGACATTTAGAATCACATTTGCCTTTATAATGACCGTCTGGATATTTAGAATCACATTTGCCTTTATAATGACTGTCTGGACATTTAGAATCACATTTGCCTTCATAATGACCGTCTGGACATTTAGAATCACATTTGCCTTTATAATGACCGTCTGGACATTTAGAATCACATTTGCCTTTATAATGACTGTCTAGACATTTAGAATCACATTTGCCTTTATAATGACCGTCTGGACATTTAGAATCACATTTGCCTTTATAATGACCGTCTGGACATTTAGAATCACATTTGCTTTTATAATGACCGTCTGGACATTTAGAATCACATTTGCCTTTATAATGACCGTCTGGACATTTAGAATCACATTTGCCTTTATAATGACCGTCTGGATGTGTAATAAAAAACCAATTTTTATCATCAAGAGTATTTCCAAGATTTTCTTCATTACATTTTTAATTTTCAGTACATTTCACCTTTCTCTCTTACACTGTTTAGAGTAGTTTGTCTTTTCCAGTATGCGTTTGTTTACATTCGTCCTGCTGAATTTCAATTTACCAGGCTATGTAGATCGGTTTATAGATTGCATACTTTTATTATCTATTCAAACAAACACAGATTTTCGTACCTTCATAAAAATTCTAACTGTATTAACTAATTCTTCTGGCAGAAAACTGATATAAATAAAAAGAAAAACAATGTCAGGCCCAATATATTCTCTAGTAGATTTGTACGCGTTAATCTACATCAGCTGGATGACGAACTATTTATATTGACTCTGTTGTATACAAGAAATCGTGTATTATTTATAACTTTAAATCTTAAAGTTGTTTAATAATCTTTATTTGAACCTTTTCACAACTTTATTCGGCACTAAATGCCAATTATTGTGTTAAATCTTACACGCACACATACATACATACATACATACATACATACATACATACATACATACATACATACATACATACATACATACATACATACATACATACATACATACATACATATACTTTTATTCCGGAGCCTTCTAGCCTTTTTAGTATTTTCCTGTTTGTCACACTGTCAAATATCTCTTAAAAATGAAGTAGATAATATCAATACTGTTATATTGGGTGAGGTATGGTCTAAAGTGCTCTCATTTATAGATAATTCACCTCTGTCTACAAGGGCTCGAGTCTTGGCTCGACCATTGTGGACATGTGCGAAAGTTTGCTAGGAGCTTCCTGTAGTTCGTTGGTTTTTTCCGGAGTCTTCCCTGGTTCGTCTTTCACCAGACATACCACCGCCAAATATGACCGATCATGTACTAAAATGGCGTTAAACGCCAAACTATAGTCTGGTGACTTTCCTAAAAGCATCTTGCTGCTTAATAACAGCTAGTCCTAAAATTATAGTCTTGCTTGGTAATTGCCTTGCCAAAAATCACGATTGAGCTCAGTAACAGCCTTGTCTAAAATCATTATTGTGTCTAGTAACACTTTATTTCCAGAATCATGAAGGTGTCTAGAAACAGTCATTCTGGAAATCATGCTGGTGTCTAGTAACAGTCGTTTCTAAAACCATCATGATGCCTAGAAATAGCCATTCCTTATACCATTATGGTTCTTAGTAACAATTTCACCATTCTCGTGTTTAGCAACATCCTTTCCTAAAACCATTACGGTGCCTAGGAACAGTAACAATCTTTCCTAAAACCATTATGGTGCTTAGTAAGTCTTTCGTTACACCATGATCTTGCTTAGTAACGAGGATATCCAGTTATAGGATCACTTTTAAACTTGTCAAGAATGTTTAGTACAACAGAAATAAGGCTTATTGGTCAAGTCAAGAATGTTTTTAGTACAACAGAAAAAAGGCTTTTTGGTCAAGTCAAGAATATTTAGTACAACATAAATAAGGCTTTTTGGTCAAGTCAAGAATGTTTAGTACAACAGAAAAAAGGCTTTTTGGTCAATAATTCAAAATATGTTGTATATGTGAAATCACTAGAGACAAAATTATCGAGTCTTGTCATTGTGTTGTTTCTTGGCTGGTCTAACTCTTGTAATAAACCACACAATTCATGTTTTAGTTTTAAAAGACACATAGTTATAACATTTGCTTTTGATAGATATTTTCTTCTAATTTATTTTCTAGATTTATTTTAAGTTGTAATTTCCTCGTTGCCATTTTTCTGGCTTTATAGTATCGTACAGTGTTTCCTTTAGAAATGAAGTAATTATATTTATCCCTTAACCCCTCCCCCAACCTCTCCACAACAAAAGGACATTATACATAATTTTATAAACTTTCCTTGGAATAAAAATACGCAAACAATTTTGTGGTAGAAGTTATATTTTAATACTTAGGACAGAATCCTGAATATATTTTAGCATTCAAGTGTGCAATACATTAACATTCCTCCAAGAATATTACAAAAGACTCTTGCAAATATTAAATTGATAAGTTTTACTTTCATACCAGCACAATAAAAGTTTGTTTTTAACTAGGAGGAAGAGAGAAAGGAACAACAGGAAAGTGTGTGTGTGTCTGTGTGTGTGTATGTGTGTGTGTGTGTGTGTGAGAGAGAGAGATTCTATTATTAACTCTGATTTATTCTTAATAAGTTACGTGGACGTAAAATAATAAAACTGGATAATATTTCAATTTACATGAATGTGAGTGGACACTGTTTTGTAGTTTACCTATTTAAAAAGGAACAATTTTATTGTGCGTAACCTTTTCTTGAGATCTGCTTTTTCTGAAATCTAATTAATCGTTTGAAGTTTTCTTACTACGTTGCATACCTTATCTGTGACCGTTGTCTACTACTGGAATAAGCTGAATAGATGAATCTTACCTGTAATCATCCGAAGTGAAATATACAGACTTGTCTATAAATTCGATTTTGAATGAGTGCATAATATTGCACTTTAACGACGACAGAAACAAATTCACAACAAGAGCGATATGGAAGTATAGTGGTGGGTATCTACAATTTACTATCCCGATGACTAAAACTGTGAAAAATGCATTAGCCCATGATAAATTTATTAGCCTGGAATAGCGGGGAAATGCAATGAAACGTCACATAGATTATTTTTGTCAGAGATTTAGATACAGTATGCATCAACAGGAATTGTGTTATATTGGTCTGTGTGTTCATTGTCCTTCTGGCTCCTTTGTTAATGGCTGATACAAATAACAAAGCTGAATAAAAATAAAAAAATAAAAAACTAGACACGAATTTTTCATTTCCTATCATTATTTACAAAAGAGAAAGAAACATAAATAAAGCAGAAACAACAACAATAATAATAATAATAATAATTAATAATAATAATAATAATAATAATAATAATAATAATATTATTATTATTATTATTATTATTATTATTATTATTATTATTATTATTATTATTATTATTATTATTATTATTAAGAATAATATTTCTGGCTTAAGTTATGAAGATTTTATCCACAAAGAAATTTTGGCTTTATAGCTGTTTGCTCCTTTGTTTCTTTTAAATTTTAAACTCTTCTCTTAGTGACCCTTACAACAGGAAGACCATCTTGACAGTCGTGCTAGAAATCTTGCCAAATCTATGCAGCTCAGATAAAATCATTCTCAACAAAGAGAAAGCTGTGGTTCGGAGGAAGGTGTCGTTGCAAACTACAAATAAAATGCCAGCACGTTTATAAAGATTGCTGGCAGAAACAGCATGTAAGAATGTATATTCTCCACAGTATTATCAAATGCAGTGACAGAAACAAAGTAATAGTGAAACAATCCTGACTACCTGTCAAGTTATATTTTTATAAAGTGCATTTGAAAATATCATTAATGTTTGGGATAATTTATAATCTCCTTTTATTGTTTACATCCCCTTCATGTTGGAAAGTTGTACAAATGTTTCCAATGTAAATAATAGTAACTGTAGTTACCGTTTTTAATATATGACCCTTGTACAAATGAAAAGTATTTGATACAATATGTAAATCAAATAAAAATTAGTTATTTAAATAATCATCATCAGGGGAAAGAGTTTTGAAGCCCAGTGTGTACATGATAGGATTGTACACTCTCTATTCTGAGAGAGAAATAGGCAATTATACGCATTTTTGTTAGGTGTAATCATTGAACAAGCAACACAAATCCTTACATGCCGGTACAGTAAGCGACGAAAGAACTGGGACAATGCTTGTTGGATCCGACTTAATTCGTTATTTTAACGGCAATCACCAATATATAGAAGTCAATGTAGTGATTTACATATCAGAATTGGATTATTAAAATTATAACGGAAAATCTGTATAGGATTTATGCTCGGTTAAAGAATAACTATTTCACATGCAGAAGGTGATCTTAGTGTAAAAAAGGAAACGAATTTAAAGCATAAAAATACACATAACATATTTTCATATATGCTTTAAGGTATTGCGCATGTTGTAAAAACTAATGGGTATGAAATATTAAATAGGAATACAATTATTTCTTATTTGATTTGCCTTTGTGCATTTGTAGAACTCCACCTTTAATTAACCATGGTTGTGCTGACGTGCTGGTAAACGCTAATGCATACATACATACATACATACATACATACATACATACATACATACATACATACATACATACATACATACATACATACATACATACATACATACATACATACATACACACATACATACATACATACACACACACACACATACACACACACATACATACATACATACATACATACATACATACATACAGACAGACAGACAGACAGACAGACAGACAGACAGACAGACATGAACACAGACATACATACGTATTTTAAATTGTACTTAAAACAGTCTAAGTCAATTAGGAAAATGTTGGAATCTTTAAAAAATTGAGATCATAAAATTAAAATTGTCCAGCAATACAAAAACTGTATTAGCTTCAACACAATTAGCTGAGAACGTTTCTATAAATGAAAAATGTTATTTTAATAATTTAGAGAGAATTAATTTATGCCAAGTTCCTTAAATTTAATGGGTTTTAACGATAGAATAGGTTGTGTAGAAAAATAACTTTTTTGGGAAAAAATTCTTTATATAATAGTTAAATTAATAGAAATATGTTCTTAATTTTGGCACAAAAAGTGTGATAAACGGTGATGTACATTTACAAAAAATTTGTGTGCTGTCTGCGTGTGTGTATGTATGTATGTGTGTGTGTGTCTGTGTGTATGTGTGTGATTTCAGTGTGGTTTTAAAACTTTAGTCATATCACTATAATGTATGCAATATGGCAGTTTATAGTGATGTCTAGCACAGGGGCATCATGCAGCAGATATGTAGCATGATGTCCCACCCAGTCACATTATCCTGACACCAGGCCGACCAGTCCTAACACTAACCAAAGTTGAGCGCCTTGAGAGAGAGAGAGAGAGAGAGAGAGAGAGAGAGAGAGAGAGAGAGAGAGAGAGAGAGAGAGAGAGAGAGAGAGAGAGAGAGAGAGAGAGAGAGAGAGAGAGAGAGAGAGAGAGAGAGAGAGAGAGAGAGAGAGAGAGAGAGAGAGAGAGAGAGAGAGAGAGAGAGAGAGAGAGAGAGAGAGAGAGAGAGTTGTTAGTACCATTTTTATAAGTCTTTGATATGATTCGTCTGAGGTTTGAACGCACTAACCACTTAGGCCACTGGAGCAGTTTTACATAACAACTTGGGCAATTTTAGCAAAGTTATAATTAGAAATTGGAATTAGTAAGATATACTTCGTCGTCTTCATATCTCAACCATTTAGCACTATCTAAATTGTATAATTACAATAAATACATTCAAAATATGAGATCTTCTTAGATAGTTTCTAAATGAAAATAAAACTTAAGTAATACTTTTAAAATAAAATTCATTTAAAAAGTTCAATCGTCCATCTACTCAGTGAAATGAATAACTTTTAGGACTTTTCACTCACAAATATTTTTATTATCAGATTTTTTAAATTCATTTTACTAACTTCTTTGAAACTAAAGAAAATAAAAGTGTTTTATATACATTTAAAATATTTTCGAATTTTATGAAAAATAAAATTTTTTCAACAGTTTTTATCATCAAAACCAGTATAACATTATTAGTTTGAAAATAATTAAATAACTTGCAAAATACAACATGATCATACGATTAAAATCATTTATCTGAATTTGATCATGTTTGATCGTTTCTTATATTATTGTACTTTCAATTAATATTTGCAACAAGAACGTAATCTTTAGAGGAATATTTACATAAATACGAGAGACAGATATACACACTTGGAAGGAAGGAGAGCAAGAAGACATTCCTTCATGTAAAGAAATATTCATTATTGTATCTTCTTTGTTATACCTCTTCAATTTGCCAGTTTAAACAGTTATATCACATAGCAAAGTTATTTTTCAGATATAATTTGGTAAAACTAAGAAGCGATCATATTTTTTGACGGATAAAACAGTTACGAACGAATTGGAGCTTGGTCTTGTAAGATGCCAGGATTCAGACCACTATTCCATGCAGTAAAAGATAGCTATCAGACGTATGCTATTATGCGATGTTTAAAATGGAAAACATACCGAATTTTGTGACAATAATGGCAAGGAGAATGGCGATACCTGTGTAATAATAGAAATAGCTCTTGCTGATAGTGGAGCCTGAACCCCGTACTCGAAAACTTTTTAGTTTGAAATTTATGCAGTTAAATAAAAAAAAACAGCGATGGTTCTCACAATAACATTGAAATTTGATTATTTTCTCTCAAAACATTTGCTTGAAATATTTTTCCCCAACTGAATTCAGCTTGTGTATGTGCTAAGAGACATTTCGGGTTTCGGTATAAAGGTCTTGTTGCACTGAAACTGAAGACTCTCTTTGAATTAGGACTAAAATAAAACAATAATTATAGTTTACTAATGTAATTCAAATTTGGCGCGTATGTGGAGAGACCAAGAATAAGAATATTTTATTTGAAGTTTTACTTAAATGTTTATACTCAGACACTTTAATAAAAATATAATTCAGCTAATGTTTAACTTTTGATGGTTCCATTTTATTGTTTGATAAGATCTTAACGAACAGGCTGTTTGCATTTGAAGTCTGAGTTCAATACTGGCTTCAATATTGTGTTGATTAAGTGCCAGATTTATCCTGGTTCCTGGAAGCAGTTTAGAAAAACATATATGGGTCAGTTTTATCAGTTATATAAAAAAAATCTCTCATTAATTTTATGTATATTCATTGTTCTTTTTTTTCTTCATCGAAAATAAAACGTGTAATAATTTGACATATACTGAATCAAGAGTAGAGAGCTTTGTGTGTTTTCAAAACTGGTTTACTTGTTTGACAGCTTTAAAACTACGACTCTAAATTCTCTTTGCTTGTTCATTAAACTTTAGTGAATCTTGCTTCAATAATACACAAACACTGCATGATGCATTTTGAGCATTTTCAAGACAGAAATTTAACAAGTAACTGTCAGGAACACTTAATTTAGCTAACGGTACGGTTATTTTCAGTGAACCCCCTACACACACACACACACACACACACACACACACTGGATCAGTCACTAGAGTATCCAGATCAACAAATTCAGCGAGTCAAATAGGTCCGATAAATCAAAGCATGTTTAAGGCATCCTTATTTATTGCATACAATCGTTATTTTCCTGGCTAAGAACTGACCTTGAGTCACAAAATAATCAATTTATTTGGTTGAAGTGTTAATGAAATCTATGAAAATACTGTAGTATATATGTCCCGAACTGTTATATTTGATAGAGTTAAGCGAACTGAGTTTATCACTTGACAAAAACACCACCTGTTACACTTCTTGGTGATTATATAATGTAGATTTCGTAAACACATTAGCTCCAGTTGTGTCTGATGTTCTATTAATCCCAAAGACCCGAATAACATTGTTACAGAACCGACGTGAGTACCCTACCTTGGAACTTAAAGCTCGCTTCTGAATCTCGTAGCTTTGTGACGTCATACGTGATATTGAATCGGGCCTGATCCAAACAAGCTTCATGCAGTGATCCTGAAGTCACCTCATCTATTATTGAGACACCTGTTAAGATCAGTTGTACTTGTAAGAGGGATGTTTGGATTACAATACATTTGGTCTTTTTATATTCCGTGATCTCGTATTACAAAATTATCAGATGTTTAACGACGATACCTCATTTAGCAGGGATGTAATCTTTGTTACACTTTCTGAATCTTGATAAAAAAAAATTAATTAGTAAAACGAGTCAAAAAATATAATTAGTAAAACGAGTCAAAAAATTTTTATTAGTAAATCGAGTCAAAAAATTTAATTAGTAAAACGAGTCAAAAAGATTTAATTAGTAAAACGAGTCCAAAAAAAAGAATTAGTAAAACGTGTCACGCTAAAGCCTCATGATTAAACGTTGTTCAAATCAGTTATGGCTAGAGATAAGAAAAAGAGACACATTGAGGACTAAGGTCATCAGAACCAAAACCCCAAATTATGCAACAATTAATCAGGGCGCGTACAGACGGATGATTTAATTTCTTCTCTCTTGCAAACTTTCTGTGCCTGATTCTAGAATGGAAGTAGTCCGAGTTTCCTCTGACCCTTGTCACCCCATTTTTTTATATTTGGGCATTTATGTTGGGTGTAGCGCCAGAGTCCACAGCCTATTTTAAGCTGGACACGCAAGTTCCGAGATTTGTATAGTCATGTGACTCGAAATGAAAATTATGAGAACCTGGTCAAGTTTCAGCAACGATGTATTTTCGTATCGTCTGTCAGCGGATTAAAACTTATAGAATGATATGATCGAGATTTTTGAGAAAATAAATCATATTCCTATCGATTTCATGCAGGTATATCTCGATGATAAGTCGTTTAAGTTTGCTAGGCCGGCTAGAAAGCGACTGACTACCTATTGCCGACAGACACCAAAAGGTGTCGGCTAATTTCAACTTTTAGACAAGCAGTGGACTCTAACCCTACACTCCAACATAAATGTCCAAATATTAAAAAAGTTGGGTGGCAAGGGTTAGAAGAAACTCAGACTAGGGTTTGAGCTGGGCTAGGGTGAGGGAGTCTGAGGCTCTCACCCCAATTAGCGCAAAACAGTCAAACGTTTCCTGCAGTATGTTTTCTTTATAATTAGATGGTCAAACTTAGGCCCTGAAAACAATTAAAATGTATTTTGATGACACCTAAATTGCTTGATATTTAAATATAATTTAAATCTTCCTATCACCAACTTATCAACTGATCAAAATTTACCCTCATAAAATAATCTTTGTCTGGATTAGATTGAAATAACGTATTGAGCATTCCATGTTGCCAGTTATATTTAAGATAGTTTATATATAAAAGCGGTTATTTTATACACTTTAGAAATATTGAATTACTAGAAATCTTCTACCAGGACTCAAAATCTACTGAACAGATTGTTACCAGAAAAGTCTTCTATCACTATTCACTATCATCAAAATGTCAACTAACTCTTGTGGTGCACCTTATATATTGGCTGTGTTACGTCTTAACTATTTTCACTTACTCATGCTGCAAACAATCTTCTGCAATGTTATTTGCAGGTGGTACTTCTCCTGGAACTTTCTTCATCCGATTCTTTACAAGTACAAAGTGCCATAAACAATGATCGTGAAAAACTTAATTTATATCCAAAAAATTGGCTTGTAGCTATTGATAGTTACAAAGCTGACAGTCAATTAATTGCCAACTGTTAAACATACTTTTCTTTCTGAAATTCTCTTTTGATAGCATCAATTTACTTTCTTTAAATCATAGACAGAAATAATTACCTAACACTAAAAATATAACCCGTACTAAATGAGCAAATCAATTAATTAGAATTATTCAGAATGTAGCTAAATATTTTTTTATGTTGTGTGAGCTAATAAATCTGTTAACATAACAACTTCAGTTAAATCATATAGACTGTTCCTACATCCAGTTTTAAAATATTCCTGTGAAGTCTTGAATAATAGTTCTATAGATTTTCTTTAACTGGAAACTGCTTGGGAAACTCGTACATAAATATTTTCTTTCCTTAAACATATTTTACTGTCGCATTATAATACAGTAGGATTGAGGACAAGTTCTAACAACTTAAATTAGCCATACATGATACAAGCATTACAACATATTCAACATCACGACAAGATAATGAAAACTGCTTGGAGAGAGAGAGAGAGAGAGAGAGAGAGAGAGAGAGAGAGAGAGAGAGAGAGAGAGAGAGAGAGAGAGAGAGAGAGAGAGAGAGAGAGAGAGAGAGAGAGAGAGAGAGCATCTTTAGTATTCTGTTCCTAATTTCAGTTGCAGTAAAATTATAATAAATGCTGAACACTATCTTGTCCATTGTGTCTTATTTAATACTCAACGATCCTAGCTATTTCCTTCTATCCTTCAGACCTGTCCTTATGACATTCACTATAGTGAAAGGTGGCGTCAAACTATCAAGCGATACAAAATCTGTAATATGCATAATTGTTCACAAATATCGTAAACCCTGATGATTTTAGAACTGTAATTAGCAGTCTATACACCCTAATGTGAAATAAAATGTTGATTAACCTTATTATATGTGTATATGTTTCTCTCATTTCGTTTTGAAATAGTTTACGCAGTGTGATAAATACAAATTTGACTTAGTTTTCATATATGCTAACGTTTCTGGAAAATTAATGTTGTATTTGGAAGGTTTACATTGGAAATGATCTATATTGGGAAAGATCTAGATTGGGAAAGATCTAGATAAGTTAGCTAATCTGTGTCCAATTCCATATTCTTTAATTAAATGACAATAAAATATTTCTAAAATGGCACAGCAATATTAGAAACCTACATCCTTTTCATTTTTATCTATCTCGACTCTTAACTCTTTTGTTAAAAAATAGTTTCATATACCATTTTTAAATAATTTAAATTAAACTTGTATCTAACGTAAAAAAAAAGTTTGCGTCCAAGAAATTACATTCATTCAAGATGCAATTAATGCGACTATATTTCCATTATCCTTCTTGCTTTACGATGAAAATTTAGGAGGCACAAGTGCACCTCTTTCTTTAGTTAAGTATGACGATGCTGTGGCGTAACTCGTAAATGCTTAAAAGATTGTATTTTGTATCTAAATTTGTGTATCCATCGTTTTTGAAATATAAAAAGAAAGATTTTTTGTCTTATTGTATTTTATTATGTTGTTCAATAATAAACTTCGTTAAAGGACATTGGATTAACAAGGGTCTTATGGTGATATTGACGGGATGATGTTTTGATGTATATCTCTCAACTGATTTCGAGTAAATTGAGTGTCATATTGTATATGTTTATTACGGCCGGTGATAAGGACCCTGCATGGATTGTGTTTCCTTTTTGCCCCTTTCTTATCAATGTGAAATTTTATTTGTTTTCGTATCAAAGAGGTGATCGTGACTGGATATAATGTCAGTCTTACGGAATGGACATCCAACAAGGGGAGGATACCAGTTGGACCTTGACTAATGGTGTGCGTCTTGTGTCACTGAATAATAATAATAATAATAATAATAATAATAATAATAATAATAATAATAATAATAATAATAATAATAATAATAATAATAATAATAACAACAACAATAATAATAATAATAATAATAATAATAATAATAATAATAATAATAATAATAATAATAATAATAATAATAATCGTATATCATATTGGATTAGTAGCAAAAATATATATATATTTTATCTATATTTGCTTCTCAACATATGTTAGATTTTATTACGTAATTTAAAAAAAAATGAAAATGAGATGACTAAATGACAGATTCATCTACGGCTAAAGATTACTTGTTCGAAACATACAATTTAATCTTCCAGTTACAAGAAACTTGAACTTTCTGTTTAAATATTTCTTGAAAAAAAAGTAACATGTTTCCATTTTTTTTTACTATTAAAATTGCAAATTTATTTTGAAAATAATTGCGAATATAAATACCCTTGTCGAATTTTTATACCGAAGAAGTTTGCAAAATTAAGTTTGTTTAAAATGCATTTAATGAGATCGTGTTTCCATCATATTTCGCATTTGCAATGGAAATTATGTACGCGCACGCATTCCAAAATTGATAATTCAGATCAACGGAGATAATATTTTTTTTTTCGTATTGCAGCGGATTTTTTTAAAAAATTGTTTGCACATATTGCCTGTCATAAATATCTACTCGTTTGTATATATATTTCCTCAAAACTGGTCGAGCTCGTTGTTCGGCTGTTTCCTAGCGATTGAAACAAGACACATAATTATATTGTAAACTTTTCAGCAAAACTCTATGAAAATTCTTCGAGTTAGGAATAGATAAATTTGATGATGGTATACACCAAATTCTCTCTATTTCCTCTACTCGGTCAGATAATATATTTCCTACCACCCTATTACGTTCCCCGTACTCGGCTGATAAAACTTTTTTGTTGGGGGGGGGGGAACCACCCAGTTATGTCCCGTACTGGGTCACTTGAGCTTTTCTCAGGCTACTTCATTATGTAAATATTCATATCTAGCTGGTACGTGATAGTTGATTGACAGATGTCCTTCACAGTATACCTGTTAATTATCAGGAAACAATTGTGTGGCACTTACAAATCTTATTTTTATCTTGATTTACAAAGAAAATAAAAAAACCATTAATTCTTCTCATCGTTATCGAAACCTTAATATTATTTTGAAATACTTGAAAATTATACTATGACGAAAAATAAAATCCATAAATTTCTTAGGCTGAATGCATATTGTATTTTTTCGCATTGCAACGGAATTTTTTGCAATGCTCAGATCGTTTGTCAAAATGCGGATACAGATACCACCAATAACTTCAGGTGTGCACTTTCAAGAAAATTATTATTATTATTATTATTATTATTATTATTATTATTATTATTATTATTATTATTATTATTATTATTATTATTATTATTTAGATATAGGCAGAAGTTTTTCCCATAAGGTTGTCACCCTCATGAATATTTTGAGGGCTCGCACGATAATCTATATTCTATAACATAAGTAGCCACTTAATATTTGATCCAGTATCTGGCACCTGCATGTACCTGTTTGTATGTAAATTTTTGCAATGGTGGTAAATGAATGGCTTGTAATCTTTTTGTTACCTCTTCTTATAAGATTTACTTTTTCTATTTAGTTTTATCTCTCTACTGGCAAAGATGAAGTAATCAGGTCATCTCTTAAACTAATGTAAACTGGACAAATTGGACACCTGGACATAATTTATATGTTGTTCGAATTCTTCGTACCAGTGAAGATTATATGCTTGCGACAATTTGAAAACAATTTGTTGGGGGTGGGGTGAATCACGTATTATCATTCTACAAATTGGAATTCATTGGTTTGTGAAGTGATTTGTTCTAAATGATCGATCTGAAATACTACTTCTGCTGTTGCTATAACTACTACTACTACCACACCACCACAAATACTATTACTACAACAGCAGCAGCAACAAGAACTACAACTACTAAACGTTTGTACCTTACAGATGGACAGAAGTACTAGCATTTTATCTTTCTTCAGACTTCTTTACTTGAGAATTTTGTTTTATCTTTGAAAATAAAATAAACTTTATAACATATCCTTCTACAGAGAAAAATGACTTTAAAAAACATAGAGTTTAGTCCAGTGCTACGACCAATAGACACACTGGTTGTTTTTTTAAGAGACCCACTTCCGCCTCCAAAACAAATAAAAAAGCAAAAACAAACAAACAAGCGGACAAAAACCGAGGTTACTATCCTCTAAATCCATAAGATTTAAGTTTACTTTCATTTTCTAAAGGAATGCATATCCATTTAGAAACATTCACAGCTATATTATTACACCAAGATAGACAAGTCTTTCAAAAACTTTAGTAAGGGTTTGGCTTTGACATCCATTCGTTTATTCAAATTTGCACTAGAACATTTTCAAGTGTGGTATTTTCATTTGTGTGTCAGATGCATATAGCATGGTCATTGGAATTCCTGTAAGGGCACGATACACACTATAGTATTTATTCTACACAGGTTACCATGTGACAAATACAAAATATTATGAACCGAATAAATTTGTGTAACAAGATAATTAATTATTACTGTATGTAAGTATAATATCACACAGTAAGACATAAAATCATGAACTGCTGTATAAATCGAAATCCACGCTGATTCTTATTAAATAATTTTCACTTTGAATTATTTTAAGACCAAAGTTGAAGGTAGAGCTAAGCGAGAATTGAGTTTTATCATAATAACTAAATAAAATATACAAATTATGAAATTATGCGTAGATTCATTATAAATATAAAACTTTTTGATGTCCAAAATAACTTTATTTGTGTGATATCATAATAATAAATTGCACCTTCAAATGTCTTCAAATGCCAAGCTTCATTAGGTTCATCCAAAAATTAATAGACAATGAGTAATTAAAGGCAAAATTAAATGAAATTCCAAATTTGTTTTTAAATTACAAATTAGGTGTACTATCAAGCACTATCAAACCTCTAGTTTAAAGCAATTTCAAAATAGTTTTTAAAAAACTTACAAATCGTCTAAATAGTGTTGATAAAACATGATGATGAAATATTCAAACAAAGATGTATTCTGAAAATTTAAATAAATATAAAGGTGACGACAACAAGCCTTTATTCCATTATTCGTAAGACTGACAACGTGTCTCCTCGTTTAGTGCCGACCTTGGGTGGCAATAAACTCAATGCGGGCAAGGAGATATTATGCTTAAACGTGTCAGAAAACCAATGAGATTTTCAGTTTCTTTAACGGATTGAATTTAAATAATGCTATCACCTCTTTATTTAAAAACCTCATAAAAGATGTATCACATACTGCTTACTTCAAAATAATTATCAAATTTACGTCATCACGACCCTTCACAGCGCAGGTGTCTGCCGTCCAATGCTTCATAAAAACTCTTTGGATGCTTAATATAGTTTCCTGAAAGGCTTCCAAAACAAATCCTAAGTTTTTAGATATCGCAAGAATGGATGCAGTTTGTACATTTAGGGAAAGCATCTTTATCCAAAGAGAGGTATTTTCTTCCATTTTCTAAAATCAGTTTTATTTTGTCTGCGTGAAATGTTTTTTATAGACTATCTAAGGTGAAGATGATAAATGGATAACAATTGCAACGTTTCTATCATTATTATTTCCTGTGAAGTAAATATAATATCGTAGAAAATAATGACAGTGAATCATAATGATCGAGGCATTTTTCATACTGAAATATATACATGACATATTTTTAAAAAGGTTAACAGCGATGAGCCATAATAAAACAATACAACAAATTCTTGAAACTTCACAGTAAAAGGGATTAATTCTTGCATATTTCCACCAGTTATATTAGCATGTTTCTCTAACTGTACAGTCCAGTCTTATTTACAAATAGATCAACAAGTTGTTCAAGGCCTTTTTATTCTGACGTGACTCTTGGCGGACACAACGTGTTTGTCTAATTTACAATGAGTTAACTCATGATGATTCGTATATTGAAGCATTTCCCAGTAAAGTTATATACGAACTGCATCTAAATGTACAATTTGTGATTCTAAGATTTTTATCTGACCCACGAAGCTTACATTTTTTAAACTCCAATGTCTTTTTATTGTACCAGAAATTTTTGAAATACCAAGAGTTATTGATAATTAAGTGGAGGCTTAGGAATTATTAAAAACTCTGCTTTCACTCAAGACAAAGACAATTTGTCTGTATGCTGTCGTAGTCAGAGGACATCCAATAAGCAGGAAGACGAAATGACTATGTTTTGATAATTTGTCCTATTTGTTCCTTAATAAAGGCTTTCTCAAAGTACATGGGTTCCCAATTGAATAGGGACTAAGTATAAGCTGTCCCTAAGCTTGAAAGACTTGTCTTGAGCCGAATTGTCTTAGGTCTAAATTGTCCTATTTTCATGACAATACATCATTGTTAGATCACCATGTCAAGTATTGTACTAAAATTCTATTTGGAATCCAATGTATTGTAGATTATGAAACTAATACTATTGGTGACATCAATGTATTAAAGCACTTCAAACTTAAAAAAATTGGGCAATGATCCAAGATCTTAGTATCGGTTCGCCTGACCAAAGGTTTTCGTGGCTATTAAATTTTGAAAATATTATGTCCACTGTGCCCATTACATGTACTTTGATCTAGAACTTTTCTTATTCGTAGGTACTGATATATATCCAAATATATTTTCATTTTTTTATTCTTACTCTTCTGCCTCTAATTGTAATGGTTAAAAAAAGAGCTGTGTATATATATATATATATATATATATATATATATATATATATATATATATATATATATATATATATATATATATATATATATATATATATACACACACACACACACAGCCCCTTCTTATCCTGCATCGATATAACAACTAAAGACAATGTCAACTGTGAACTTCTAGTACTGGAGTTAATCAAAATTCTCTGCAAAGATGTTAATATTAATGTTCTATGTTTCTGTAATTAATATACTGATTTTGCTGATCTATATGAATTTATTATTACATTTCTTGCATTTGTACGATCCAGTGTGAATTAAATTGAAACATTTACGAGAAAGCATATGCCTTTTAATTACGTATGATGCCATGTATTTTGCTTTATCCAAGTATACTTTCATGCTGCTGATGATGCTATAAATGCCATAATTAATTAGTGTAGCTTTAACCTTATGTACTCAGTAATAGGTCGAGTCTAGCTACAGACTGCATGCACACAGATTTGCCGTCGCGTAATGAACTGACAGATCTGGGTCGGTGCAGTTTGACGGGAGTAATCAATAAAAAAAACCATAGACCCTGATGTGCAGGCATATTATTATCTTTGTTTCCTATTTTAATCGAGGAATGGCAATGTCAGTACTAAGGCTTTTATATACGTTATTTTGGCAAGGACGGTAGACCACGGCGTTAGAGACGAAGGACTTGACATTGTACCTTTCATTGTGCCGACTATGCATAATACGTAGGACATGTTAAATCAAACTCACCAGATTAATGGGATGCATAAAAGCTTGTTGGGTGCGGTCATCCACGCCTCCCTCCAGAAGTTGATTCAGATGGGCAATATAGCTAGCCGCCAAACGTAGAGTGTCCAGTTTGGACAGTTTTGTGTCAGGTGGTACCCAAGGCAAAGTTGTCTTTAGTTTGGAGAATGCTTTACTTAATACCCTCATCCTAGCACGCTCTCGTGCATTGGCAGCATTTCTCTGAATTGGGTGACCGTTATTTTTCGTATGCTTTCTGGAATCATCACTGTCTTCGCTACCACTGTCAATCTCTTTCCTTTTACGAGGCATTTTTCACCTGCTTTACTACGGCAATGCCGGACTGGTCTACCTCAAGAAATTTTCAAGAAAAATTGCTTCACACAATCCTTTTTATGAATTGTCCGTTTTCTGGCACACTTTGAAGGATCGCTCAATTTAATAATGAAAGTCATTGGATGCATTAAAGAAGATTTTATTGCAGGTGATTCCGAACTTCTTCCTTATGCATGTTCAATATTGGTATCTGTATAACCTACCGCTTATTGCAATTTTGGCTTCCAACCTGTTTACAAATATATGCATACTATACTTGACCTAATAAAAAATAACAGAAATTAAACGCAGACAACACACTATGGTGAGATATCTATACACTGAATAATCCCATGGAAAAATAAGTCACATGTGCTTGGACAAGGATTCTTTCTTGTGCGGGATCCTTGCCGCACATCCTAAATTTATTCCATTATAGGTGGAAATTTCTTTCATCACTCCAACGTCTTTTCAACACAAACTTGTTAGGTTGGAGGGGGCAGTTTATTTTGTGCGGTACCTCATTAGTTGTATGTTTATGAACGGCCCGTAAACTGTCAGGGAGGTGGTCCAAACCTTGCAACAGCTGTCGCGCCAACCAATCAGCTGGCATGTTTCGTAGCCTTAGGCGATTGTTCCGTCACGGAAGAGAGATATACAGCACTATTAATATTCTCAAACTAGTGCTTCTCTAATTTAGAAGAAATTTAAGTAAGGAGTAAGCACACATAAACTTTATAGTTAGTAATTGATTCAGCTGGGTATGCGATTACCAAATATTTTTTTTTTGTCAAATTCATCATTATCTATTATATAAAAAAGGGAGCAAGAAAGAAAAAAAACATGAATTTCAGCCTAAAAAGTAAACGGCCAATTCCAGCAAAAGAGGTTTTATTGTCGTTACGATAAAATGAAGACAACGTTTATAATGATTATAATAATAATATGTTGCTTTTCGATTATGCTGTTGTTGACAATGAAAATAATAAAGAGCATTTCTTGCTTTTCGATTACCTTTTTTATATTATTATTATTATTATTATTATTATTATTATTATTATTATTATTATTATTATTATTATTATTATTATTATTATTGCTTTTGAAGCGAAAATCATTAAAATATTAGCAAAGACGTAATTTTTATTCTAAGCAGCCTTTCACTTTTTAATTTTTGGTTTATATTAAGAACTTTATGACGGATTTCTTAAAGTGATACAGTCTCACTTTATTAAATCCTTGGTTGGATTTTTTTTTTTAAATAAAAACGCATACATTCATTAGACATCTTAAAACCACTCTTACTTAAAAACTGTTACAATTATTTTGTTTTCTTGTTTTGTGAATGTGAAAAATATACTTCTAATAAACGAAAACAACAGTAAATCTGAACAAATCAGAGGAAAAAACACTAAATCGTTTTTTACAGTCTCCACGTCTGGACTTTCAAGTTCATTGCAATACATTACTGTTAAAATGAAGTTTACAGAGAACATTTTAGCTCTTTTTTTACTCTATATTTTAGCTTATATATATATATATATATATATATATATATATATATATATATATATATATATATATAATCAAGTAAAGTTGTGAAATAGCATAATAATATTTCATTGCTGTATTTGCATTTTTCGCTAAGGCAAATTTATGCGCAGTATTTTGCCAGGTTTTTTTCGAAATTAGTTTCGTTGTAACGAATTCGATATCTTTCATGTGGATGGATTAGCAGATAGCTAGATAGGTTTGGTTTAGCTTGTTTTTTGTTTTACGACACATAAAGGTTATTTAGTGCCAAGGCAATGAGATTGAAGTGCCTTGTCGATGGAATCGCTTTGATGGTAGGATTCGAACAAACAACCATTCAGTCCAATTTCGGCACACTAACTACTTTGACATCCTGCTTCTAAATCGTTAGATTGATAGATTTTAACATGGCTGACAATGTCTTTGCAAAATAATGCGATTGCATTATATAGGGAGGGAAATGATATTTTATTAAATAGTGGAGATAAATGCGACATCTCATTGCTACTAATCAGCAACAAGAAAAATCTTGACAAATGATGGATACTAATCAAGCATTAAGGAAAGTCTTGACAAATCATGGATACTAATCAAGCATTAAGGAAAGTCTTGACAAATCATGGATACTAATCAAGCATGAAGGAAAGTCTTGACAAATCATGGATACTAATCAAGCATTAAGGAAAGTCTTGACAAATCATGGATACTAATCAAGCATTAAGGAAAGTCTTGACAAATCATGGATACTAATCAAGCATTAAGAAGAGTCTTGACAAATCATGGATACTAATCAAGCATTAAGGAAAGTCTTGACAAATCATGGATACTAATCAAGCAATAATAACAGTCTTGACAAATCATGGATACTAATCAAGCAATAATAACAGTCTTGACAAATCATGGATACTAATCAATCATTAAAGAAAGTCTTGACAAATCATGGAGACTAATCAAACATTAAGGAAAGTCTTGACAAATCACAGTCCGAGGACGACGTTTTGAGATACTTCCTGGAACTATGACCTTAATTAAGAACCATATAAAACAATATATACAATGGGTGAAATAATTTACACCTGAATGACTTTTATACATTTTGAAGCATTTCTATTTTGCTTTTAGTCCCATTAGAAGTTAGATAGTATATAATGAATAGCTTATACAATTGCTAACCTTAAAATTATCTTTAACTAGATTTGTTTTGTATCTATTTCAAGAGTAAGATACAATTGACCTTGATTTTATAAAAGGTAGTAAATTTTATAAATGAAATTCGAGATTGAAAACTTTAATTTTTAAGTTCCTAAAAACAATTTTTGTTAATGATGACTGATATAATTGTTGTCACTTGCTTTATCCACAAAAGGAGAGGATGATGATGACGACGACGACGATGACGACGACGAAGATGACGACGACGATGATAATCCTTATATATTTTCTTTCCAAGAAAATGTGCGGATTATACGATCACGCTTCTGTATCTCAAAGTACATGAGTGAGTGCTTGATTAAGTCTGAAAGCTTTAACAGTTGTCAGAATGTCGTCTAGCTTCACTATAATAACATATTTCTCATAAAAAAAACTACCTTGTATAGCGTATATAATGGCGTTACCAAGTACATTTGAGGCAAAGGACAATGATATAAATTATGTACAAACTTGCAGAACTTTTGAAAATGAAAGATTCATCCGGGGGATCTGGAAATCGGATGCATAGAAAAGCATGCTGTTTTTCTGTTTCTCCTTGTTGTAGTAGTTATTGTTGTCATTGTTTTTGTAATCATTTACTGTAATAATAATAATAATAATAATAATAATAATAATAATAATAATAATAATAATAATAATAATAATAATAATAATGATGATGATGATGATGATAATGATGATGATGATACTACTATTAATTATTATTATTATTATTATTATTATTATTATTATTATTATTATTATTATTATTATTATTATTATTATTATTATTATTATTATATTGTGTCATCATCATCATCATTATTATTATTATTATTATTATTATTATTATTATTATTATTATTATTATTATTATTATTATTATTATTATATTGTGTCATCATCATCATCATCATCATCATCATTATTATTAGTAGTATTAGTATTAGTATTAGTATTATTGTTGTTGTTGTTGTTGTTATTATTATTATAAATGCATTGAAGGCATTGTATGAACAATTTAGTATGACAGCCAGAAGAACAACATTTTCGATTGAGACGTCTTCATTACAGGAGAATAGATACACCAGCAAAGAGAATCGACCCATCAGATGTCGTTACTTTCATACACAACTTTTATTAGACATTTAGAGACAATAATAATTAGTCAATTAAGCGAGTCGTTCTTAATCAACCCAAAAGGACGAAATATCTGAGCGCACATGACAGATATTCTTGCTAATTGGCTCACCTCGGATAAAAAGGCGAAATCATGCAGAAATAAAGCAAACTCAAATAACCGAAAACGTTTTGATTGTAGATGCATGGAAGGTTGATTTTGTACTATCAAACATTTCAGATATTCTTTGAAATGGAAATTGAATTATTGTAAATATGCTAAATAAGATCGACAGTGGTCGGGGATTACAAGAAAAACTGAAATTTAGCATTGAAATATAACAAATTAAGGAACTAAGAAACTAAATAAATAAAGCTAATCTTAAAACTATAAAATCATTAAGTTCTTGTAAAGCATGAACTGACCACACCTAAGTATCACAGTAGTTTCTGACCGAAGCATGACTGGAATCACCTGAAACCAGAAACGGTTATTATTGTTGTTGTTGTTGTTGTTGTTGTTGTTGTTGTTGTTGTAGGGTTTAACGACATTTTTCAACACCGGATATGCTACACATGGCGGCCAGTATAAATGGTGGAGGAAGAACCCTGGAAAACCTCAGAAAGAACCACCGATCCACGAAAAGTTTTCTCACAAGAGAGGACATTGGCCGAATTCGAGACTCGAACCCACGCAGATAGAGGTGTGAGATGGCAGAGATCCGTACTGTGAGCGCTTTAGAGTTTAGACCACTGGGCCACTCGGTACCCCTTTTCCCTGAACTGCATATAACCTTTGAATCAGATATTTTATTTTCAAACAAAAAGCAGTAATAATAATAATAATAATAATAATAATAATAATAATAATAATAATAATAATAATAATAATAATAATAATAATAATAATAATAATAATAATAATGAGGAGGAGGAGGAGGATAATAATAATAATAATAATAATAATAATAATAATAATAATAATAATAATAATAATAATAATAATAATAATAATAATAATAATAATAATGACTATGCTTTTGTTGTTATTGATGCTGATATCACATTCAATGGCAGTCGTCTAACAAAGTTAAATATAGTTAATCCATTGGTATTACGACAGATACAACAAATAGTTTTAATTTTGTGTTCTTTCACCGAGGCAATTAATTTTTTATGTTGATGTCCCGTAGGTTAATGACATAGGGCCCCTTTTCAAAATGGAACATCGGCTAAGGCATGCGATTCTCCCAACTCAGCATCATTCGCGTCTGAGGTAAAAATTATCAGCCTCTCTTAAAGCAACAAACATGAATTATCCCCAAATTGCAAAGATTTGTTAGATCAACACAACAGAGTAATCTCTATCATCTACTAAAGTCTTGGACCTATTTTTGCATCTTGCAGATAAAACATAGACGCATTATTCATGTATTTAAATTCTCGAACTTGGGATGTTTTTATGTTGCTGATTTACATTACAACTTTCTTTCGCAAACCAAGGAGACTGTATCTGACAGGACTGGTTATAAACAAAAAAGAAGTATTCTTTCTAATAATATTCGTAACGCGAGGTTCTCCAAAGCCGGATCAAGGTGGCTATTTAATGCGCCCCCCCCTCCCGCAGCCCATAGAACTGCATTATTGCAGGCGTCTCGCCAGACTCTCTCTCTCTCTCTCTCTCTCTCTCTCTCTCTCTCTCTCTCTCTCTCTCTCTCTCTCTCTCTCTCTCTCTCTCTCTCTCTCTCTCTCTCTCAGATGGAGCAGAAACCTTACATAGATTGCACATCAGCGATGCTTTCAAATGAATAAGCGGATATATTCCATGGCGACACTATTACGCAATAACACATTATTTCCGCATTATAAAGCAAAGGTATTGCGTAGCAGTATATATCAATATAATAGTACCCAACAATTTCTTTTACCCATAATTTTTGTAATTCATTTGTAATAGTTTTACGATCTCCTGCTTTTTCTTTGCATTGTGTGGAGTCTTGAAGAGTACTCTTCTTCGTATTCTTCCAATTGTATATTCGTGAATAAAGTCAGGGAAAAACTATCCTGAAAAATAAATGTTTCCATTTACATAACTGAACAGAACAAAGCACAGAACCTGTTTTGGTCTTTAATGAAATCGGACCAATCCTGTTTGGTCCTTAACAAACACGGACCAATCATGTTAAGTCCTTAATGAAAACGGACCAATCCTGTTTCAATCCTTAATGAAAACAGACCAATACTGTTTGGTCCTTAACAAACACGGACGAATCATGTTAGGTCCATAATGAAAACTGACCAATCCTGTTTCGGTCCTTAACAAACCTGGACCAATCATGTTAAGTTCTTAATGAAAACGGATTAATCCAGTTTCAGTCCTTAATGAAAACAGACCAATCCAGTTTCGGTCCTTAATGAAAACGGACCAATCATGTTTGGTCCTTAATAAACACGGACCAATTATATTAGGTCCTTAATGAAAACGGACCAATCCTGTTTCGGTCCTTAATGAAAACAGACTAATCCTGTTTGGTCCTTAACAAACACGGACCAATCATGTTAGGTCCTTAATGAAAACTGACCAATCCTGTTTCGGTCCTTAACAAACACGGACCGATCATGTTAGGTCCATAATGAAAACGGACCAATCCTGTTTCGGTCCTTAACAAACACGGACCAATCATGTTAAGTCCTTAATGAAAACGGACCAATCCAGTTTTGGTCCTCAATAAAAACAGACAAATCTTGTTGGTCTTAATGAAAATGTAACAATCCTAATTTGGTCCTTAATGAAAACGGATAAATCCTGAATCCTGCGCAGAAAGTGGGGCATTTGCAGAGATTTGGTAAAGACCAAATTCTTTTATTATACTGATTTCTGTAGCAAGTGTGCATGTCATCCGAGAACCACATTTAATACACGTATATGAAACCAGTGAAATTTGGGGTGAGTGGGTGTGGACTAAAGTTAGATTTGATCTTTATTTACATGATAACGGGCCAATTGACAAGGTTCAAATAAGGACGTTGATGATCACACATACATACATACATACATACATACATACATACATACATACATACATACATACATACATACATACATACATACATGCATGCATGCATGCATGCATGCATGCATGCATGCATGCATGCATGCATGCATACATACATACATACATACATACATACATACATACATACATACATACATACATACATACATACATACATACATACATACATACATACATACATTTCTCAGTATCCGTAACAAGTCTATATAGGCTGGTTGAGTCATAATGCATCTATAGGTTTAATTCATGTAGAAATAGCCATGTATAGTTTTACAAAAAACATTTTCTGTTATATTTGTTTGTTTTACCTGTGTTTTGTTTATATCTTTGAAAAAGACTCATTAAGAGTCGAAAGCGCTCAGGCTAGTTAGATACTAGTTTTGTACTGTTCGTCGTTGCATACATACATACATACATACATACATACATACATACATACATACATACATACATACATACATACATACATACATACATACATACATACATACATACATACATACATACATACATACATACATACATACATACATACATACATACATACATACATACATACATACATACATACATACATACATACATATATATATATACATATATATATATATATATATACATACATACATTAATATATACATATATATATATATATATATATATATATATATATATATATATATATTCACACACACACACACACACCACATACACACACATACACGATCGAAAATATATTTTGTAATATGGGAAGCTGAGTACAAAGTAATTCTAGGCATTCATATTTTGCAAAAGTTACCTACAATCAGTTCATTATCTAACTACAAGGTATATTTATGATCCTCCCCCTAAACGCATACATACAAAAGGATCAGACTGCATTAAAAAAAAGTTTTACACACAAGGAAAATGTAAATGGATACTATTTTTGTTTAGCAGTAAGTTGGACATATAAACCCTTTTAATAAGTCGACATTGTCAGGTACCCCTCCAGGACGACGTCAAATGAAGATGATAGATAAATCTCACATATAGACATATATGATTGCTCTCATCTATTGGCAGATGAGTGGGTAATGTTTATTGACAGATCGGAGACAAATTCTTATTTTCTTTCCATCCCGCTTTTGACAATCCATAAAATGTAGCCATGTAAATTTAACTAATAGGATATAGTACAGTACTTACTTTTACTAGTTAAAGGTTGGATATAGTTATAACTTTTATTTTATTAAAGACTGACTCTCTTGTTTGAAATTTCCTGCATTTAAGAAGACCGTTTTTATTTAGCATTGATATATGAGGACTGAAAATTGATGTCAGAATCTGGTTGATATTTAACATTATCCTAAATACCTAATGTACGATGTTTAAAATGACGTCAGCTCCATGTTGGCGCGTTCCGTTTAACATGAGACCAATTTTTTCCCTGTCTTTGCAAAGCTGAAAGTGGACGAAAGTATTTTTTCCTTTAATTTATTAAAAGGCAAGTTAAAGGCCTATGTGTTGATTGATAAAAAGGGACCCCATTCTGAGGTGAATTTTGTTTATTCTCTACACTTTAGTTAAAACTTCAGTTCCAGCATCAACATCTTGTGGTCTCCGATAAAAATGAAACATAAAACACTGACATAAGGATAATTAGGTAGAGATAAAAATGAAATTGAAACCCATTCGAATTTCGTTTGTACAAAAGTAGTAGATGAATACAAGTTCCCGATTATTGACTTGTGTGTCTATATATATATATATATATATATATATATATATATATATATATATATATATATATATATATATATATATATAACACACACACGCTCACACACACACACACACACACACACACACACACACACACCTTCTGGTTCCCAAGGCCAAGCTAGTTTTCAGCCATTATTTAGAATAGCGTTGATTTGAGGTTATTATCGTCGAATCCAGCATGTTGCGTCCAGTGCGATATTTAGGACAAATAAGGCCCTGTCCTAGTTAAGTTATGAGGCCCCTTACTTGGACCCTGAAGAAGGTAAGCCCAGTAGTCATACACAGGTAGTCAGGCATATATACTCATGAAATTTAAGAGTAGTTAAAATAGCCTCAGTCTTTTGAAATATTTAACGTATTTGTTTTGGCCAAGAAGATCGGCCCCCTGGTCAACAAGGGTTGTGTGCTTAAGCACTCCTATGCACAATGGTAGATCTGGTACTGGTTGCGTCCCTACACTTGTATACTGTATCTTATGGGACTGTTGTCTCCCTATACTTATTTGTGTACAGTATTGTACTGGACTGTTTTCTCCCTATACTTATTCGTGTACAGTATCCTATTGGACTGTTATCTCCCTATGCTTATTTGTTTACTGTATCGTATTAGACTGTCGTCTCCCTATACTTAATTTGTGTACTATACCTTATTGGACTGTTATCTCCCTATTCTTATTTGTTTACAGTATCTTATTGGACTGTTGTCTCTCTATACTTATTTGTGTACAGTGTCTTATTGAACCGTTGCGTCCCTGTACTTATTTGTGTACAGTGTCTTACTGGACTGTAATTTTTTGTGCACAGTATCTTACTGGACTATTTTGTCCCTATACTTATTTGTGTACCCTATCATATTGGACTGAATACAATTTTAAAGGAAAAAAAATGTAGCATAAACCCAAAGCAGCTAATGTATACTTAGTCGGATATTGAATGGTTATGCACATTAAAAAACTGTCGGTCTTGATCTACGTGTGAAGATTGGTACACCTAGTCAATTACGGTATTTGGTTTCCAATGGCTTCAATTGACTATTGCTCTGTACACGGGGTTATACTGGGTGGTTTATATGTAGCCTTGATCATATCACTCGGTGAATACTTCTGTTTATATCACCGCAGTATTGAGGATTATAAACAGACTCCATTCCCAAAAATAACAGGGAAAATGAAAGGATATTGCGTTCTGCAGATTCCTTAGGGGTGATAATCTATGAATAATTACAATGAAATATTTTTTTATATAATATTTGAGTTCCGAAACATTGTTTCACAAGCAATACATAACGTTCAGTGTCATTATAATTAAAAATTATGAAATCAATAGTTTGGTATGAAATGCAAATGAGCTTAAGTAAATATCTATAAAAATATAATACTGCAAAACGATAAACAATGAAATTGGTGTGAATCTGTACCGATTAATTGTTTGAATTCATTTTATATCGGTAAAGTAGTGATGCAGATGGAAAAACATAAACTTAAATAAAGTGTTTCCCTATGGAACCTAATTGTGTCCCCTTTCACTCTATGTTACGGTATGAATGGGTATCCACATGAATTTTTACTGGTGGTGGTGGTGGCAATTTATAATAATTTGGGGTGTCTCCCCTTCACCAACCCCCATGCAGACGCCTATGTCTGTAAATTAGGGTAAACTTGGGACCATATCTGAATCTGTTCCAAGCAAACATATAAGGAGGGGATATGAGTAGTGACCACACGCTCACCCCCTCTCGGTAGAGAAAATTTTTATAACCTCTGTAAACAAATACAGATTTATCTTGGTCATCGTCCAGGGTTTCAAGTCCATAGATTTAGCGATGCAGGAGTTGTACGACAAACGAAACCTCTGAAATCATGACATATTTTCTGAAAAAAAAAATAGAGATGGAAAAGTGATCCAACCCCCAAAGATCTGACCTCAGGAGAAGCACATCTGCAAACTATCATCGGTCATGTTTCAAGATTTCAAGCAAACATGCAGAATCACATAATCTCCGTCATTTTCTTTTTTTTTTTAATCTTTTTTGAAAAGTGGACAATAGTTGCACTTAAAAGTTTTTGGTCAGTCGTAATTAAATATGGTGATATTTTTCATACGTTAATGGTAGAATTTTTAATATTCTTTTTGTTCTTAAAAGACAAAATGTCAAAAGGAGACAAATTTGTGATACGGTAGATTGACGGATTGTCAAATTATTCGCTCGTGTCTGTTTGGCGTCAAGCATTGAAGTTCGTCGATTTCCGCAGATAAGCACAGCTCGAGTTACGCGAACTTGTCAACGACGCCATCGGCAAAAATTAAACAGGAGATAACTTTGTAACTAAGACTGTGTATATGGAAGTTACTGTTTATAAACGTATGTGTTGGCAAAGTTAATCTGATGGACCATATGTCCTCTTCCTCGGTTTGAGTACAGAAAATTTCTTAAGATATTAATCATTTTAAACCACGTAAAGTAAAATGACCAGTCTGACCACATGGGATTTCCAGCATTTTATAAATTTTTCCTCTATTTATTTTTTCAAACTCATCCAATCGCTCATTTTTCTCGTTTATAAGGTTATCTCATATTTAATTTTCTTTTCAAAATGTCATTGATATTTTCAACTAATACAATTTGGAAGGGTAAGTTACAAAAAACCCCACCCACAACAATGATGGATGATTTAATTTTTGTGTTTTTTGTATCGATTTCCATATTGATTTCCTGCAAATGAATGCATGTATCCTTAAGTGCGGACAAAAGAAAAGATATTTTTGTCCCACCATGTCAGTGTGAGCCTCTCGTTATAATGGTAGTAAGCATCTCTGGTCGTAGGATAGACCTACGGTACGCTTGGTCACCCAGAGAGATTAAAACCGCGTGACAGATAACTTAAGTAACTAACATTGTAAGTTTTCTTGCAAAAATGCAGTTTTGTTTTCTAGGTAAAATATGTTTGCAATAAAGAAATAATAAAGCTGTAAATCAGTAAATGTCTGTAGCCCAGATGGATGCTTCTGAGTTTTTCTTCATGCTTCTTGCAATGTTTTGATATAATTTACATGAAAATATGTACAGGGATGTGCCACACAGTTTATCACATTGTTTAGTCGTACGGCAGTTAGATTCTGCGTCATTTCAAAGCTTGCTCTTGATTTTGTAAAGTGAACATTAATAAGCATCCAATTCGAATTTCAAACTTAGTTTAGCTACGCCCTCCCCCCACAAATGTTAAGAAACTTTCAAACTTATTTACGGTGTCGAGATGCGCGATCGAGATGTAGGTGGTCTCAGCCAGTTCCTGAAAGTGAAGTTTATGACGCTAAATCTTCGCGTAAAAGCAGTGTGTGATTTATCATTACAAATCTAATTCAAAACGAGGATGATTTTCAAATTTATGGCCATTCATCAAATCTTTCTGACGTGTTTCTGGCAAGCCCACCGTTCCAGAGACAAGGCGAAGATAGCACTCTCTCCCGTTCATCGAGCTTTGTCATTTGATACCATCGAAACAAAGAAATTCTAGATTGCATTTGACCTTCTAACAATACATCGTTTATTAAAATAATAAGCAAATGTGACACAAATTAGGAGTCTTTGATCACTCTTTAGATTTAGAAACAAGTATATCTATATAAAAATTCTGAAAGGGATTTTAGACTTTTACAAATTTTAAAATAAATTGTCAACGTGAAAAAGCATTTGTTTTTCCTTTTCTTTGCCTACAATATTAAACCTGAACCCTTTATTTCAGATCAGATACTGATATGCGTACGTTTCTTTTTGGTTTTGTGAGTTTTAATAGCAATTGACTAAATGATGCCGAGAAAATGGGAGCAAAGTGCGTGCCACAGAAACACACAGATGCAGCAGACCCGGGTTGGCCTGGGTTGGTATTGGATTACGAGTCTGAAGCTCTCTATGATCTGAGCTACTGTTGATCCGGACATGATTAAGATAGATCTTTTCAGGCAAGACGAGTTGGGACTTGAGTCGGTCTTTACAGATTCCTTCGATGAGAGAAACATTATTCCACCGAATAAAAGGTCCTTATCTATTAATTCGTGTTTTCTTTATGAAATGTTCCATATTTGTCTTATGATATGTACTTATTCTTTTTATGACTGCATGCGAATATAAAGTTTTATTAAAGTAAAATATGACTGAATATCTCACACTTACTTTGTTTCCAGGCAATGGACGCTTTGAAGACGTCCAACTTTTTGCGTATATAGGACTGATTTCTCTTACGCGTGATATTAAATGAGGAATCAACTAGACTACATTGATGTATAAAATTTGCCAATGAATTGCTTATTTCATGAAAGAGATTTTTTGATGGATGAATTATTTCATATTTTGACAGTTGTTTAGCTAATACATGGTATTCATTTTTGTACATTTTTTAAACAAAGCAAGATAAATATATCTGGTTTTTTAAAAATTAAATTTACTTTACTTAATTTACACATTTTGACATTTCAGTATTTAAAACAATTTTTTATATATAATTTTGTACCAACATTACAAAGGAGTTAGATGAAATTATTAACAATAATAATATATAATGTATTACTTTTATAACATTTTTCACTAAAAAGAAAATTTTTATGAATGAAAAATAAATCTTGACTATAAACTTCTTTGACACTTATTCAAAAACGTTATTTCTTGTAGGTATAAATTGCCATTCTTAACTTAAAAACAGTTCAAACATGACTATTTCTGCGAAATTTCATTGACATTTTGTCGTCAAATTTAAAGTAATTAAATCTTATTGCAAGTAAATGCAGAAATGCTGTACAATATGCCTTTCATTACTCTTTAATACTGAGTATGAAATGTCGTTCAATACTAGTTAATATTGTAAAGAAATGCCTTTCATTGTAATTTAATACTGAGCTGAAATCTCTTTCATTGCTATTTAATACTGGGCTGAAATGTATTTGATTGCTATTTAATACTGCGCTGAAATGTCTTTCAGTACTAATCAATTCTGGGCTGAAATGTCTTTCATTGCTATGAGCTGAAATGTATTTCATTGCTATGAGCTGAAATGTATTTCATTGTTATTTAATACTGAGCTGAAATGTCTTTCAGTACTAATAAATGCTGGACTGAAATGTCTTTCATTGCTATTTAATACTGGGCTGAAATGTCTTTCAGTATTAATCAATACTGGGCTGAAATGTCTTTCATTGCTATTTAATACTGAGCTGAAATGTCTTTCAGTGCTATTTAATACTGAGCTGAAATGTCTTTCAGTACTAATAAATGCTGGACTGAAATGTCTTTCATTGTTATTTAATACTGAGCTGAAATGTATTTCGCTACTAAAAATTACTGGGCTAAAATGTCTTTCATTGCTATTTAATACTGTGCTGAAATGTATTTTAGTACTAATCGTTTATGGGCTGAAATGTCCCTCAGTACTAATCAATACTGGGCTGAAATGTCTTTCATTGCTATTTAATACTGAGCTGAAATGTTTTTCAGTACAAATCAATACTGGGCTGAAATACCTTTCAGTGCTATTTAATACTGAGCTGAAATGTAATTCGAAGAATTATTACTCTGATTCATTGATGACCCAAATGACACCTCCCCAAACCAGACTAACTATTGAAGTGTACCGAAGTTCTCAGTTAAACCCTATGGTAGTATACTGTTATTGAAGAGTAGTACAATTTTCAAATTAAAAACCCACTAATGTCACTGCTAGAACTGGGGTACAAGAAAAACAATGCAGTTTAAACTTGTACATATTTACAATTTAATTTCTCCACATAGATAATAAAGTCTGCATTGCAAAATAATGTTAACAGTATTAAAGACATAATTATAGAGTAAGCATTTTTTAACGTCTTGTTATCTGTGTAATTTGATGCAATATTTTCTTGAATTCTGTGAATAATTTTTTTGTTGTTTGAACTGATTATTTTTTGCTCACTTTGTGGATCGATTTCTTGATTCTTTGTTGAACCTCCGTCGTGACTGCTTTTCTCTTCGAAAAGTCTTTTCAAGATACTTCGAAGCAAATGTTCATTGAAAGATAATATTCTACATACATTACCGAACTTCCACTTTTCGTATCAGTCACCAAATTATGGCGAGCAAATGACATATTAATTGTCATGGTCTATTATAAATCCACTACTGACTTTATCCTTGACGGTAATCATTCACTGATATATACAACAAAAGTTATGCTGTAAGTCAAAACCAATCACTTCCTTTTAGAGTTTATTGGATTACACGCAAGAACCACTTATCTTTGAAAACGAAGAGCATGACATACTGCATGCATTACTCACATCATACCTGAAGAATTCCATAAAAGAAGAATTTTATTTAGCTGAAATTAAAATCCATAAATTTATTAGATTAACTGCAGCACGTCGTCAGAATAAAGAAAATTAAGGGTTTAAGTGTGTGAAATAATTTTGTAAGACTCTAAACATGAATATTTGTCAGCCAATCTGGTGTGTGTGTGTGTGTGTGTGTGTGTGATTTAGATTTTTAACGTAGCTTTAACAATGTTTTAGTCATATCGCTACGATGTTGCAGTGTGACAGTTTATAGTGATGTCTAGTACAGGGCATCATGTCGTAGACATGTAGAATGATGTCCCATCCAGTCACATTATCCTGATACCAGGCTGACCAGTCCTAACAGTAATTTCTTGATGCTGAAATGTCAAGATAGGCAGCTGTTAGTACCATTTATGAAAGTCTTTGGTATGACTTGGCGGGGGTTCCAACCCATGACCTCCAGTATTCGAGGCGGACACTAACCACTAGGGCAGCGGAGCGGTCAGCTGAACTGGTTGGTGTAAAGATAATATACAAAATCATACAGTGAAATTCAAGCCGATGCGTATCTGTAATCATGTATTATGATATTACATTATATCTTCAAAACTAAAGTCGATTACTGCATCAACAAATGCAGTGAGAAGAAGGAGGTCTTCCGCTGGTACCAAATAAATGAAGCGGCATTAGCGAAAAGTGGCAATGTGTGTGTCCTTATCGAAACCAGGCATAACTGTTCTAGCCATTCAAAGTCATTATCGCAAGATGCACGTTCCACAAATCATTTGTACAGATTTAGCGGCGCTAAACGTGCCAGTGGATTCACCGAGCGTGCAAACCTGGTGAAAGCAACAGACGAAAGATCATCTCTAACAATATCCCACGCATGGAGGTTTTGGGAGATTGAGGTTCTCAGCGATAGCGTTTCCAAGTAACTAGCATTATATCGTGACAAGAATGCAGTTGCGACTTTTTCATCAGTAACTTTAGCATGAAATTGAAATAATATGAGAGGTGTCTCAAAACATGGCCAAGATTATTTGAGTGGATACGACTTAGGCGCTTTCCATAAATCCGCAGACTGCCATATCTGCTAGCAAATAACGCGTCGTAATGCACAAAGTGTGTTACCTCAAGCTGCAAGTCTACCCTAATATATAAATGTTCCAGTTGTGCTTCATAACCTGCAATGTTACGACGGACACGTTATAAAGGAGGCGATTGTAGCCACCGATGTCTACTGTGAAAATGATAGCCTCAACCACAGAAATAAATGCCTGAAAAGCATCCACTGTACAGCACCACGAATAAAAAATTGTAGATAAATTTAACGTCGAGTACTGGGGATAGCCCATCACCAAGTGTGTCAGCCTCCGCCTCAAAATATACTTCATACACAATACTGGGTACAACATAGGGACACATAAAGTCAACGACATCTTGGGCTGTACTAAGAGTCAACATAAGGCTAATCCATTTTTCTTCTAGGGCCTTCAAGTGATATAAGAGTTTCGACACTCCATGATAGCCATAAGCTACGACCATCATAAAATGGAGGTGTACAGCATAAACAAGACAAATATTAGTCCAAAAGACACAACACATGTTAATGGCTCTATACGGGATTACGATGGCATACGGCCACTAAGGTGCAACACAAGACCAACGCTGGTGATCGGAGGAGTAAATTAACAACCTCTGCCTTCAGGCAGGAAGCTATATTTGCTAACGAAGTCTCGTTGTTAATAACCACTGGTATATATAGACTGTTTGCCTGGGATGTCACACCTGTCAACTGTTGTGAACACCTTTATCTACCATATATTGTTAGTAACACCGTGTTTCTCACCTACAAGTCTCCGTTGAATATAGGCACCGTACCAAGGTATTTGAGGACAGACGTTGTTCTTCCATACTGACCGGCTGGCTATGTCCCAGATACCGTTGACATAACCGTTTCAAGAACAGCATCGAAAAGTATCTTACAAGTGAGCCGCCTTACCAGGATCCACCAAAACTAAACCCACCCAGTGCTACGTGTGCTTGTAGTCTTACTCTCTGAATGCAAACTGTGCTTAGTCAAAAGATGATAAACGGCACCCACAAACTTAAGACTGGGGTCAATTAACAGCAGATTAAACCGGTTCAGAGGATATTGCTTGTAGATAAGTGCCATGGCATTGGCGATTTTGGAACCCACCACCTTGGTTAAGGGCTCTGTGTTCTTGCAACAGCTGGCATCGTCGACCAAGGTCAACTCATACAAGTTAGTATATCGCTCAAACTTGTCATGCGGATAAAACAGGAGTTTGACTTTGTGCACTACTTCAGTAGTCGAAATATTAAACTACGGTTTGAGGATTTTGCTTCGTTCAGGCAGGCAAATCTGCCATATGTTCTGATTTTCTAGCCACTCCATAGCAACATCTTGTTTACCTTTGGTGTCTTCTGTCCGTTTCTTGTCCGCTACTATGCTCTTTCAGTCATCTCGCGATCTTGAGTATATCACATAGTGATTATTATTTTGTGTGGTTTGCCGTGAATCTTCTAATTGCTGTTCCAGCTATCACATGTTAAGTATAGTGAGGTACTCCAAGAAATTTAATAACCTTCACAAAGCTTCTGATTTCCGTGGAAAACCAAGTCTTACAAGCCTACACACCATCTTCAAAACGGTGTAGCAATGAACCAGTTGCATGGAAAGCTTGACACAGTATAATATTCAGTTTATTTCTCCATTAGTGTTGCGCAAGCAGTTAAGCTGGCACTTGGCTGTATTTCTTAATTAGTACAATGCTGAATGGCAGGTGTGTTTTTCGCTACGCACAAAAGCACTTATCCCATTGATACCTGCCCAAGGTTCTATCGGTAGACCAATTTCAATACTTATCCTATAACATACAAGCTAAGTTTAGGTTTCCTGACAGTTTTCACGGCTAGAGTCTCTAGAGTCAAGAAATATTTACAGTTAGCATGGTCAACGATTGCAAGCTCACAAACACAAAGGTCATCTCGTATTTTTCCTGCTCGCTAAAGTTGTGTAAAAATCAGAAAGAATTGGTTCCTCATGGATATTTGAATCGTCGTCTGTTTTATTTCCAGGCTAATCACCATGTATTACCTCGATTCATCTTCGGACGCACAACCACATCATTTAACTAATTGTTGTCTCGTAACCACGATGCATCAGATTTAAAGAACTTCTTTGTTGGATTTCAGTGGTCGTTAATCCTACATCGTGGCCTGCACCATCATCTGCAATAAAAACTGTATCGTTCAAGTGAAGCATTCTTGTGCGTGTTCCTGGTTTCTTTTCCGTACGTTAATATATATATATATATATATATATATATATATATATATATATATATATATATATATATATATATATATATATATAGAGAGAGAGAGAGAGAGAGAGAGAGAGAGAGAGAGAGAGAGAGAGAGAGTAACTAACTAGCCTGGGCGCTTTCGATTCTTAATGAGTCTTTTTTCAAAGGAAAATACCAAACATATAGAACAAATATGCACAAAAACGTTGTGTTTGTAAACCTCTATATGGCTGTCTCCACATGAGTTAAAACCTTAAATACAACCAGCTTGCATAGACTTTAACTCATGTGGAGAAGGCCATGTAGAGGTTTACAAACACAACGTTTTTGTGTTTATTTGTTTGTTTTATATATGTTATGTATTAGCCGTTGAAAAAGACTCATTAGGAGTCGATCGCACTGTTCGTCGTCAGTTTATTGCATCTATCTTAATCAATCAATCCCTGACACACTTTATTAGTTTATTTAAAACAAATACTATCATCCAGGTTGGAGAACTTAAATACGTACTATACGGAGTTTCGAACCCAGGCCCGCGAGTAAATGGCACCCATCAACTTGCCTGCACGCACCAGCCCATAATCCGTCACCACTAAGCACGCATCACCAATAAAAAAAAACATGATGGCACTGAGTCGGTGTTATATGAGATCTTGCGTAGGAGACACACTCGCATGACGACCTAGTAGATAATTCTCATTTATATACACAGTCATTCCAGATTCCTATGAAAGAAATCAAGGTATATAGGAATGTTTTATTATAAAGAATTAAAATTATATACCAGACAAAACAGATTGTGATATCACTGGATTCTGAATTAGAATCTTATAGATAGTGGGCAGAATTTAATAGTTTAATACAAACAATACTATAATATAGGCTAAAGAAATTAAAAAATAAAAAATTCCTCTATACCTTGATTTCTTTCATACCAAAGATAAACACAAATGAATCTTTATTTTGACTTGTACATATAGCATATATAAGACCCTCAGACAATCTTTCACGTACAATACAGAAAGGAGTGTTTAATTGTGAGCGTGGAGTGTTTGACAGTAAATGTATGGTGTCGGAGAGTTGATTACTGGTTGTTGGTTCTCTTTCGTTTAATTTGTAAATTTTGGTTTTGGTCACAAAAAAAACTGCATGAAATTTAAAAAGTTGTGATACACATCTTTCACGATTTGTAAAATGTATTAAAGAATTTTAAATTTTAGTTTTACAAATTGTAATTTTAATTTTGCAATTTAATCTACATGTCATGACATTTTACAGTTTTCGCGAAATTAGGTATAACTTTTTAAGATCTATTTTATTTATAAAAATAAATTTAATTTGCATGTTTTCACTTTAGAACATTTGTATAATTTGTAAAACAATTCTATTAGCAGTTTCTTTTACAACTGAGATGAATTTTGTTTCTGATGTCCGGTACATTTCGTATTAGTCTCAAAATTATGGTATTGATTTTAGTGTCGACCATATTTTAAAACTTTTTCCACTCATTTTGTAAAGTCTTCTTTAAATTATGTGTTATTTTCGGAAGTTTATTACACTTTTGTTATCAACCATTTTAATATAATATCTTGGATTTTGCCTAGTATCTGCTAAATATTTGAAATTTCAGTGCTACTGGTCATCTCTGCCACTTTAATATAAAATGGCTAAAATGAAAATTATCTGAAATATAGTACTAGTTTTAACCACTTCGTATTGTAAGTTGATTCCCTTGATTAAAACTATTTGTATTTTCAGTATAATATATGGAACTTTACCTACACTAACGTGATAAGAGATACAGGTATATATATATATATATATATATATATATATATATATATATATATATATATATATATATATATATATATATATATATATATATATATATATATATATATATCAAGATCCTTAGCAGCAGGTCACTACACTACACAAGGTGTATTGGATAGCGTTTTATTTCCAATAGAGGTCTTGCACTTCTAACAATGTAAGAATGTATCCCTCTTTGAGGTCAAGTAATTCTACACAGCATGAAATATCTAGCATCAATGCTGACTTCTCGCAAGTACATATATCTCCCATCCTACAATCACCGTATATTAAAATTATGGGCTTTTTTTTTTACCAGTTTTTGCCGTACGTACTCGTATTGTCTATTCAATGTATACCTAAAGCGCAATCTAAAGTTCTGTACACGTACCACAGGTACGCCTTATTACTAGAAACAAAATCATATCGACACATATTAAGAGCAGTGACCAGATTGTCACAACTGTATCATACGAAAACTTTACAAGCAGCTTTGCTTTTATGTTAGTCGCAGGAGATACCATCTGATGTGAGCGCTTTAACATCAACGCACTGTAACGGTTTCTCAGCCACTCAAACCATATTTGGTTTTCGCAATTAAGTTTGCCTTATACTTACTTTAATCCCCGCTCCCACATTCACTCAACAGAAACTAGATATGAGATAGTGACCAGACGTGGCAAGGAAAATAAACGGCTATTGCAGCCTGAGATCGTTGAGTAAGACGGAGTGTTGGTGCAAGTCACCTACGTTATTAACTAGGAATACAAACTATTGTTGCTAGAGTACCTGCGTCTCTTTGGACAGACAAGTACATGATTAAATTTGGGTGGAAAGAAGATGCAAAGCAAATAGACATCTTTTAATGGGCTACATAGATCACCCTAAGCCAGCAGGTGTTAATTGCGCTTTCGGTGTCTGAACAACAGCCAAAAGAGCTGCCCCAAATGGAACCTCTGGCGCGAATGCTGCCACAGTGACAAGGAGAATATGGAGAATCGTCATCGGTCGAGACAGACGGGTTCAGCCGCATCGTAGTAATCGGTATAAAAAGAAATTTTAAAAAAAAAACACTCGGCAAACCTGCTTAGTGACGGTATGGCATTGTGGCTCCTGACGAACGTCTTGGCGGGTATGTTGAACATCGTATTATTTCCAGATCTGGTGATATCAAGCATAATGATGCCTTCTTTGATACCACCACCGTCTTACTAGGAGATCATGGCAACAAGACAGAGCAGAGTGTCTTCAGAAGATCGAAACCTCCACTCTCCAGATCAATAAAACTTTCACATCACTCTTCTAATAGGAAAATTATAATGCTGACATATCACACAATCGTAGGCCGGCAAGAGTTTCGCTTGAAAACAAGCAGTGATTATTAAACCTATCTATATGCAAAGGATAAACTGCGGCGCGCTCAGAAAAGAAAAGTACAAGTAGGTAGAGGATAATATTGACCCACAATGAGGGTTATATAAATGGGTAGCGGTGTGTGTGTGTGTGTGTGTGTGTGTGTGTGTGTGTGTGTGTGTGTGTGTGTGTGTGTGATGGGAATTAGAATACTGTCCACTATAATTGCTGCCCCAATAGCAATTGCCCTTGAGGTCACAGCTTGAAGCTCTGATTTGAGTTCTGTAGCTGGGAATTTTTCAGCCGGCGCCGATCCATGAAAGCTACATCTAAAGCACGATGAAATTCGTTTCTTTAGCGAATCAAAACTTTGCACAATCGCAGACTACATAGCTAAGGCGCTAAACGACTACACCATCTCTGAAGAATTCCAGCTTATCCTAGATGAACTCGACAAATACACAACGATGAAAAAATATATGTTGCATCACAATGCTTGCACGTCTGTTGTAATAAACGATATCGTAGATGGAAGAAGAGCCCTTCTTACACCCCCACCGAATCATTTCGCTGGAAATTCATCATATCATGTGTGACGTCAGCGGAAACTCGGGAGTAAAAGAACACGATAAATCAAAACCTAATACCACGCACCTCCTCCATAAAAAGAGGTTGTTACAATAACTAGACTGTGCAGCTGAGGTGGCATCTGCCTTAGCCTCTTACCTCATGGAGACAAGTAAATAACATTTATTTATAAATATTTTGGCATCGGTGTTAAACTGCGTTTCTCATACTATCCAGTCGATATTGATTTGCCATTATTAATGCTTATTTTACAGCTATTGTCGTGGTTATGATTTTGCGCAGCAAAGGAGAAAAATAATGTTGACAGCGGCATTGGTAGTTTGCTACTTTCTACTGTTTGTATACCATATCGGATATAGGTGATGTGTGGTGGCTACCATATTTTTGCAAATATTTACCACTGGATTTACCACTGGATTAACTGGCGGGAAGGGGATAGAGAAGCAAAGCAGTTTTTCCTCCCATTCTGGGTTGCTCGCAGGAACATGTGTGTGAAGGCTGAATTGTGACGTTTGCTGTTTTCCGTTTTTATTATAGAGTACGGTGCGTAAAGCTAGGCTTGCAAAAGACAGGTGTTATGGTAAAACGTAAAACAAACACCTCTTTAACACCTATGTGGTAAAATGTGTCAAATCCTGTAGGCAATCGCCAACTCAGCCATTTTGTTTTCAAATTCTCTTTCAGGACATTCTTGTACAAATAAACATATTTTATGGAACCATTTTTCTTTTTTACAAAAGGTGTCATCTTGAGACAGATTTTACTGCAGTGTTTCTTTCCAAGACGGACTATGAAAACAGCGGTCAAACATTTCCTGTGCAGTGTTTCTTTCCAAGATGCATTAGGAACACAGCGGTCAAACATTTCCTGTGCAGTGTTTCTTTCCAAGACGCACTAGGAACACAGCGGTCAAACATTTCCTGTGCAGTGTTTCTTTCCAAGACGCACTAGGGACACAGCGGTCAAGCATTTTCTGAGCAGTGTTTCTTTCCAAGACGCACTAGGAACACAGCGGTCAAACATTTCCTGTGCAGAGTTTCTTTCCAAGACGCACTAGGGACACAGCGGTCAAGCATTTCCTGAGCAGTGTTTCTTTTCCAAGACGCACTAGGAACACAGCGGTCAAACATTTCCTGTGCAGTGTTTCTTTCCAAGACGCACTAGGGACACAGCGGTCAAACATTTCCTGTGCAGTGTTTCTTTCCAAGACGCACTAGAGACACAGCAGTCAAACATTTCCTGTGCAGGTTTCTTTCCAAGACGCACTAGGAACACAGCGGTCAAGCATTTCCTGTGCAGGTTTCTTTCCAAGACGCACTAACACAGCGGTCAAACATTTCCTGTGCAGTGTTTCTTTCCAAGACGCACTAGGAACACAGCGGTCAAACATTTCCTGTGCAGTGTTTCTTTCCAAGATGCACTAGGAACACAGCGGTCAAACATTTCCTGTGCAGTGTTTCTTTCCAAGACGCACTAGGAACACAGCGGTCAAACATTTCCTGTGCAGTGTTTCTTTCCAAGACGCACTAGGGACACAGCGGTCAAGCATTTTCTGAGCAGTGTTTCTTTCCAAGACGCACTAGGAACACAGCGGTCAAACATTTCCTGTGCAGAGTTTCTTTCCAAGACGCACTAGGGACACAGCGGTCAAGCATTTCCTGAGCAGTGTTTCTTTTCCAAGACGCACTAGGAACACAGCGGTCAAACATTTCCTGTGCAGTGTTTCTTTCCAAGACGCACTAGGGACACAGCGGTCAAACATTTCCTGTGCAGTGTTTCTTTCCAAGACGCACTAGAGACACAGCAGTCAAACATTTCCTGTGCAGGTTTCTTTCCAAGACGCACTAGGAACACAGCGGTCAAGCATTTCCTGTGCAGGTTTCTTTCCAAGACGCACTAACACAGCGGTCAAACATTTCCTGTGCAGTGTTTCTTTCCAAGACGCACTAGGAACACAGCGGTCAAACATTTCCTGTGCAGTGTTTCTTTCCAAGACGCACTAGGGACACAGCGGTCAAGCATTTCCTGTGCAGTGTTTCTTTCCAAGACGCACTAGGGACACAGCGGTCAAGCATTTCCTGAGCAGTGTTTCTTTCTAAGACGCACTAGGGACACAGCGGTCAAGCATTTCCTGAGCAGTGTTTCTTTCCAAGACGCACTAGGGACACAGCGGTCAAGCATTTCCTGTGCAGTGTTTCTTTCCAAGACGACTAGGGACACAGCGGTCAAGCATTTCCTGTGCAGTGTTTCTTTCCAAGACGCACTAGGGACACAGCGGTCAAGCATTTCCTGAGCAGTGTTTCTTTCCAAGACGCACTAGGGACACAGCGGTCAAGCATTTCCTGAGCAGTGTTTCTTTCTAAGACGCACTAGGGACACAGCGGTCAAGCATTTCCTGTGCAGTGTTTCTTTCCAAGACGCACTAGGGACACAGCGGTCAAGCATTTCCTGTGCAGTGTTTCTTTCCAAGACGCACTAGGGACACAGCGGTCAAGCATTTCCTGTGCAGTGTTGCAGTAGAGTAATAAAATTTACTCCAAATTACAGTTTGTAGACACGGGTTTGAACATGTGTTGAAAAGCAAACTGAAAAAACGGCTATCGATAATAAAAACATTGATGATGATTATGATGTAATGATATGTAATGATGATGATGACTATAAAGATGTGATGAGAAGAAAATTATTGCTTTTAATCACGAAGGTATTATTATTATTATTATTATTATTATTATTATTATTAGTAGTAGTAGTAGTAGTAGTAGTAGTAGTAGTAGAACTAGTAGTAGTAGTAGGAGTAGTAGTAGTAGTAGTAGTAGTAGTAGTAGTAGTAGTAGTAGTATCTAACCTAAAGCCTATCGGTATACCAGTGAAACAAAAATACTAAAACAAAATTTACTTGCTTTATCAGTAGCAATGAAGATGGAAATTTGTGCTTAAATCCCGCGTATCTGCCAAAATGATCTGAATAATATTTAATCTTGGACTGCTCCGTTGGCCTAGTGGTTAGAAGCTTCCGCCTCTTATTTGGGAGCTCGCGGGTTCGACCCTGCCTGAGTCATATCAAAAACTTGTAAAAATGGTACTTACAGCTGCTTCGTAAGGCGCCCAGCATTAAGAGGTTAGTGTTAGGTCTAGTTGGCCTGGTGTCAAGAAAATGTTACATGTCTGCATGATGCCCCGGTGCTAGTCATCACTATAAAATTCCACACTGCAAATCTCGTAGCGATACTCCTAGATTTTGTAAAGCTACGTTAAAAATCCAAATTCACCCCAACCCCACAGCAGCAGAGAGGGTGAACCCTACAACAATATATTTGCGACAAAATCGATTAAAGCCTCAGAATGCCAATGGAGCCTTCCTACGAAATCTCATATTTTAACCAAAAAACAATTAAAGGTCCCATCTTAGCGATTTTGTCGTGAATACATTGTCATAACCACACTCAAATTGCTGCCATCTACGTCTACAAATTTTTGCGACAGAATCGATTAAAGCCTCAGAATGCCAATGGAACATTCCTACGAAATCTCATATTTCAACCAAAAAAAAAATAAAGACCCCATCTTAGCGATTTTGTCGCAAATACATTGTCATAACCACACTCAAATTGCTGCCATCTACGGTCGCAAATATGTTGTCATTTCACCCTCTCTGCTGCTGATTAATACAAATTATTTAACCAAATATTTGATCAAGTCCAATACGATATCGTGACCGAGGGTCGTGTAAATTTATTGTTATAAATCCATATGGGACAGACTGAGCATGACTAAAGTAATTTTTAAATCCATTGAAGTCCATATCGGAACACCATGTCTGCCAAATATTTCGTAGCGTATGTGTATCAACGCCATTGAATACAGCAAGAATATTGCAGTTATCGCGAATCACTTTTGGAATTTGAGTATATCGTTGAGTGACATATATCACGTCAGTGTTTTTATGCCTACCTCGGGAAAATATTCTAGCAGGGTTCTTTTGATTATCTAACATTACATCATCGTACACTACAAGATTGTTTATGTCTCCATCGAGATCTTCTACTGATGGTGCATCATCAATATCAGTAATAAAGTCGATTACACTTTCACCTTTAATTTCTGATGCTTTTTCATTATAATCTTTTAGCACTTCATAGCACCGTTGATCATCTACGGATGGGGCAACTAAATATAATCTATCCCACTTCATAAATCGCATTATCAAATTAAGCAGTAATTGTGTTTTGCCTGATCCAGATGGTCCGATTATAATGGCACGGACAGAATTCGGAAGCGCTGCGTGGTGTTTTACCGGTTCTCTTCTTTTAGTCGCTGAAAAGTCAATTATATTCATAACGCTATATATAAATTATGGATCTATATTGTGTTAAGTGTAAACAGCGTACTGATACAACCGATCAGACAACCATTACAACTAAAAACAATAGACTAGCGCTTACTGGTAAGTGTGTAACATGTGGTACAAAAAAATTTAGATTTTTAAAAAAAAGCAACTCGGAGGTGATATTGCCGCAAAACTTGGAAAACTCCCCGGAACCCCATGGGCAAAATACCCCGGAGAAAAACACCTTCCAGGATATAGCTACTGTGGTCCCGGAACGAGATTAGATATCAGACTTGATGATCAAAATCAGCCCCGGCCTGGTGAGTATCCGATAAATGCTATTGATAAGGCATGTCATGCTCATGATGTTGCATATAAAAGCAATAATTTGCAACAAAGACATATCGCGGATGTAAAATTAATTCATGCCTTAAATGCTATTCCCGATAAATCCTTCAAAGAAAAATTGGCTTCATGGTTGGTCAAATCAGCTATGAAAGGCAAATTAGTGTTAGGTGCTGGTAATTGAAAACACCAGTGTTTTTATAGTATGGAATCTATTTATTATTCTCCGAAAGGATACTGGAGGGGTAAAGCAGCAATCAGTAAACTCGCTAACGCTGCAAAAGTGAAAAAATCCACTGCAAAAGATTGGTTATCCAAACAGGCTATATGGCAAATTTATCTACCACCGCCTAAACAAATTAATTATTCTCATTTTGATGTTACCGTACCCAATGAAGTTCATCAGGCTGATTTATTGTTTTTACCACATGACCATGGTTACAAATACGCGCTAACTGTAGTTGATATTGCGAGTCGATTTAAACAAGCAGAACCATTGAAAACAAAGTCAGCTTCTGAAGTCGCTTCTGCATTTGAAAGGATTTATCGACGAGGTCCTCTAAGATGGCCAAATCTATTACAAGTTGATCCTGGCAAAGAGTTTCAAGGTGCTGTTCTATCAACAATGAAAACTCATAGTGTTACAATACGACGAGGACATACTGCGTTACATCGTGATCAGGCAATTGTAGAACGATTTAATCGAACTCTTGCAGAACGGTTATTTGGATATCAATATGCAAAAGAATTCATCCAAGAAAAACGATCTCGTGAATGGGTCCAAAGGTTACCGAGTGTAGTTGCAGCGTTAAATAATGAGATTACTCGAACTATTAATATGAAACCAAATATTGCAATAAAAAAAGAATATATTCCCGAACAACCGCAGCGGGTTAGCACTCAGCCACTTCTCGGTGATGTTACTGTGAGATATTTATACGAACCAGGAGAGCTTGAAGGCGGTAAAAGAAGAGCTACTGATCCTATATGGAGTGTTACTACGCATAAAATTTCAACTATAACGCGATCAACTGGTAGACCTCCAATCTACAGATTGGATTCAACTGCACCTCAGCGTGGTTTTACACGCGAACAACTACAAGTCATTCCGGACGATACTCAATTACCGCCACATGGTCTTAACTAGCTCCGTTACGTCTATTACACTCAAGACAGGTCAACATCACATTGTTTCTGACATGACCAAGACTGTTATTTTTTCTGTCTACGGTGAATTGTCGAGGGTCTTTATCCGAATACTGCCAGTGCATTATACAATTGCAACTGGCGCAGTGATTATTCTGTTGTTCTTTTAATGCAATTATTACTTCAGCATCAATATCAAATTCTCGTTGTTTTTTTTTGTCCTGCTGTTTGTAGCCAGAGAGTTTTTTATTAATGATGCTAATATCAGTGTTATCATCGTTTGCATTAAAATCATAATCGAAAACAATCCTTCGTAGTTGATTTATTCGTCGTACTCTGGACACTGCGAGATAGACTAAATTTGACCATTCAATGCGATTATCAACTATCCAAACAATTGTATCCGTGATGGTCAATCCTTGTGACGAGTGTATTGTTGTTACATAACCAAGCGTCCATGGTGATTTATCAGCGCATAATGCATCTTCTACAGTATTGATATCAACTAGCACAATATCATTTAACACTAGAATCTGTTTCTCCGTCTGGCCTGGAATTTCAACTTCAATATTCTGCTTTCGTGTATCCAATGGTCTATAACACAACGGCACTGGAAACGTTGGGAATTTTTTCTTGTGTAGCTCAAACAACTTTTTCTGAAGTGCGTCTCTGACTATCTTTCTACTTGCTACTACAAAATCATTTGGTTTCCATGTTTCCCAAAAATCATTCAAAGGTGTTTCAGAAATTATTTCACGCGCTACTTCACATTGAATTCTATCGGGTTGTAATCTAATTAGTTTTTTAAACTCACGTAACTGCTCATCGAGTGCTCTATAGTCAGTATCAATTTCTTCGTAATAATCAACAAATCCTTTTAACCAATTATGTGGACTTCTACCAACAAATGGTGGTGGTTGACCATGATCGCCGCACAATATAATTTTTGTATTTTTTTGCAATAACCAATCAAGAAACATTTTTAATACATCTTCTGAAACAGTACATGCTTCATCCCAAATAATAACCGCTGGAATAAATTTCTCACCCATTCGCTCAGGAGTCCAAGCATCGCCCTTGTATCGAAAAAAACTATGATACGTGCAAGCTTCAACATTTCGTTGTTTGATCTCTCTCGCTAGTCTATGGGTTGGTGTGAGTACAATCATGGACGTTCTCTCTCGATATAATTCTATCGCACGTGTTGTCTTTCCAGATCCACCACAACCGTTTAAATAAACTGTTTTATATCTACAAATTGGATCTGATATCGGTGGTGCTTTAGACATAGATTTTTCACTGATAGAATTATCGTTCTTCAGGTAACTGCTTTTAATCTCAACGTCTGCTGATTCAGAATAATCGCGTTGTATTTCTTGTTTAATTCGCCATGTTCCCCAAGTCTCTTCGCTATTAGTAAATTTAGTTATCTCTTTGATATATTTTTTATCGACATACATTGAATCAATTGCAACTCTGACTGCTATACTAGGAAATCTATTTATCATTGCAAATAAATTGATAGATGCATAACCCAGCATAGAAGCTCTCAAATGTAGATATGCAGAGCTTTCTCCATCACTGTAAGTAACAATTCTACCTAACTTTGTTTTATTGGACAAGAAGGCTGTTTTACAATTTGCGTATCTATTTTTCTCTACTGCATCTTTAATAACGAAGTCGTATTCGGCATCATCTATAATCAATCGTGAGGATTGTTTTTTAAAGTTAAATTTTTTTCCACCCTGTGTAAATTTACCGATTATTCTTCGGCCGAGATCCTTTGCTTCATTATTTCGTTGATTAAATATCTTTTTTGACCATTCAATAATGTACTCCTCGTCAGCATCAATATGTTTTCTAGACTTATCGATTATACTATCAAGACATTCTGGTTCTGGTAACCAGACATTGGTTTGTTTTTGATATGAGATAATCGCTTCGCTGACAATCAACGAAACTAACACTTTACAATCAATCATATATCGCAATAACACTATTGGTAACCACATCCTTTCAGCCATGTGTCTACCAATCCAAACATAACAACACGGATGAAGTCCTTCAGCGAATTCAAATGATACTACGCAAGCAAAACCGGTCAAATCAAAATCAGGCAGTGGTCCATTAATAGCAACGCGAGTCATTTCATGTGTGGGGTGTCCAAACCGTTTAAAATACTCACCAGCGAATCCATATCCTAGAAAACTTCCTGGATAACAGGCAACGATATCAACTGATATCATATTCTCACGATTGTACTTAACGTTCCATAGACCGCCATGATAATATTCCAAACAGCTGGATTGAACATCCTGTAAAAACTCTTTTCGTGTTGGTTTCCAATTATTTTTCTTTCTTGCAAAATGAGCTGCAACTGATGGAATTGTAAAACAATTTGTAAGTAACTGTTCGTAATCTTCGGATTTTCCATTAAAAACGCTAGCGTTTTCACTGAGACTTATTGCTAGATTTTTCATCCTATTATGTAGACTTTCACTGCGATATAATTCACCGTTAGGTTTCACAAATTGATTGAATTGACATTCTTCATCTTCAAAACTATGAAGTAGCCATACTGATACAGGGTCGTTTTTACACAAACTAGCAATAGCATCGAATAATCTTTCTTCAGTGAGAATACCATCCTTGGTGAATTCTTCTGGGATATACTTCACTGTTCTGTCTCGCGGGAATATTGTAACCGCGGATGTCCATGCGTGCTTGTTATGATCAATAATTTTGATTGGAGCTCCGTTTTTATTGTATTTCGATTCGTATAATACTTCGCCAGTTATCGTTAAAACGGTTATCGGAAATCTCAACGACTTTTCCAATCTAGCTATATCGGAAATAGTTGCTCCGTTCTCTTTCACTGTTAGCTCCCATTGATCTATTTTTTTATGTCTTAGATCGGTTAATTTATTCCCACGGAGTGCATTGTTCTAAGACTCTTTGTGCCACACAGTTGAGTGGCTTTTCCGCTGACGTTGACTGTTTCATTGGTGCTAGTTTTCCAATGTCAGGGTTATTTAACGGATACATCCCATAAACGACTGCTGTTTCTGGATACGCTTTTTCATAGTATGGTTTATCAATTCCAGTTAACAGCCCTGGTCTGGAATAACGGCTAACAATGACTGATGTCCCATCTTTGAGAATTGGAACAAATTTGTCTCTTATAATATATTCGCCCGATTCTAATTTGATAATGAATTTCACTCTGATAAAATACCGTTTATTGCCAAGTTGTGATAGTATCATAGCTGCTGTTTCATCATTCATTCTAGCATCAACAACACCATCAATTCTAAATGTTGACCAGGTGTGTGATGCATCATCCTGTTTAAACTCATGAACACAATCTCGTATTTTTCTAATCAGAATTCTATTAGTTATTCTCTCTTTTGGTACGTCTTCGAGAGTTCTATCAAGATTGAATGATTGCCGATAATCTCTTGAATTCTTCATTCATATAAATAAGACAAGTATTTAAATAGAAAAGTTTGTTTATATATAATGAATCACTGCAAATGGCTTATGATCGGATCAGTAACCCCATGCAATAAATCGTGTAGAGGTGAATTCTGTGGATATCACTTACAGAGTGTCAGAAATAATTCGACAGGCCCGTCCCCATGCATAAATTGTGGGGTGGGTGTGAGAGGAAAATCACAATTATGTATCAATTGTGGGGGTAAGCGGTTTAGAGAATTGAAACGTTATTATGATAAACGAATAAAAAACGCCATCATTGACCCTAACCATGACTCTGTCAAAGACAAAATCATAAAAACCCCTCAAGACTACATTAATAGATTTATAATTAAAGCAAATAATGAATTAGACAAATAGTATTATTATATATAAATGGAGCAAGAATTCAGACCACATCCAATACTCGTTAATTATGAAATATCTCGTAATGGTGTTGTTAGACACTGTTAATAATCAGGGATACTTGCAATTTACTGCTGGAGGAAAGGGATATCTCTGTCATAGGGCAGTCTTTGAGTGTTATATGGGACCGATTAAAGATGGCTGTGTTATTGATCACATTGATTCTAATATTCAAAATAACGCGATTTCCAATTTACAGTGTATTTCTCAAAGAGAGAATATAAAAAAAGGAAAGACAGGGACTTGTAAGTCAGTTGGAAAGAGACCAGTACAGTCATTTGATACAACGACGAATGAAGAAAGAGTTTTTCATTCAATGAATGCTGCGGGAAAATATTTTGGAATATGTATGCCTTCAGTACGAAAAAGTTGCTGAAGGGATTTGTCAAACAGCTATCTCAAAGAAAAATGGACATAGAATAAAGTTTTCATACGCATGAAATGACTCTCAATAATTACTATTAATAAAATCTTTTTTTTTTTAATTTTGTTCCGTATTTTCCCCTCATTACTACTGATCGTCACGTGACTATCCTACTTTCGTGAAATTGGATTGAATTAATGATGTGTGTGATCTCATGTACGTATTTAATGGTTAACTCGGTATACGTAATCAGGTATGTACGGATTTTGATTTTGTGTTATTGTTTCTTGTTTCTAAAGACTGTATTGAGAACAGCAGTTAGGGTTTTGTTGGAAAAACCTATACAGGGTAGACAATTTATTTGACAGAGATCCAAGGCCAGGGGTCTATTAATAGATTTTTTAAAAATCCCAATTACAAAGACGGCGTTAACAGCGTTTGTATGAAAATGAAATTACTTTAAAATTACAAATTAGTGAGGTCAGGGTAGTAAAACGCGCTACATATAGTTTAGTTTTTTTAGTGTGGCTATGTGTAATAAAATTCAGAAAAATATCATTCTCGATTCAAGAAATAGCAGGTCCTGAATTGACAGGGATCCCCATTACGGAGTTATCTTGTCATGTAAATCCATTATTATTACGATTATTTAATCGTAATATTATAGGTTTTATTTAAATACTTAGCTTCCATTGAAATTACTACACAGTATTCATTATGAAATGCTAGAAAAATAAAAACCACTTTAAACATGACTACTGCAATATTATTGACATTTTGTCGTAAATAAGAAATTTAAATTTTGCAATTAAATGCGAACACTTTACAAAAAAACTCCCCCATTACATTTGTGGTATAAAATTCGTTTCAATACTAGTTAATTTGTAAGGGTGCTTTTGATTTAAACTGGCTGAAAGTCCCCCGTCGTTTCTTTGTTTAAATCGGTCCTGTACTGTCTTATCATAATATCTAAATTTCTTTCATATAATCCATTCCTAATCTTTCATTGTATGACTAATGTATTCTATAAAATGCATTGTTTTTTAAAATAAACCAAAAATAATCGGCATTGTAAATACTCATTCTTTTTAATGTAAATTTTTTCATTTCATAGGGGTAAATGTTCATTCTATTTAATACGGAGTAAAAATGTCTTTCAGTGTATTTAATCTATAAATCGTTTTTGTACTAATAATTTGGGGTAAATACGTCTTTCATTGTTATTTATCATCTGAGCTGTAATGTATTCGCCCCTACAAATTACTTGCTAAGACCTTCTTCATTGCTAGTTATACTTGCTAATTGGATTAGACTAATCGTTTAGGGGCTTAAAATGCAAGTACTAATTTCCAAGAAGGGGTGCTGTCTTTCATTGCTCTTTGACGTGTTTTGCAGAAAGATTCCAAATGGGCTTTTATGATTAATATGAGTAATGATGTAAAAGAAATCACTTGATTCATTGATACCCATATAACCCCCAAAACCAGACTAACGATTGGTGGGTTGTTAGGGTATTGTATAAGAGTTTAATTTATGTACCCTTTCCTGCTAGAAACTGGGGTCAATGAAAAACGCATTGTAAATTGTTTTGTTTTTTTATGATAATAAAGTCTGATTGCAAATAAATTTTAACAGTATTAAGAATAATTATAGATTTAAGATTTTACGTCTTCATCTAGAAATTTTATCAAATTTAATTTGTAATCAAGGAATGTATTTTTCCCTGAATTTTTGACTGTGAACCAGGACTTTTTGATTTGAAAAGTTTTTCAAACATTGAAAATTTTGAAGATAATATTCTACCTACATTAAATTCCCACTGATAAAAAGAATCGAGAAAGCTTTAATTTGCTTCTTGTATAAAATCATACTGACTTTATTCCTTCGGCTATTTGTATGATTAACAACAAAGACTCTGTAATCAGAACCAATCACTTCTTTAGAGTTTTTGGAAACGCAGAAAATTTCTTTAAAACGATTGATTATGCAAGTGAACCCATCACAAATTCCAAAAAAAATTTAAAGCATTTCCAATAATGATTAAAAGATTAACTACAGCACCCGTCAGAGGTTAAAGAAAAAGGTTTAATTGTAAAGATAATTTGGAGACTAAACTAAATTTGACAGCCAATCGCAGTGTTTTGTTGTGGAAGTGAACTGTTTTGCCTGTGAAGTTTAAGCCACTTAAAATGACTTGCAACGAAACGTGTATTGCGGTGACATCTAAAGAGGGAGCAGTACACATTATTGATGTATAGAATGATTCCTACAGAAACTAAAAATCCAGGGAATAAAAATTTCTTGAGTTTACAAATGTCAAGATAGAAACTGGTTAGAAATTTACTGATGTCGTTTGAAGATGCTTGTGGGTTCCACCAATGACCTCAGTATTCGAGGGGGAATAAATTCACCGGATGAAGGTGTGAAAGAAATAGACAATTCAATTGTGAAACTTCAAGACTGATGCGTCATTTGTGACTTGTATTATAAATTATTATTTTAAACAAAGTGATTTTATAACAGACAGTGAAAAGAGGTCACGCTATTAAAAAAGAGATCAATGGGTGGATTGGTTCCTTTAAACCAATAAACTGAACCAAAAGTCAATAAGGATCCACAGAATACAGATTTATAAATGGAGTGGATTCAGTGCGTGCAGAACCTGAAACAACAACAACAAAAATCGAAAATAACAACGCAAGGTGGTTTGGGAGATTGAGGTTCTCAGCGAGTCGTGTCAAGTCTAGCATATTCGGACAAAATGCAATTGCTTTTCGAACCAGCTTCAGAAATTGAAAAAAGTTTCCGAAATCAGGCAAGTATTAGGAAAGGGTTATAAGTTCGCATCATGCCATATGTGCTAGAAAATACCGTCGTAATGATAAATCGCCCTTTAAAGCGTGTTTTAAATATAAGCCGAGTTGGCTAATAACTGAGTTCGAAATTAACAAATGAGGCATTGATATTGCAGACGATTTCTACGGTGAAAAATACCAAACAGAAATAATGTGAAAACATACGTACGAGAATATTGGATGAATTTTAACGTCGAATTGGGGGATAGATTAAATTGTATTTAGAAATTACAAACAATTTCAAATAGGACACAAAAAGTAACACTCTACTAAATAAACATAAAACCATTTTCTTGTAGGGTAAATATAAGATTGCCCTTCATAAGCCATACTACGACGGCCTTGAAATAACATGGTGGTTAAAATTCAACAAGAATAAGCCAAAAGACACAACACAAATGGTTTAACGAATTACGATCAAGCCAATGATCACTAAGACAAATGAGGGGAAATTAAACCGCTGTTGGAGATCTATATTTGCAACGGCCTTTTCATACCACGTAATATAGAACGTCCTGGGAAATCTCACTCGGACGGGAACACCATCTACCATTTTGCTACCTTTTTCACACAAGTGCCTTGAAATTGGCAGTAAAGTTTTAAAAAGGGCAGAGTGGCAAATGCATCAGTACCCAATGACTTACACCGTATAGAAATCATCAAAAAGTATTAAAGTGGCACCCGTTCCAGGATCGAAAAACTAAAAATGCTTTAGTGTGCTTTTTAGTTAACTGGCTGAACAAAACTTGCTTAGTCAAGATTGATATCGGCACCGGAATTAAAGATGGTCTAAAATTAACCTTCAGTAATTTTGCTTCTGAGATAGTGCCAAATCATAGGAAGATTTGGAACTTCAATTCAGATAAAGTAGGTTCTTTTGCCAAGTGGGCAATGTCGTCAAGGTCAACTAGAAACAAATTTGTTTCGCTCATAACCATATGGGGATAAAACCGATTTGTTTGTTTGGCAATTATAGTCGCAATTTAACATTTTGAGATATTTCATTGATGGAAAAGAATATTTGAATCCAATAGAACATGTTATGGTTTTGTTTTTGCACAGCTCCATAAATCTCGCTTGCGAGATATTCCCTATGATTATATTTGTGTGGGCTGGTCTTCTATTGATGTTTGCTAAGTTACTTTGAGTACCGAAATTTTAATTCCAATTTGTTTAAAGTAAAACCCTGCTTCAAGCTACGCACCATCTGTCAAAACGTGTAAATCCATTGCCAGACGTGAAATTAATTCAGACTCTTGAATTTGGGAAATTAAGGGAAACGGGGTTTTTTTAATTTCAATGCAAGGATTTGCACGACACAAAAGGAATCCATTGATACGAGAGTTCGACGGTTACAATTTGCAATTTTCCTTACATCAATATTTGGGTTTTCCCTGTAGTTTTCACGGCAGAAGTCTCTAGGGAGTCAAGATATTTGTTAGTGGAAGATGCAAGCACAAAGACAATGGCATTCGATTTTCCATGCTGATAAGTGTTGATAAAAATCAGAAATAAATTGATTTATGGATTCTTGACACCGCTGTTTAAATAGGCAACACCATTATTATCGTTCTTTTGGACCCCAAACACATCATTGTAATTTGGCTCAACCACGATGATACGAAAAGGAATTTTATTATGGGTCTATTTACATGGGCACCTTAGCATCAAAACAACGGGGGTTTCTGTCCCGGTTTCTTTTCTAGCGTTTACATATATGAAATTCATTAGTATATATATCTATATATGATATTTATAAATATATAATGAAGTTTCGTTGAGAAGAAGAGAGAGAGAGAGCCAGCGAGATTTAATAGCTTTATTTAAGGAAAACACAACATATCGTAATATCATCAAAAATTGTGGTATATGGGTCTCATGATTAAAATTAGATAACCCAGGTTGCAATATTGGAAAGGCATGTGATTTACAAACACAATCGGATTTGTTGTTTTATTGGAACCGTTGACAAAGAATTAGGACGATCGATGTTGTTATTTTATTGCCAAGTTTCGTAAAACAACGCCCTTTATAGTTTATTAAACAAATTGCTTATTCTCGGGTGATAAATAAGTTGATACGAGGAACGGCGGAGAATGGCACCTAATTGCACTGCCACCAGTAATCCGCAACACAAAGGGCAGCTTTTCACAATAAATAAACTGATGGTCACATTGTTAAAATAGATTGCAAAACAGTATTGTTAATTCCATTTATATACAAGTCACGTCAAGAAAGAAATAAAAGGTTCGGAAAGAATATAAAGAACTACAATATACCTGAAAACCAGTTTGTGTTTGGAGCAATTTAAATTATACGATAGTCGAAAAATTAAAACATTCAATATGGCTAAAGAAATAAAAATTAAATAATTTTCGATAGCTTGATTCCTCCATAAGATAAAACAAATGAATCTTCTTTGTTTGTTACTATAGCTTTATTAAGCCTGACTCTTCACGTTGCGAAGGCGGTTAAGGGCGTTGGAGTGTTCGTTGTATGGTGCAGGGAAGGGTTTTTCCCTGTAAAAAGGTTTGGAAAAGAAAAAAAAAAAAAAGGTTAGATACCATAACTTCACATTTGGGTAAAGGGTAGTAAGAATTTAAAATTTTAGTTTTAAAAATTCTAATTTTAAAACCAATGTCAAATTTTCGTTTTCAATTGGATCTGTTTAAATCATTTTTATAAAAAAACTTTAATTGATTTTTCATTTAGAATGATAATTACCGTAAAACAATTCATGGAAAATGAATGGATTATCAATCTCGATATCAGCCAAAAAGGTATATTTGGTCGCCATATTAATTTTCCATCGTGAAAATTTCTAAATTTTGATTTTGGAAATTATTCCACACCATAATATAATTCATGGATTGTTGCCAATAACAAAGTATTCGAAATTTTTTATTCACTCTACCAACAAAAAGGTAAAATGATATCGAATATAGTACTAAGTTTAAACCTTCGTATGAAAATTAAATTCCCTTGAAAACATACGTATTTTGTTGTTAAGGGAATTTACTACACAACGGAAAGATAGGTTATAATTTATGAAAAAATAAGCGTTTTCGTATAATATTGATATTTAACGAATTTATAGAAAATTAAAAAAAAAAAAACTATAACAAATCCTTCGCAGAGGTCACAAAAAGTAATTGAAGGGATTCAAATCGCCTTAACAATTAAATGTTCCTCAGTGTAGAAATTCTCTGGAAAATCAGTTGTATTTCTCCCCAGTGCAAATCTCAAATCAGTAATTAAATTATGATGTTTTTTTTAATTTCCGAAGACTGTATGTCTATTCAAGATACCAAAGTGATTAAATTCATGTAAACCAAACAGGTAGCCTTATTTCTACAAACAATCATTAAAAATTTTTTAAATGAAGATTGAAAACTTTATAACAAAACTTCCCTTGCTTAAAAATGTACCCAAGAAATCTTTGGAACCAACTAACCTCTGTAACGTTCTCGCCTAAATATTTGGTGTCCAATTGTTTGTATATTACTTTAACCCCGCTCATTCATTAAAAAATATAATGAAGCTGGAAGGGTAAATATTAAGATAGCATTAATCTTTAGTAAAAAATCCTACGGGTTTATTAAAAATACAAACAGGCAATCCTTGCGCTTTTTGGAAAGAATACATGATTCATTGGGAAAGAAATAAGCAATAAATTTATACACTAGTTTCCCCTGGATTCAATTAGCTTGGGGAAACCCAAACAAAAATCCCCAATAACCCTCGCGATGTGCCAAAAAAGGGGAAATTTATGATCGATTAACAGAGTTCACTGAAATCGTTAAAAAATTTTAAAAAAACATGGGAAACTTCTTAGGACAATGGATTTCATCGACAAATTGCGGGGTTGAATACATCGGATTACAATTTTGGATATCAAGCATAATGATCCTATTTGATAAGACACGTTTATAGGACATGGAACAGAAGGGCTGATCTAAATTCGAAACCCCTTAAATCAATAAAAACCACATCAGTTTTAAAGTAAAATAATGCTACTTTCGCAAATCGTAGGCCGTCAAAGTTCGCTTAAAAAACTGAAAAACCTATCATATGAAAGATAATGCCAAAAAAATTAAAAAGTATAGAGGATAATTTCCCCGGGGTTATATTGAGTTCAGTGATTGGTGTGGTGTAATGGCGTGTGGTGGTATTTGTTCTTCGTGAAATTTGGTAGTCACTAATTGCTGCCCCAATAGCTATTGCCGCGGTAAACAGCGGGAAACTTGAAATGCGATTACTGTAAGTGAATATCATCGTGCGCCCATCAAGAAAGTTTACGACTAAAGCACATGAAATTCAGTTCTTTACGGTTATCACAATTATCCTCGCAGACACATTGCTAAGCGCATAAACCGATACAATTTCTCGGAAGATCGCTTATTAGATACTCGAATAAAACGATAAAATTTTTTCATCATTGCAAATTGCATTGTGAATAAAATAATGTGGGCAAGAAGATTCACCCACTATTCAGCGGATATCATCAAATACCACCCGGGGAAAAACAATTCAAAAACAATCCCCCGAAACACCCCTAAAAAAGTTTTGAATAACTCGACTGTGCAGAAAAAGGTGGCATCCCCGTTGGGAAAATAAAAAACAGTTTTTATAAATAGTTTGGCCTAATATAATCGTTTCCATTTGCGTCATAGACCTAATAATTTTTCTTGGGGGTTTTGCAATATAGGAAAAAAAATGATGACACTCCAGATAGGATTCGTGTTTCAATCCCAATATCCTATCAAGGTTGTGCTACCATTATATGAAAATTTACAACTGGATTTACCATCGATTAACTGAAAAAGAATCAAACAGTTTTCTCCAGTTCTGGTGTCCAAACTGTCATGTGAAGGTAAAATTGGACGTTTCCCTGTGTCCCGTTTTTATTATATTGTAACAGTTCATAAGAACAGTGTTAGGAAGAGCCAAGACCCCTAACGCAGGGGAAAAATTTCCAACACCTGGGGAATCCAAAAATTTTTTTTCACATGTACTTTAGGCCCTTTGACAATATAACAACTTTTATGAAAATTTTTCTTTTTAACAAAAGTTTACTGAGACAAATTTCTGCAGTGAAGACGACTATGCTTTTGAGTAGTCCTTTTCGGTCCTGATTTTTTGAAAGAAAGGGTCAAAACTTTCCGCATTTTTTAAGCGCACTGGGACGGGGTAAATTTTCCCCCTTTGACCTGTTTTTTCCTACATGGGAACAAAGATTTTTATTTTTCAAAACGCTCTTGGACGCAGCGGTCGCTTCTGTCAGTGGTTTTCCAAGTGTGGGCCGCGGCAGCCAACATGTTTTTTCAGCGCACTAGGGAAAATAAGCATTAAACTTCAGTGTTTTTAACGATGAAATTCTCCATTTCGAAAAATGAAGCGGCATAGGGACCCAGCAGGTAATCATATCTTATGTTCTTACAGAAACGCACGGGGAAACTCAAGCAATCTCTCGATCGGTTTCTTTTCGACGAAGGGACAATCAAATCTATCAGTTCATCCAAGAGCAGGGGGCCAGCCGAACCCATTATCCTCACTCTAAAAACTCCTAGGAACACGGTCTAAGCACCGCAATGTTATTTCCGGAGATCGCACTAACTACGTGTGAGTAATTTCAGAGGAGTATATCTTAAAGGCACGGGAAAAGGGTCAAGCCCGACGGGTGTTGCATATTTATTATTTACTCAAACATTTACACCCGGTTTTGAACATGTGTTGAAATCAACGAAATCCGCTATATAATAAAAAATTGGATATTATAAAGAATTAATTTTACATAACGATCTGTGAAATAATTTAATTTAATCACGAGGTAATTATTAGATTAGTCATTTTATATAATTAATAATTTTGTATTAAAGTAGTAGCAGAGAGGGTAGAAATAGAAACATATTAGCGAGTAGTGGCAGCAAGTTTGTAGTGTGAGTATGAACCAATTGTATATGAACAAAAACTAAGACTAAAAATTTATTTCCTTAGAGTAGCAATAAGAGATTTGTGCTAAGGTATCCCAAAGGGATCTGAATTAATTAAATTTCTGGACGCTTTTGGGTAGTGGTTAGAAGCTTGCCAATTTTGGAGTGTGTTATGACAATGTATATCAAACTGTAAAATGACTACAGTGGTAGGGCCCATTTAAATATTTATTTTTGGTTAAAATATGTTATCGTCTGAATGGCTCCGTGCTATCATCACTTAAATTCCCGATTGTGTAGCAAATATCTTGTTTGTAAGGTTAAAAATCCAAATTCACCCCCACCCCACTGAATCTTATTCAGACGATTTTAGGGGAAAGCTGGTACAGAAGATTTGATGACGTTAACATTGTAAATAAAATAAGCTAACATCACGCTGCATCGGATACGGTAAGTGATCCTTAAGTGATTCGCTTTCTCAATTTGCGTTTGATATTATTATGCAGTACTCGGAATAGCATTTAAGATTATTTATTCTTCAAAGGCATAACTGACAACCATTATGTATATGCTTACCAATTAATATAGAAATCCGCAAGATCTGGGTTGGTCTTCAGCTCAAGTTCGCCCTTTAAGCAATTTCAACTCCCCAGCCGATCACAAATTTTCACCTGAGTATTTCTTTTTATCTAATGCATGCGTTTTCTTTTACATCCGCTTAAAAAACGCTGATCATTATCTCTTGAATAGCTGTGTCCGCCACTTGCGAATGCTGTTCTCATTAGATCGGTCACTAGCGGAATTTGTTGTATGTATGAAATCACTGTTTTTTGAAGCACTGTCGAAAATGAACGGAATTACAAGCGACTTCGGGACTTAACTAAGACGTATCGCCTATTAATTTCAAACTAAATAGTTGAACGTCGTTTAAACCTGGCATTTTGATTATTTCAAAAAATGGTTAATATTAGACAGTATTTTTAAAAAGAATAATTTCCTTCCTTCCAAACTTGAATTCGATAGAAAGAATGGTGAAATTTATGAAAAACGGCGGCTTTGGAGCTATAAGCTCTCATGCAAGACTGCACGACTCGTTACAGTAACAGTAAATTGACGGCCCTAACACGTATGCATGTTTGAAAACACCTGTATAAAAGATCGTTGGAAGTCCACAACTTTATACGATTTCATCCACACAGTAGATATAATTTAGATTTTATGACGTATATCTTACTACGTCATAACCCTAAATGTTTAAACTCATCATAAATGACAATAACTTACCGATTCAAAGAAGTATATGCATTACTTAAAAAAACCACATGTATGTGTTCACGTGATGAAATTCGCACAAAGCGCAATTTTACACGTGAGAATTTTCTTTTCCTCATCCCTCGTAGAAGATTCAAATTTACGCACTATGCGAAGTTACAAACACGTAATATTGTTCACAATACACAATTTACATACTAATTATACAAATGCGATCTGCTCACGTTAGGTGGACTGATGTATGTAAACGGGGTAATAAATTAAATTACTCCTTACTGACACGAAAGTTTTAAACTAAAAGAGGTATAGAGACACAGGGAAAAGGTAGTAACCTATACATTTACGTACAAGTCGGACCAACTGCAAACTGCATAGTCCCAGAACTGCCGGCGCATAATGTGCCGGTGGCAGATTTGGGTCAATGCAATTTTTTAGGAGTTATTAGTAGAACAAAAACATATTATGATCAGTGATTAAGAGTAGGTAGCGGTTTAGAATGTTTTTTAAATAGCCAGAAAGCATGCTGACCTCCATATGCCTTTTCAACCGGAAACAGATGCTTTGGAGGCCTACTGGCAGGGTGTAAATCGGGTGCAATTGTTCAATTATGCTATCACAAGAATGACTTTAGTTGCAGCTGAAATAATAAAAACTGTCACGAATCTGTAATATTGTAAGATATTGAGACTGTAATAATAAGTCTTTAGTACTGCGACAATATTACTGAAACTGTACAGTTCAAAACATATAAAACTGAGACTGTACCGTACCCAGGGCCTGCAGTATTGGGACTGTACTGAAAAGCGACTGTAGTACTATGACTGTATCGTATCGAGACTGCAATACTGAGATTGTACCTTACGGAGACTGTAGTACTGAGACTATACTGTAATGAGACTGAGACATGCAGTACTACGACTGTAGTTCTATGGTACAGTACTGAGACTGTAATATTGAGATTATACCGTAGCAAGACATGAGACTGAACATTACAGACTGTGTAGTATTAAGAGTTATCGTACGAAGGTTGCAGAAATGATATTGCAGAGCAGAGACTGCGCCGTACAGAAACTGAGGTTGTACCGAATTGAACCTGTTGTTTTGAGACTTCCCATACCGAGAGTGAAGTACTGAGACCATACCTTACCGAGACTGTAACTGAACCGTACCTAGACTGTACTGTACCTAGAATTCGACTGTACCGTCCCGAGATTGTGGTACTGGGGCTTACTGTACTGTACTGTACTGTACTGTGCTGTGCTGTGCTGTGCTGTACTGTACTGTACTGTACTGAGAATTTACTGTATGAGTAATAGAGTATTTACATTAGACGCTATGTAAATTTAGAAGTAATGAATTCCATGTTTAAAACAGGACATCCTAAATAGATTAAATACAAATTAATTGTGTGGGTGTCAGTATTTTTATGGTTGATACAGCGCATCGAAATCTATGTAAAGAGTTATCACAACTTACCACTGTTGCCTGCCAGTGCAGTGAGCTTCACTGAGTTCTTTATCTCGTTATTCCAAAAATCAGAAATGCTATTTCCCGATAGCAAAGGTTCTAGACGAACATAAAGTGTTTGCTTTACGTGCCATTACCACACAGTGACAGCTGCAGGCATCTTCACTCTGAGACGTTTATTTCAGTTCGATATGGCTAGAACCAAAGCTATTCGAAAGCAAAGGAAATTTACACGCATTAAAACGCTTAATTAACCATCTGTGATCATGAATTTGTCATTACATCAACACCATGACGAAGATTTACCGGATTTTTGACATCCGGGGCAATGAATTTGCCAGTATCCTCACAGATAAGCGGTCCTTGAGGTCGAGATACAGTTTTAATAACACGAGGATCTTTATCTGGTATGAAGCACATATTCTTTTTTTGTATCTCTTAAACTCTGAAAGTCTGGTTTATTGGGTGCCTTCTGCTTTTAAAACTCAAAAATATATTTTGTAAAGAGATTTTAATTAACTCGTATAAGTATCATTATTGACAGCAAAATTTGTATGTTAACTAAAGTTAGATGTTTAACTGGGAAACAAATGAATTGATATGTTTTCAATCTTATCGAGCAGAGTTGTTTTATGATAACAGGCAATAAAGAGGAAAACATCTGTCGAAATTCTTTTCTGTAAACGTCCAACAAAGTTTCCGTCAGTATGTACAAAACTCTTGGATAAAATAGACATCATACAAATATTGAAAGGGTGAATAACTATCTTAGCACCGCGTGAAATGACTCATCTGTGACTGGAGGATTGATTTTTTGTTTCATTAACCATCCGTTGTTGTTTTTTTTGTAATGTCATTAGTTGTAGGATATGATATGATCTAAACATGAGTTCTGTATCGTATTGGAATTCTTTTCCCTAACAGTATAAAATACCTGATGAATGACAGAAACAAAATAAAAATAAAACGCGAAGACCAACAGAAAACACAAAAAGAAGAAAAAGGAAAATAGAGAAAAGGTACATTTGTCACAGAATTTTTAAATATGTTTGTATGCTGATGATAGTAAGTAAAATTAAAGGTTTAAAGTAAAGAATGTACTAAACTATATTGTTTTTATAGAAAGAGATATTTATACAGGTAAATGAATGAAAAGAGATTTAAGAGAAAGAAACTATTCCGAAATGTATTGTCATCGATCTCATTTGGTAAAAAAAATTTCAAAACTCTTTTCTCCATTCATATTTGGTGAAAAAGAGAAATATTTTTTATTCTTTATTTTTATATTTTCATTGAAAAGTAAATTATCAGTTATTGTATTGTTTGTATCTTTGCCGTAATGATTTAGATACGAAAGCGCAGTAATCATTGCATTTTGGGCAGCATAAAAACACAATGGCTATACCTTTGTAAAGTAGTTCCGCATAGACAAAGAGAAACGGGACCTCATGGTCACAAACTTGAGTAACAGAAAATAAACAAAACCAACAAGTTTTGTAAAATGTAACAAACAAATTTAATTATTAAAGTGATAAATGAAAAATGTCGGGGGAAGTTACAGTATAATGAATTGAATTCAAATTATTCCATAAAATAGTTTATGAAAATCCTAAAGCGAATGAAAAATCCATTATAATTTTCAATAAAGGAAATGAACTGGTCCTCCAAGAACCGTGACGTCGTCAAGATGGCATTGTACAGAATTCTTTCGAATAACTTATAATAGTGCCATAATAGTTTTAGGGTCCAAGTAAAATGTCTAAGTACAAAAAAAAACATTACGTCTGCAGACTTACATCAGCAACACAAAAAGTGTGACTGACTCCAGAAATCAGAATGAGTAAGCCTGCAGAACTTCAGACCCCTGCTTCATAAAGATTGCAAAAGTCAGACCCTTCGGTCATTAACCTTTACTCAGTTCCAAAAGTCAGGCCCTTCGGTCATTAACCTTCACTCAGTTTCAAAGGTCAGGCCCTTCAGTCATTAACCTTTACTCAGTTTTAAAAGTCAGACTCTTCACTCTTCACTCAGTTCCAAATGTTACTCGAATGATTCCAATGATCATTCTACATTTTGAGATTTTGAAGTTTGGAAAATATTTATTGTTGGAACTTAAGAATAAAATTTAGGACAGAACGCTAGAATTCAAAGACCTACATACACTTCTTTTGTTCTAGATTATTTTAAGTGTCATTGTTCCAATTACACTTACGGGTAATTTTCAAACTTTTTGGAAATCGGCCTCCTTTTGCTTGACGTTTGCTCTTTGATATTGATTTGATTTCTTCAGCTTTATAAATAATAAATCGGGGGTGGGTGGGGAGACTTGAATATATGTAATTGAAACTGTATCAGCGTAAAGTTTGCATTCCATGTCACGTGTCTTGGTAGGAAATCATTACTCATTTGTTAACTTTTTAAGGGGTTGGTAACTTGTTCCATACTAGGGATTTAATGCAAATAATCACATCTGCACTACGTTTACTTTCTATTTCAGCTTCTAGCTATTGTTTACAAGTATGCTTTCTTTCTTTGCAAAGTAATAGTTCCAAGCTTCTGAAGAATATTTTATACCAATCCAAAAAAAAACCAATAAAATTGTACAGAAATGAACAAATACGATAAACGTCAGATTAACAAATTAATAGCATCGTCCATTTTTTTAAATCTCGGTAAAGTCCATTTTAAAGATGTTACTTGTCCGGTTCTCTGGAGCCATTATTAAATATTGTATCAGTGCACAATGAGATCGTTACTGATTACAGGCACCAAGATTATCGAAGAACATTTCACATTTTAATAACTGATAAGATTGTATCTTCCTGTGTTTGCAGAAATCTGCTCATTACAAAAGGATCTCATAGTACAAAAGTGATTAAGAACGCTTAATATTATATTATCTTGACGATTCCAGCTAGTTTGTTGTTTTGTAATTTTGTGGCAAGAAGTGTAAGAAAGAAAAATAACACATTTTTAAAATGATAGCTGTAAATGCTGCAAGATTTGGTAGAGTGATGGGAAATCCAAAATTAATACCATGACGAAACCAAGTCCGATCTGTGACATGAATCAATCTTCGACGCATACTTGTAGAATTACTTTAAGAAATGTTAAAGAGAAAATTACACACGTAATGGCAAACTAGCAATCAGGAAGCTAGATAGAATTTATTCTGTATGGAAATGGTTATATTATTTGGCTGTTATTGTACATTTCCAAGACAAATAATGATGCGCACATACATCTATGAAAAAGCACAAAGAAATAAAAGTTGCCGGCATTTTTATGGCAGGTATTTTCAACGAATTACCTATGATAAGGAAACAAAATATGAAATTTTTGAAGGTGTGGATCACACCCTTCACTTTCAGACATGTATTATTACAATCAACAGTGAATTGCTTTCAGACATGTATTATTACAATCAACAATGAATTGCTTTCAGACAGGTATTATTACAATCAACAGTGAATTGCTTTCAGACAGGTATTATTACTATCAACAGTGAATTACTTTCTGATAGGTTTTATTACAATCAACAGTGAATTGCTTTCAGAGAGGTTTTATTACAATCAACAGTGAAGTGCTTTCAGACAGGTATTATTACAATCAAAAGTGAATTGCTTTCAGACAGGTATTATTACATACAACAGTGAATTGCTTTCAGACAGGTATTATTACGATCAACAGTGAATTGCTTTCAGACAGATTTTATTACAATCAACAGTGAATTCTTTTCAGACAGGTATTATTACAATTAACAGTAAATTATTTGCCAAAAATGGCAGCTTTTAGACATCTTCCTAAGTCATTTTCCAGCTTTTCTTAAATTACATAAGCTCGCGTGCTTTCCCGCCCCGCGCGGCACACTGAGTTTGAGAAAGGATTTCCAATTGAAGTTTTGCATGCTATTTTCGGAATCTATCAATACTCTATAGAAACCATACCTTTTCTCGTGCAAAGGCTTGCACATAAATTTTATTTTAACTTAGTCTTACCTAATAATTTCTATGTTAGTCATTTGTGTAAAATTTACAAGATAATATTATTTTTCAAACACAAAAACTACATGACATTCTGATGTTGAAGCATGGCTGGCAATAAAATATTGTACGCCACAATCACTTTAACACCATAAAGCTATATGTTATTATACATTTGATTGACAGCAGTTGGAGACCGTAAAGTTGTATTGCATGACATATTGCATTGCCAGCAATTCAACAGCATAACGGCATGACAATTTTTACTGTCAGAACTTCGAAACCGTAAAGCTGTATGGGATGACGCATTACATACCCAGCACATAGACAGCATAAAACTGTTTGGCTTCACACGTTTCACTATCAGCACTTCATCCCCATACAACTTGATGGCATGACACATTTCATTGTTAGCAGGTCGACACCAAAACGCTTTATGACACGACACATTTTACTGCCAGCACTTGTAAACCACAAAACTGAAGGGCTTGAAACATCATGACGGATTTCACAGTCAGACCGGCTTTACACATTTCACTGTCAGCACATGGACATGATAAAAATGTGTGGCATAACAGTTCATTTTCAGCACTTCAACATCATAAAGCTGTTTGGTAGATCTTATTGTTAACACTTCGACACCAGATAGCTGTGTTGCATGACATTTTCTGCCAGTACGTCGAAACCATAAAGCTGCAAGGCATGACAGGTAACACTGTCAGCACGTAGATACATCAAGGCTGTATACCACGACAAATTTGACTGTCATCAAATCAACACCATAATGCTGTTTGGCATGACACATTTCAGTGTTAGTACTTCGAGACCATAAAGCTGTATGGCATGACAGATTTCATTGTCATCACTTCGACGCCCTAAATTTATATGGCATGACACATTTCATTTTCAGCACTTGGTACTATAAAACTGTATGACATGACATATTTCACTGCCGGTACTTCGATACCATAAAGCTGTGTGGCATGACAGTTCATTGGCTGTATGGCATGACAGTTCATTGGCTGTATGGCATGACACATTTGTCATCACTTTGACACTATAAAGTGTATGTCAGGATACATCTCACCGTCAGCACTTTGATTGCTCAAAACTGTATGACATGACACATTTCATTGTCAGCACTCCAACACCACAGCATTGTATGGCATGACCCATTTCATTGTCAGCACTCCAACACCACAGCATTGTATGACATGACCCATTTCATTGTCAGCACTCCAACACCACAGCATTGTATGACATGACCCATTTCATTGTCAGCACTCCAACACCACAGCATTGTATGACATGACCCATTTCATTGTCAGCACTCCAACACTATAGCATTGTATGGCACGACACATTTCATTGTCATACATTTGAAAATTTCCGGGAGTAATCACTAAAGAACTGCAGTTTCAGGATTGAAATTTATTTCGTAATTTAATGTATTTGCTAAAGAGCTTCCTCTATCAATAAATGTCACCTCTTTCACCTTTGTTAGCATTAGAACAAAACACTAGTATACTAGGACAGATCAAAAATAGATATTTATAACTATAAATCTAGCCTTAGTTGTGTACCAATGTCAAGAGGTGAAAGATGTCTAGAAGATATATATATATACACACATATATATATACACACATACACACACACATATATATATACATACATACATACACACACACATATATATATATATATATATATATATATATATATATATATATATATATATATATATATATATATATATATATATATATATATATAATGTTTGTTTTATAGTACAATCTCAAGCAACTGTACATATTAATTGTTATTAAAATATCGACAAGATGTATTTTATTGGGGTGCCTAAAGAAAATTAATAAACAAGTGTGTGATTCAAAGGTGATACAGTGGCAAACATAATAGTTGCACAACATATAACTAGTGTTACTTACAAGAGTATTCAAGTCAGCATCAGATGTTCCATTTTGAGAAAACATCAACTGCGACTACCACGTTGGTTGTATTATATATGAACTATGGATTATAATTATAGATACTGTTTGTGAAATTTTCAAAATAAGTTTCTTTCATATAATCACTCATCAGCTCATAAAACGTGGTATCTAGACATAAGGGGTCTCTTTTGTTATGTAAATAGGTTTTAGTTTATAAGGATGATATTATGAATATGATTTGCATTTCCAAATTGAAATCCAGATCGTTTATGTATATATACTCGAGAGGAAATTTGCGCCTTCCTAGCGAGTTTCTTTCCTTGCACAGGGAAGTATACATAGGGGATGGGTGCAGGCAGATGCGGCGCCTCCCCACATGCAAAAGTGATACCTACAGTAAACTTGATGTACATATTATATACTCAAGACATTTCCATATTAATAAATCTAAGATTTTTTACATATATGAAGTGCTAACTTTTAGCATTTGCTTAAATGAAACATGAAGGTACAATACGACATAATTACGACGCGTACATTAATTGCAATCATGGCGATGGTTTAAAATATTGTAAAATGCTCCAATCTGTAACTCTTTCTATTTTTCCCATTAAACAAGATTGTATCAATTCATTAGCAGGATTTTATAGTTTGCGAAGAGAGTCTGGTGTAAAACTTTGCCGAACAATTTCGTGAAGTCACATTATATAACATGAACGTATCAACCATAGTCCAAGATATGAATCCATTTGTCTAGTATTTGTATCAACTGTATTACAATTGTTTTTCCAGTTATAAACCAAACTGCTTCTTAATGGACAATTGGAAATGGTCTATATGTACCATTATGGTATCTACTAGTATAGATACCAGAACTTTCTGTCTGACTAGTCTTATGTTTTCTGCAACTTCCCAAGATCTTATTTTAAATATGGCTGTAATGTTTGCAGACTTCCTCTTTTGCAATATCCATATTGTTGGTGAAGTTCAGAAGATAACGATCAAAGGGTGGCACTCACTGGCCTCCTTCAGAACTCTGAGATGTAATGTATGCGGGGCAGGAGACTTTGCCATTTAAATTTTATCTATCTTATTTTCTTTTTGTTTTACAATTTTTTTGTCACTATTTCTAAATGTTAAGAGGGTTCATTATTTATTAATTTATGATGCATAATTTTCTACTGATTTTTCTGTCAAAAGAAATCTGCTATAAAATCTACGTTTTGCATGTTTGTTATTATTGTTTCTCTATTCATATGAGGTTTAAATAAATTTGGAATGTTCATTCTGGTCTTGAGTTTTAACTGCATTATTTCCAAACTTTTGGTATTGTCTCCATTGCTGAGCAGTAGGTTTCTCAGAAGTTTTATTAGTTTCCTCGTAGTCTGTCTAACCACGTTTCTAACTAAGCGAGATCCATATAAGTTTGTCCATCTCGTTTATACAATTTTAACATATTTTCCTTTTATCTTTTGTATTGTAGTACTTCATAGACACTTAGGTATGTGCTGCCTTTTTAAAGAGTTTGTGCCAGTATTGTTTTTAAATACATTTTTACAACTTTAATTTTGATTAAAACCATGTAGGTATGTTAGTGCTGAAGTTGCATACAATGTTACAGATTGATTTTCAAATATTTAAGTCTTTCTTTCTTCTAAATTGTATGTAAAACATTCCTGACCATTGGCTATGAATATTTACATATCTCTCATGATTAAACATATTTTAATTTGGCTGGGTTTGTTTCCTATACCTATTTTTGTAATTGATTGTTAACGGCTAAAACTTATTCTGTGAAATCATTGTCACTAGCTTAAAATTTTCTTCCAAGTCAATATCCAAACTTACAGCTCATTTTCTTGTCACCTCCTTTGTCAAATATTTACTTACATTCAAGAACATTTCTAAAGTGAAGGATTGATAAACATGCCACGAACCTGTTGGATTATCAGAAATGGAGGGTGCTAAATATAATCAATTTATTCGTGCTTTTAGGAACATTTGTTTTCTTGAAGATCCAATAGGTAACTAAACATAATATCGGAAGCGCTAGATTTAGTAGAATTATCTGATCTTTTTTGAGCATTTGAAAAGAATTCGCGGACAAATCTTCAAGGTGAAGACGACATGTATATTTTCATAGAGCAAACGTTGATATTGAAATGATTTGCTGCTAAAGATGAAGCTAAAATTAAATAACAAATTAGCGGTCATCGATTGTTAGTTAGAATAATAATACTAGTGCATTCACGTTAATGTAGTTAAACATATTAACAAGTGAATATTCTTTGTCGTCTTTCTTCCAGTATTTTTAATTCCTTTCACTGTACTGTAAACTGAATATTTTCAATGGACAATATATACAAAATGAAATTAGGTTGAAAAAGTAAAATTAATGACTCTAACATTCTCTTTCTTGTTAATTTTTGCAAAACAAGCAGATGTTATCTAATTAACAAAATTGAAATATCTGAATGGCATCGTGTAAATCTTTATGAAAATGGCTTTATCTAATGTAATGAAGGTATTAATTTCAACCCCCATGACCCTAAAGACATTTATTGGTCATTCTTCCCTCTTCTATCGAAGTAAGCACTAATTATAGACGAAGTTTCCGCTAAGTTTATCAAGCAAAGTTAGATAGTTAAATTAGTACAAAGCTTTATATCCAAATTTCGGGACAACACCAAACCCCAATGCGTATGCACGTATCTAAACAATAATCCCCAATGCGTATGCACGTATCTAACAAGACATGTTACATTTAACTTTCTCAATGAAAAATATGTTGTCTTGTAAATCTGTGCTACAGGGAGTGATGCTATTTAAATGCGTAGTACGATAAGGAAGCCAGGATAAAGTTGTAAATGGCGCCATACTGTGATCATGGAGTACAAGCAATTAGTCTCAGAGTTGTTTCAATAACAAAGATGATTACCAGTCGATGCTTATCAAAGATATAATTAGCTAACTGGGAAAATCAGAGAAAAAGGAAAGAAAAATGGAAATAGGAGATATTAAAATAACATAAAAGCATGATAAACATATCTAGACACAATCAGTCTGAATAGATGTAAAATATGTTATTATTATTATTATTATTATTATTATTATTATTATTATTATTATTATTATTATTATTATTATTATTATTACTACTACTATTATTATTATTATTATTATTATTATTATTATTATTATTATTATTATTATTATTATTATTATTATTATTATTACAAAGTATATCAACAAATTGCATCAAAATACAAAGTTTTAAGTCGGATTAAGATAAAAATACAGTATCGAGATAACGAGGCATAAGAACAATTTCTACCAAATATAACATTCAAATCAAGGAAACGGAGGAATTTTGGAGACCATGTTTTTAAATAATGTAAATACATAGATTAAAATGATGCATGTAAATGCACATAAAAAGTCTTTGAGGCAGCCATAGATCAATGCATATAAAAAGGTTTTCTAGCTAAATTTACCATCAACAACACAAATTTTTAGGGGAAAAATCTACTTGTAAACTTGTATTTGTTTAACTCTCGACTGGAATTAGACCACTGCAATTTGTTATATGATTGTAGAATTCATGCAATAATTAGGAATTAGGCAAACTGTTAGTGTCAAGGAGGACAGGTAGAGCTATTATTACAAAGGATAAGCTGTACTTTTGGCGCCAAGCATGTGGAGGACTTATAATACAAAGGACAGACAGGGCTGTTAATACAAGGGATAAGTTGCACTTTTGGTGCATAGGGAATAAACATTAGTGAAAATACATAGATATGTGGGGAGAACAAAACCACGTGATTGATTTCATAAGCAGATAAACAGTGCGCATATGTTCTTATTTGTTATCGAGTATTTTTTATACAGATTCTGTAACGTGCTATAGATTCTGGAGTTGGTTGACATCGTAGCTACGGAACATTCAATTTTTTAAGAATAATGCAGAAATATGTACAATGATGTATTAGTTCTGAGCTCAGATAAGTTTAGTTCTTAAATGATAGTCGATTAATTTTTCTCGGATACGCACTGCGATAAATTATCATAATGTTCATTTTCACCCATCCACTCCAGTAATTATAAAAATGAATGACTTCTACCCATTTAATGAGCGTCAAGGTGACAGGTCTGTAAATGCCACTAAATAATCGTGTACCATCAGTGTCATTGGCTGTCAACTTCGCAATTTCCTTCAGCAAGTAGTGTTGCTATGTTATCGACCAAGCTTAATAACAGATCTTTCTACATCAGTCCCTGTGATTTTAACAGTTCCAGTGATTTCAATGAATTACCATTTCCTCAACTTTAATTTTATTTTAATTCCATTAATTTTGGACACTCATTACTCTGGGGTTCTTTTTTCAAATTCATCTTTAAGCTTTTCTCTCCAGCATTTACAACCGGGTGTGTCTAAAATATTGATTGTACGATTTACTTTTTGTAAAGTTTAGTTTCAATCATTTCAAGTGAATGTTCTGAGAAAGTCGTGCCGAAGGAGGCCTGTTCCGCATAGACAAACGTGTCCTACAAATCTGCATTTGATTTTATTTTATCTATGTGGTGCCAAACTTCTCCCATATCAATTTAATTCTGACTAATTGCAAGCTAATTCTTTGTTGACTGCGGTTTCGTGGACGTGTTAAACCTGTACATGGTTAAGCTTTAGTCCATGAAAAATTCAAAAGTTAATTTACATAGTATCTTGTACTTCTTTATATCACACATGAGAGATGTTTAAATTCTCCAGGACAGCATCAACGCTTACGATTTTTTTAAAATTAACCTTTTAATTACTTTAGAATCTGAGACTAACTTGTAGTCTCTTATATTGTATTTGTATTGCAGCTTTTTTAGATCCAGTTGTAATCTAAGTCATATTTGTGAATATTTGCTATTTTCATTTTTCTTTGATATCATTAGTTAACTTAGTAGGGCATTCTCTGCACTGTAGTCACCTTGTCATCGCTGTTGCCTCATCATTGTTGTCGCCTTATCACGTTTTTCATGTGTACCATTTTGTTCTTTACCTGTAATGTTTTTATGCACTTTATTCACTCTACAATTTTAACTTTTCAGACAAGTTTAATTTCCTCATCCTCCAAAACACTTGTTCTTTTTCAGCGTGTCACATTCAATTAAGCCATTACCAAACAACGCAATTATCAGAAAAAATAATAATAATTAAAAACATGTTCTCACTTAATGCTGCCTTTTTTGTTTTGTACTTTTTCTGTCTCGGCATCCGTCTCAAGCCGCAGTTTCTGATAATTGTAAATAATTAAAGGTAACGTTTTCATATAGAGCATAATTTATATTTAAAAAAACAACACATTTTATTCTAAAATTCTTCTGAGTAAAATTGTGGAGGTACTTATTGACGATGTATGGCATATTATTTTCAAGTTGGGACACCACTCGGTCCCACTCACCCAATACCCCAACCATACAAGCTCGATTCAATAAATTACTGCAGGTTTTCTCATCTCAAGCTACTTCTCCAATGTTATACTTACATCTTTCTTGTATATATATATATATATATATATATATATATATATATATATATATATATATATATATATATATATATATATATATATGAAGAATACAAATCATATGGCGAATAACAACCCTTTCAAGCGTACTGGATCCACCAAGGGATCACGTGCGTCAGGGATTAATTAAAATAGATGCAATAATCTGACGACGAACAGTACGAAACTAGTAACTAACTAGCCTAAGCGCTTTCGACTCTTAATGAGTCTTTTTCAAAGGCAAATACAAAACATATATACCATAAACAAATAAACACAAAAACGTTGTGTTTGTAAACCTCTACATGGCTGTCTTCACATGTGCTAAAACTATAAATACAACCAGCTTGTATAGACTAGATGCGGAAACTGAAAACGTTGCATAATTCCCTAAAAGTCTACAAGCCAAAGCGACATCTATTTTTACTTTTTGTACATATGTAACGCAGATTATATCCCGGATATTTGATTCTATACCGGTTATTCTTATAGTAAAAATTGAAGGATAATAAGAAGATTTAGAAAATTTAAAATTTTACTAGTGCATAGTTTTCATTTTCTAGTCTTCTTGGTTTAGACCGCTTGGTTTCAATGTTCTAAGGCGGCGTATCCAGTATGATTCCTTTTCCTTCCTGGTTTCGGAACTCCAGCTGTGGTTGTTAGCAATAGGGATAAGTATTATATCACTGAAAGTGTGGCCAGGGGAGGAGAAGTGTTCTGCGACCGGGTTTCTGTACAGCTTTTTTGTCATCCAATCAGATCTATGAAGGTTTATCCTTTTGTGTAGCTTTTCAGTTTCTCCGACGTACTGAAGGCCACAGATCTTACATGTGATGAGATAAATCACATTCTCTGTTTTGCACGTTTTGTTTGGACCATGTATGTTAGTTTTTCTTTAGTCACTGTGCTAGTGAATGTCTTGGTCTCTATCATATGTTAACAGGTTTTGCATCTTTTATCGCCACAGGGTCCAGATTGACTAGGTTGGTTTTGACTAGCGATTGGCGTTAGCTTTGCCCTGACTAGGATGTCCTTTAGGTTTTTTGGTCTCCGGTAAGCTACTACAGGTTTGTTCGGAAGTATTAGGTTTAGTATGTCTGACGATTGCACGGTTGGCCAGTGGTTTGCGATGATTTTACCTACTTTGGGATTGTCTGGGTGATAGGTCAGAATAAATTGTATCCTATCAACCTTTTCTTTCTGTCCATATCTGAGTAGGTCATCACGGTTTGTTTGTTTGGCCCTTTGTATTGCCTCCGCAATCAGATCTTTGTCGTAGCCTCGGTAAATTAAATGTTTAGCCAGCTCTTCAGGCCTTTCTAGGAATCTTTCATCGTCGAAGCAAAGTCTGCGTATCCTCAGTGCTTGGCTATATGGAATGTTCTTAATGCAGTGTTTTGGATGACAGCTGACATCCTTCAGATGACATCCTTCAATAAAATTCACGGCAGAAATTTCCAACTTAAACCATGTTTTCCTGGACACAACAACCAGACTGGGGGAAAACAAATTACACAGAGACATCTACTCGAAACCAACCGACAAACACCAGTATCTCCTCCCAACCAGCTGTCATCCAAAACACTGCATTAAGAACATTCCATATAGCCATCTAGTCTATACAAGCTGGTTGTATTTATAGTTTTAGCACATGTGAAGACAGCCATGTAGAGGTTTACAAACACAACGTTTTTGTGTTTATTTGTTTATGGTATATATGTTTTGTATTTGCCTTTGAAAAAGACTCATTAAGAGTCGAAAGCGCTTAGGCAGGTTAGTTACTAGTTTCGTACTGTTCGTCGTCAGTTTATTGCATATATATATATATATATATATATATATATATATATATATATATATATATATATAAATATATATATATATATATATATATATATATATATATAGTTGTAGGATTTTAAGACTGTTTATAGAACTATTCCAAACGTGTTTATTGCCTAGACATAAAATATTTGGTTCCAAAATGCAACCTCTTTAGCAACAAATACATTTTAAGTTTTGCCTTGCCCATTTAAATGAAATATATCTTCATTTGTGATAATGTTGTGCAGTCTTATAGAAAGATACTGAATGCACCTCCGGAAACGGTTTTGTAATGAGCTGGTGATATAATACATTTTTAATTTTATTGCCTTAGGGTTTTAGATAAACAAAGCTGAAAGATGTTTTTAATTGGTGCCCTCTTTATTAAACAAAGGAAAACATCTACTTAAGGTCCTAAAGGACAAGAAGGGTGAAAGTAATACCGTGGTTACACGTAGATAAAGCTATTTTGTGTTAATGTGCTTCTGATATGGAACTATTTTATATGTCAAGGTTCATTACTTCGTGAAATTTATGCTCTAAAGAAAGGGCTAAAGTATTTTTAAATTGAGATGCAAGTCATATAAGACTGAAATATTCGTAGCATACTGCTAACATGGCATTTATGAACTCTGATTTCAGTTTCATAGAAATCGAAGCAATATTGACTACAAAATAAACCACTTTGGATATTTTCAGTTTTTACAAACACTTAAATATACTCTATTTAAATCGATACAAATATTTTTAAGCTGGTCTTTAAAAGTTAAAAAAAAAAAAAACAAAGCATAGAAGCAAGTCAGTTTATAAAAATGTATGAAAGCAAACTTGCTGTAATTAGATAGAATCTCTGTCTGTCTGTCTGTCCCTGTCCCTCTCTGTCTCTATCTGTCTCTCTCTCTCTCTCGATATATATATATATATATATATATATATATATATATATATATATATATATATATATATATATATATATATATATATATATATTACAAGAAATATAACAATTTCATCAAATGTAAACTATGCTTGCCAATATTTCTTTTAATGAAATTTATTTATACCAAGAGTGGTATATGATTGATACATCGTTCATGCTGTACACATATTTTATTTATATCACATGCAAATAAATATATTTGCCCTTTGAACGGAGTTAAGTTTTACTACAGGCAGCTGAATATTGACCGAGTGATTGAATTCCTCATATTGAGTGTGTCAGCTACAAAATGTAGTTCAATGATATTTCGTGGCTATTCACAATCATCTTTGTATACTGATAAGTTGATTGTTTTCTTTTTCATTTTCTACTTTTCTTCACATTGATTAAATCAATATAATACACACTTATGATTTTAACATGAAAGTTGATTTTAATAATTGAAGTAGAGCATAGCAAGCACTTGGTTACTCCTTTCACATGAACGCTGTCATTCACCTACCTGCCCTTGGAAACTAATATGGAATAGAAACTAAGCATATTGACAAACCATCAAGAGGTAATAGTAATATTTTAATATATTTACAGTTGATATAAGTCTTATTCTGCTCTAGTAACGGTACCAGTGACTATAACCCACTTCTCTCTCTCTCTCTCTCTCTCTCTCTCTCTCTCTCTCTCTCTCTCTCTCTCTCTCTCTCTCTCTCTCTCTCTCTCTCGATATTTTTGGATATTTTCATATTTAATCAATAATAATCGAGTGTTCAAATATTATAATATGTTTAAGAAACAACAACAAAAATAAAAACATTAAATACATCACAGTATGTGTATCACGTAACCGGGGAATTTACTATATAATGTCGACATGGTTTGCAACTTTGCATCATTGATACACACTGTAGATAAATTCATAGAAAAGTTCATACGTATCGTTACGACGAACCATCCCCTTGCAGGTTACATGGTATAATTTCTACGTTTTAATCCATCCAAAATTCGTATTTTCTCTCATTTTATATTTCTGCGACGTTTGTCCGTTATGCATGAGTGGGGAAGGAGAACGGAAAGCAGAAAGGATTGTGATGAAAATGTATTCCATGTTAAATTCATTTAGGATTAGTAATACCTTTTATCGTTATTTTCATACATCATTAATGATCAATCTGTGGTTATTCATCATTGATCTAGAATCAACTGCAGATAGTCGCTAGAATGTTCGCGTATGCGTATTATTGCGCCATGGGCGGATTATAATTTGATATACCAGTAGTGTTGGTATATAGAATTGCTTTATACCAACAATTTAAATGCCATGTTATTTTTAATATATATATATATATATATATATATATATATATATATATATATATATATATATATATATATATATATATATATATATATATATATATAATAACTATACAGCAGTATTGGTATATTAAATTGATTTAAACCAACATTTTAAATGCCATGTTATTTTCATTGCATGTTATATATATATATATATATATATATATATATATATATATATATATATATATATATATATATATATATGGAGAGAGAGAGACTGAGAAAGAGAGAAAGATGTAAGTAAAATTCAATAGTAACATTCAAAATATCAAAACAAGGGCGTCAAAGAAAACACCTTGTTTCATGTGACAAATTGGCTGCGTTCAAAACACACCAACCTCTTTCACTACGGTTCGTTGCTAGGGAATGACCTCCGCGGTGTAATTTACCCAGTGTGGATAGATAGAAAGAAGAATGCAGATCACTGAGCAAGTATATTGAAGAAATAACACAACGAGCCCCCTTGCAATGAACAAATATAAAATTTAATCAGTTTATCAACAGAATTTAAATGAAAAGAAATCAATGACTTGGTTACAAAAGAAGGAAAATGGTACTAACATGTACTCAAATAAAAAGACAATACAAATTTCTTTAAATGTAAAATTACTTTAAACGTTAAATTACTATCTTCATTGCCAATGAGATGTGACCTTTGAGTGCAACGATGAGAGACTTCATCACCTATTTTATGCGGACATCAAGACTTCCGTTCGTCCCTGCTCTGCCGATCTTTGTCTAGCTGTTTAGTCTTGGACTCATGTCCATCGAACTCTGATTAACAATCGTCTCTGGACTTAGATTTCGGCTCAGAATTTGCTCTGGTCCTGTGATTCGTTTAGGGATTTCTCAGGTGAATCCAGGAAAGCTGTTTCCTTCAATAAATAAAATGTCTCGCAATAGACAATAGGTCACATTCCCAGGTATATTTATATTTTTACATTAATTCAGCTCAGAAAACAAAAGGCATAAATTCTGCCGCAGTAAATCATTGCTCCCTAACTCTTATGTTTAGATAGATGGTCAAGGCTTGTCCTGACCTTAATTCGGATCACGCTAGAATTTTCAATTAAATTCATCTCAGCCCTATAAACCCCTATGTACCCCTTCCCCTTGACTTCTTACTCTACCAATCTAGCAGTGTTAAGTTACATATGGCTTAGACCCTCAGATCTAACTATTCTAAAATAGTTTACTCTACCAATTAAATATTACAAACTAGTATATAGATATACACTTAATATTAGGTCATACTCATTTTAAATAGAGTTAATCCATAAAACTATGAAACATTACCATCATCCTTCCTTAAGCTTAATTCATGAAAATTCCTAATCACTCCTATGTATTAAAAATTTAATTACATGCAATCTTGTCAACTAATCTAATGAAATTGTAATTGTATTCAATCTTGCCGATTCTCCAAATGAAATGATAATTAGAAAACCAAAGAATAAAATGTCATGACTAGCATTTCATTAAATCCTGCAAAATGAAATCATACATACATACATCTTATCGATAATACATTTGCAAATATATCAACAAATGTAATAACATATTAAAATCGGGAAACTAAGATTGCGTACCTTTTGCCGTTTTCTTTATTCGTTTCCACGAACCTCACGTATAGTCAGTCTCCCAACTGAGACGACTATCTGGCCCCTTACTCTATAACGAAAACGTATTTGTTACGAATTCAAATGTAGAGTTTGTCTACTTCGCTGAGACAAAACTCCCGCTTTACCGCCAAATCACGAGATAACGTCTTTCTCGCGTCTCCCGGAGTCGACCACTCTTTTCCAAAAAAGATTGAAGACTGCTGAATTTTCCTAAAGTGAAACCTTTAATTTCTTACAGAGTAACGCCCATAAATCCATATTAACCAATCGGAATAGACTGTTTCCTAAACCTGTTCCGTAGAATTTTTGGATTGACAAGACAACTAAACAACTAATCATGCCGTAATTACCATTCCTTTGAACAATCATCTATGGCCAGCTCCCGCCATTTACCTGATCGATTTTGGGAAAGGGTTTTATGTCATTCTCTTGTACCATAGCATCTGACTCGGTCATGTTATGTCAGGTGGAACGAATTCTCTTTTGACGTTCAGAGATGAAATGAAAATAATCATCTATCTCTAGCCGTTTCTGCTTTAATTAATTTGACTTTGATACAATTCCTTTAACCAAAGCTCCTAAGAGTTTTCAAAATTCGACACATCACATTTCAATATGGGTATATGATATTGAAGTATGGGTTGAGCATCAGTATCGGACTCCAAATCAATGATGTAAGATTAAATGGGTATGGAATTTAATAAATAATGTAATCAATAATATTTAGTCGATCATTGCTCTCAGATATGAAGAACATGAAATGAAATAAAAGTAAAGAAAATAAACGAGAAGAAAAGAAAGAAATCTAGATTAGTTAACAATAAAATTAAGGCTTATGAAATAAAACGTGTTTTATTTAAATTAAAAATGTAATTCAGTATATATTTATTTTATTAAATAACATTTGTAAACTGTTCAAGTGATAGTTTCCATCTCCTGACTATGTTCTTTACATATTGATATAAAAAACATTAGTAAGTTGTCCAGGTTGATTATATCCCCAATACGTCATAACTAGTAAGTGGGCAAAGCAAATTATACGCCCTTGTACGTTATGATTAGCAATTGGGCGAGGCAAATGATACGCCATTTACATCACGATTAGCAAGTGGGCGAGGCAGATTATACGCCCTTGTACGTTATGATTAGTGAGTGGGCCAGGCAGATTATACACCTTGTACGTCATGATTAGTAAGTAGGCCAGGCAGATTTTACACATTGTACCTGATTTGGCCGGCCAGTCGAAGCCGTTGCCCGTGATGTGGCCGCTGCGCATGCTACAGTTACTGGGAGCCACAGGTGAGAGTTGAGTGACAAGTGGGGACCAAAGGTAGACCTGCTACTCCATGGGAGTACGACTGCTACCCCACAAGAGGTACTACCCCTCCCTGGGCACTCCATACCTAACAAGAAATCAGGTTGAGGGTAGCCGACGGATCACAAACTTCGAGAAGTCCTCCAGAGAGCTAAGATGACAAGCGTCCATGCCATGCTCAGAAGATCACAGCTCCGCTGGGCTGGCCATGTCTGCTGTATGCCTAATGAACGCATCCCGAAGAGATTGTTTTATGGGGAACTAACTGAAGGCAAGCGTTCCAGAGGAGGCCAAAAGAAGCGGTACAAGGACACACTCAAAGCCTCAATGAAGTCCTGTGGCATTGTTCGAGATATCTGGGAGCAGCTTGCCGAAGAACGCGATGCCTGTCGCCAACAGATCAATTCATGCGCTTATTCGTTTGAAGAGCAACGGATAATCGAGGCAAAACATAAACGCCAGCAAAGGAAGAACAGAGACAGCGTCAACCCTCAATCGATCCAGGCCCCGGCAATTCCCTGCCCTCATTGTCCTAGACACTTCAGAGCGCGGATTGACCTCACTAACCATCTGCGCACTCACAGACTAGCCCAGACGTGAAGTCATGGTCGTCCTCGAGAACGAAGGACGAACAACAACAACAACACATTGTACGTCATGATTAGTAAGTAGGCCAAGCAGATTATACAACTTGTACGCCATGATTAGCAAGTAAGCCAGGCAGACCATACATATAGTACGTCATGATTATTAAGTGGGCCAGGCAGATTATACGCCCTGTACGTCGTGATTAGTAAATAGACCAGACAGATTGTTTGGTCTGTAGGTTATGATTAGTGAGTAGGCCAGACATATTATACGTCCTGTACGTTACGATCAGTGAGTTGGCCAGGCAGATTATACACCTTGTAAGTCATGATTAGTAAGCATGCAAGGCATATTATACGGCCTCTATGTGCTGATTAGTAATTGGGCCAGACAAATTATGTGCCATGTACGTTATGATTAGTAAATAGGCCAGGCATATTATTTGGCCTGTAGGTTATGATTAGTGATTAGGTCAGACAGAGTATACGTCCTGTTCGTGCTGATTCGTAGTTGGACCAGACAGATTATATACCATGTACGTTATGATTAGTGAGTGGGCCAAGCAATAAACATTCTACGTCAGGATATAGGAGATAGTATTTTGCGTCTAGTGAATAAGTGATATATTTCATCGATGGGTCCTAAACATAGTAATTACACTTAGCAAGCACAGTTTCTTTTTATGTTGTGCTCAAAATTATTGGCTAAGGATATGTGGAAAAATTTTAACGGGCAAATTTATTTCGGTAATCCACGCGATATTTGCTGTGTTTGTGTAAATTCGCGTGGAAAATGTCAGTAGTAAAGTAATTCTTCTAATTAAAGAGCAACACACACACGCACGCAAGCACGCACACACACACACACACCAAAGAACAACCGAACAGAAACAAAATTGAGTATTAAAACCTAAAACCAAGTACCTTTGCTTGATAGGTTGCCATGTTTACCACTAGACCAAGAAAGTGGCATAAATACATTGGTCATAATGTTATTGATGTTTAGTAGGTGAAAAAATGTTTTGGTTGCAATGTTACTAATTTGTAGTGGGTGACATATTTTGTTTTGATTGTAATGTTACTAATGTGTAGTGGGTGACATAATTGTTTTGGTTGCAATGTTACTAATGTGTAGTGGGTGACATAATTGTTTTGGTTACAATGTTACTAACGTGTAGTGGGTGACATAATTGTTTTGGTTGCACTGTTACTAACATGTAGTGAGTGACATAATTGTTTTGGTTGCAATGTTACTAATGTGTAGTGGATGACAATTGTTTTGGTAGTCAGCGAAGTGAAAATCTAGTTATCGCAATTTAAAATTATTTGAATTGGAAGATCCTCTAATTCACGGGCTAGCATGAATAACATCTGTTATATATATAACGGCAGTTGACAAATATAAATGTCAATATAGTTTACTCCCCAATTAAATCTTTGACTGCAAGATCGTATCTGGCGTGTGTATTTTGCTTTGAAGAAAACTTTATAATTTGGTTCATTAAAATACGTTTTTAGTGTATGTATTTTGAAGCATTAGGTACTAAATGCCAAATAAATTCGTATCCTAGCAGCCTAAAGATAAGAAGGAGAATAATTGCTACAGAATGTCAGATATACATCCTGATGTTGTGAAAACCAGAGGTACATGCAATCATGTTGCCCCGGATGTCAGAAACCCTTTAAATCTTTGCCAAGGTGCTGAAGCATTGACGCAATCATTAACACGAATGCTTAACTGAGTGTTTAATTAGTATGACTTTCCTCGTGCCTTCAATATAACAAAACTTGTTATTATTACCGCTGTGGAATTGTCACGTCATTGCCAGGTGGATGTAGATATCGGTACGTGAGATAGCAAATAAAGCATGACTTGGTGTCAGTCATAATGTATTAACTTGATATACATTATTTCTGGTCTAGGAATGAACAGATAAACGAATTTGACAAAAGTGATAACTTCAACAGACAGTGGTAGAAGACGTGGGAACCCTTTGGCATATTTATTAATATCCATATCTTACTATGCAACGTTATGAGTATGTGTCCTGAAAACTATCAGGCCATGACACTATGAAGGTCGTGTCGTGAAATCTGGCCATTAATAGTCAGGCTTATTCTTCATTACTCTTACCAGACACATGATATAATCTCAACAATAACAAATGCAAATATTTTGCAGCATAGGCAAACTCATTTGCGTACATTTTGAACAATGAGATAAGGTAAGGATATTGGACACCATGCTTTTTGAATTAAATAAATGCCAGATAAGTTCCAGATAACGGGTTTGTTTTCGTAGTGGAAATCAGAAAAGCTCCTTGTAACCAGTTTGTTTTTGTAACGAATGTCAGACAATTTGTTAGTTAAATGTTTGTTTTTGCCTTTTGTGAAGAATAACTTGGCCAAGATATAAGTGATAATAATGCACTCATCTTTTTTTCTTTTTATATATAAAATGATCTGGAACAACGCAATAGAGCTACGGTTAACGAAAATAAAAGTCAAATGCTGTGGATCGGAAACAAGAGATATGGGTGAGAACAGCAATGTAATTATCATTACTTGCTCCAACAACATAAAAGACCAATGAATGATGAAAAACATTACTGACTGTAACAACAAAAAGACCATTAAATGCAAAAGAATATTACTGACTGTAGCAACAAAAGAGACCATTAAAAAATGAAGAACATTAATGACTGTAACAACAAAAAAGACCATTAAATGATGAAGAACATTTCTGACTGTAACAACAAAAAAAACCCATTAAATTGTGAAGAACATTACTGACTGTAACAACAAAAAAGACCATTAAAAGATGAAGAACATTATTAAATGATGAAGAACATTACTGACTGTAACAACAAAAAGACCATTAACTGACCGTAAAAACGACCATTAAAAGATGAAGAACATTACTGACCGTAACAAAAAAGAGGCCATTAAATGATGAAGAACATTACTGACTGTAACAACGAAAAAAGACCATTAAAAGATGAAGAACATTACTGACCGTAACAACAAAAAGACCATTAAATGATGAAGAACATTACTGACTGTAACAACAAAAGAGACCATCAAATGATGAAGAACGATACTGACTGTAACAAAAAGACAACTTAATGCAAAAGAACATTACTGACCGTAACAACAAAGAAACCATTAAATGATGAAGAATATTACTGACTGCAACAACAAAAAAGACCATTTAAAGATGAAGAACATTACTGACTGTAACAACAAAAAAGACCATTAAATGATGAAGAACACTACTGACTGTAACAACAAAAAAGACCATTAAATGATGAAGAACATTACTGACTGTAACACCAAAAACGACCATTAAATGATGAAGAATATTACTGACAGTAACAACAAAAAAGTCCATTAAATGATGAAGAACATTACTGACTGTAACAACATAAAAGACCATTAAATTATGAAGAACATTACTGACTGTAACAACAAAAAAGACCACTTAATGCAAAAGAACATTACTGACTGCAACAACAAAAAAGACCATTTAAAGATGAAGAACATTACTGACTGTAACAACAAAAAGACCATTGAATGATGAAGAACATTACTGATAGAAACAACAAAAAAAACCATTAAATGATGAAGAACATTAGTGACTGTAACAACAAAAGAGACCATTAAATAATGAAGAACATTACTGACTGTAACAACAAAAACGACCATTAAATGATGAAGAACATTACTGACAGTAACAACAAAAAAGACCATTAAAAGATGAAGAACATTACTGACTGTAACAACAAAAAAGACCATTAAATGATGAAAAACATTACTGACTGTAACACCAAAAACGACCATTAAATGATGAAGAATATTACTGACAGTAACAACAAAAAAGACCATTAAATGATGAAGAACATTACTGACTGTAACAACATAAAAGACCATTAAATTACGAAGAACATTACTGACTGTAACAACAAAAAAAGACCACTAAATGCAAAAGAACATTATTGACCGTAACAACAAAAAAGACCATTAAATGATGAAGAACGTTACTGACTGTAACAACAAAAAAGACCATTAAATGATGAAGAACATTACTGACTGTAACAACAAAAAAGACCATTAATTGATGAAGAACATTACTGACTGTAACACCAAAAACGACCATTAAATGATGAAGAATATTACTGACAGTAACAACAAAAAAGACCATTAAATGATGAAGAACATTACTGACTGTAACAACATTAAAGACCATTAAATTATGAAGAACATTACTGACTGTAACAACAAAAAAGACCACTTAATGCAAAAGAAAATTACTGACTGCAACAACAAAAAAGACCATTTAAAGATGAAGAACATTACTGACTGTAACAACAAAAAGACCATTGAATGATGAAGAACATTACTGACAGAAACAACAAAAAAGACCATTAAATGATGAAGAACATTAGTGACTGTAACAACAAAAGAGACCATTAAATAATGAAGAACATTACTGACTGTAACAACAAAAACGACCATTAAATGATGAAGAACATTACTGACTGTAACAACAAAAAAGACCATTAAAAGATGAAGAACATTACTGACTGTAACAACAAAAAAGACCATTAAATGATGAAAAACATTACTGACTGTAACAACAAAAAAAGACCACTAAATGCAAAAGAACATTACTGACCGTAACAACAAAAAAAACCATTAAATGATGAAGAACATTACTGACTGTAACAACATAAAAGACCATTAAATGCAAACGAACATTACTGACTGCAACAACAAAAAAGACCATTAAAAGATGAAGAACATTACTGACTGTAACAACAAAAAAGACTATTAACTGATTGAAACAACAAAAAAGACCATTCAATGCAAAAGAACATTACCGAGTGTAACAACAAAAAAGACCATTAAATGATGAAAATCATTGCTGACTGTAACAACAAAAAAGACCATTAAATGATGAGAAACATTACTAACTGTAACAACAAAAAAGATAAATAAATGATGAAGAACATTACTGACTGTAACAACATAAAAGACCATTAAATGATGAAGAACATTACTGACTGTAACAACAAAAAAGACCATTTAAAGATGAAGAACATTACTGACTAACAACAAAAAGACCATTGAATGATGAAGAACATTACTGGCTGTAACAACAAAAACGACCATTAAATGATGAAGAACATTAGTAACTGTAAAAACAAAGGAGACCATTAAATGATGAAGAACGTTACTGACTGTACCAACAAAAGAGACTATTAAATGATGAAGAACATTACTGACTGTAACAACACAAAAAACCCTTAAATTATGATGATGAAGAACATAACTGACTGTAACAACAAAAAAGACCACTTAATGCAAAAGAACATTACTGACTGCAACAACAAAAAAGACCATTTAAAGATGAAGAACATTACTGACTGTAACAACAAAAAAAGACTATTAACAAGTTGAAACAACAAAAAAGACCATTAAATGCAAACGAACATTACTGACTGTAACAACAAAAAAGACCATTAAATGATGAAAAACATTACTAACTTTAACAACAAAAAAGATAAATAAATGATGAAGAACATTACTGACTGTAACAACATAAAAGACCATTAAATGATGAAGAACATTACTGACTGTAACAACAAAAAAGACCATTTAAAGATGAAGAACATTACTGACTAACAACAAAAAGACCATTGAATGATGAAGAACATTACTGACTGTAACAACAAAAACGACCATTAAATGATGAAGAACATTAGTAACTGTAAAAACAAAAGAGACCATTAAATGATGAAGAACGTTACTGACTGTACCAACAAAAGAGACCATTAAATGATGAAGAACATTACTGACTGTAACAACACAAAAGACCCTTAAATTATGATGATGAAGAACACAACTGAATGTAACAACAAAAAGACCATTAAATGCAAAAGAATATTACTGACTGTAGCAACAAAAGTGACCATTAAATGATGAAGAATATTACTGACAGTAACAACAAAAAAGACCATTAAATGATGAAGAATATTACTGAATGTAACAACAAAAACGACCATTAAATGATGAAGAACATTACTGAATGTAACAACAAAAAAGACCATTAAATGATGAAAACATTACTGACTGTAACAACAAAAAAGACGATTAAATAATGAAGAACATTAATGACTGTAACAACAAAAAAGACCATTAAATGATGAAGAACATTACTGAATGTAACAACAAAAACGACCATTAAATGATGAAGAACATTACTGAATGTAACAACAAAAATGACCATTAAATGATGAAGAACATTACTGACTGTAACAACAAAAACGACCATTAAATGATGAAGAACGATACTGACTGTAACAACAAAGAAGACCATTAAATGATGAACATTACTGACTGTAACAACAAAAAGACTATTGAATAATACACATTACTACTTCAACAGTCAGAAAGACAACTGAATCATGAACAACTTTATCGATTCCAAAAACAAAAAGACTGTTGAATATGTACACAACATTACCACTCCGACATTTAGATAAACAATTAAATCATGAAGAACATTACATATCGTAACAACAAAAAAAGACCGGTAAAATTACACAACAAAACTGACTCTAACAAACGTAAGATCAATAAATGATGCCCAATACAGATTCCAACAAACATAAGGCCATTTAATAATGCACATTACTGACACAAACAAACAGAGACAATGTTGAACGATGATCTCCAGACTCCAAAATACAATGCGATATATATATATATATATATATATATATATATATATATATATATATATATATATATATATATATATATATATATATATATTTTAAAAAGATATATATATATATATATATATATATATATATATATATATATATATATATATATATATATATATATATATATATATATATATATCTTTTTAAAAGTTCTTAATATTAGCTGGAAGAGAAGGAAACGGAAACCACATTTGACTAAAATTCTGGTAGAAAACATCATCTTTTATTCCTTTCTGAATCCGTATCATTATCCTAAGAAATGAGGCTGGGACTACTTTTTCTCTAGGTTTTCCGGTTACAAACCTGAACAATTGCCTCAGTTCATATACAAAATAAAGCATGTCACATAATCACTAACAAATTTGTATCACGAAATTGTTACGATGTCTGCAGTGATGCCTAGCACCAGAGCATCATACAGCAGAAATGTAGCAATGCGTCCCACCCAGTCACATTATCATGACAAAATGACGACCAATTCTAACACTAACCTCTTAATGCTGAGTGCCTAGGAAGGTAGCTGTTAATATCATTTTGATAAGTCTTTGATATGTCTCGGCCGGGATTCAATCTCGCGACTCTACCCATCCAAGGCAGATGCTCTAATGCAACAAAAGTGAATATGCATTGTTGATACAAGCTTAAAGTAAACCAACTGTGAATACGCCTCTATTTCCTCTAAAACGATCTCTTCCACGGCCGAGTAATTGTTTTATCTTTGATAGACCCAGCATACAGCTAAACAATTGTGCTTAGACTATTTTGGGTAGCCGCGAGAATATCCAAATAGACACGTGTTCATTTGCTATTGATATAGCTTCGACAACAAATCACGTATGCCTGTGATGGTTTATGAAGTCGCGATTCTCGCGCCAAGGTCATCAATTGTCGCATAAAGAGCATCTACTACGTGCTCATACAATTTATGTTTTGCGAGTATATTATTAAAAGGGGTGCTTTCATCTCGCAGCTTATTTTCAGCTTCGATTGTTTTATTTAGTTTTCGCGCCGGTGACATCGAGGGTCCATTACAATCTTGCTATAAACAACGTCAGCGTGGACAATAATATCTCGATAGGCATTTCTTGCCCGGGCACATGGTGTGCAACACGCACACTTATTTCCAACTAAGTATTCAACTTCATTGGTATAACTGCTACAGAATCATAGAAAATATTTGCCATGATAATATTGAAATTCCTGTTGAGGTTGAGGGTTGGAATGGGCTTGTCACCACGTTTATCTAAAACTACATTGATTACGCTTACACAATTAATGATCCTTTTCTTCTAAGAACTGTTACGCGAACAAATGCGTGTTTGATAAATATTAAGCAAAGTTTATCTTTTCCTGGCTGAGTTAATGTTGATAGGTTTAATTGCGGTAGATGTGTCTATGAATCAAACTTCATCGTTGTAGAAACAACATACGGTGTTTTCACGTACAACTGCAACGTAACTTTCGCTTACATGGCATTTTTACGTGCATATTTTTTTTAAGTTGGCCTCGAATTGTCATTCGTGCATTATGCTGCTTATTTCCTTATCAATTAAAAAGCATAGCACATGGATTTGTAAAAGTGTACGTCAGTTATGCCTTTAAAGAAAAAACTACCCGTAAACGCTAGGCCGAGTAACGGCATCATGCCAAATGCAAACAATGAAACACAAATGACCACCTACCGTATTCTAAATAGCGTTGTTTGTTTCTTTTGTTTAAAACGGTAACATCGTCAAATCTTGTATTCCTGTTTTCGAATGAAATCTGTTGTTTCACGGATGTCGCCGATCAACATCGGGCTGATTCGTACGCACGTGAAAAATGTTCGACTTCTCACTTTGATGCAGAAATTGCATGCATGGCTTATAATACAAAGGAATATCGATATTATAGAGTTTTAATATATGTGGCTTTAAAAGACGGATACTTTAAGCACATATTATAAGCGATAACTCAGCGTCGACAAGCCATTGTCTCCGTCACATATTGGTCTGTCTATTAAAGTTTGGGACGGCAGTGTTGAATAAAACAACATTGGAGCCCGGGAACACTGGAAACTTCTATCTAGACAATTCGCGTGGCGATGCTGTCCCGTGCATATCAAAATAGAAATAATGCATATGTCACCCAGTGAATTTAAAGGGCTGTTGACGAATCCAAGTTGACTATGCAGTCTCCTACTCGAGGAGGATCAACGACACAAGTTTTCCCGTGTGAAGACGTGTCGAAAGTTATTGATTGATTTTGTCATCGGTAGTAAAAACGTGATTGTCAGCTGCAACCGAAGACAATTTCCGCTTCAAATTGTCTCAAGTAGTCGAAGGCCTCGTCAATTGTGTACATCCTCCAATGGCCTTGTTAGAGCCTAACCAGATGCGGTTCTGACATGTCCTCCAGCAGCTGCTATTGGACCGATGGAGCCGCCAACAACACCGGAAATGCCGCTAGGAATGTAAATATTCCAATGATCCTTTGGGTTTTTTTCTGACATCGGCAAATTTACTATGTGTTCTTTAGTTAGGTGGTATTAAGGTGATGATTTTGTATTTCGATTAGCCAAGCGGGGATTTTTCCGGTTTGGTTTGCACGAAAATTGTTTGTTGCGACGTCACAATCATTTCTCATTGCGTCTTATAATTTTCTCAAACTAGTTTTGACAGAGACCTTAACATCGTTGTACACTTTTAATTATTGACAGAGCAACAGGTTCAATAGCTAGTTTGAGAAACTACTGTACAAGATTGCTGTGTTTTGTGACTTGCAAATCATAATTTTGTAATTAAATATATATTTTTTCATAATCATCGTAAAATTGACTTGCAAACATAGATAAAGAATGAGAAGTGTCCTTAATGAGATAAAAAGATCCATCATCAAGTAATGCACCATATCGAATAAAGCCAAACTTTGCATGTATGTCTTCAAACACTATCATACCTACAGAAGTGCTTGTATATTTCATGTACGATGTTTTCTTCATCAGACGTTTAAACGACTTTGGAAAATTTCTCCCATTGTCTCTGCTGCTCACTTCTGCAGCGTTTTTCATTAGTTTGTAAACTTCATACAACTCGGGTGCGGATGCCATTTGTATATTATCTCCATATTCAGAGCCGGCATGTGGCCAATTGGACCGACTTTGCCCAATCGATCCCCGCGCTCACACCGGCCCTGCGCGTTAATAATTTTTAAAAAACATGTCTTTCGTGAGAGAGAGAGAGAGAGAGAGAGAGAGAGAGAGAGAGAGAGAGAGAGAGAGAGAGAGAGAGAGAGAGAGAGAGAGAGAGAGAGAGAGAGAGAGAGAGAGAGAGAGATTTTAAAGCGATGGAACAAACTTTTAAGTTCAATATCATATAAAACTTGTTTAAAAGTTTATTTCTAACATCCCCAAGAAAATATAAAAACAACTAGGACTTTTGAGTGGAGGACTAACGAATCGGACTTACGCAGGTTGCTATTATGAAACTTATTTGTGTCCGTGGACAAAACACGCGCGGACTGGTGTCGTCGCCGTTTATGTTTTTTTAAAACAAAATTCGTAAGGTGGCAGGTGCATGATTTTTTTGTACAAATTTAATGTTTCAATCAGCAACATAATATATATATTTTTCAATACCTATATTAAATCAAAGCATAAGAATATTATACACTTGACCAGAAAAGTCAATTGCAGTTCATAGCAGAATAAGTTTATGCACCTAAACCCCAAATTTATATCTACAATTTTCATGTTCGAAGGTCATTTTTGAGCAAACTCTTTTCCCTAGATGAGAGTTCTGCAATACAGCGTGTACAAAACAGGCTGATTCAATTGAAGATAGTTGTCATTCAAGCCGTTTTGAGATATTCTACTCTTCCCAAACCCACATGTTTACTGCTATGGGAGAGGCTAGCTCCTCTTCCTAGCCAACTATTGGTATTTCACGATCAACATATTGCACAGTAACTATGGAAGGTGTTTATGCATTACATCAATATCAGTAACAACACAAGCCTGAAATAATCTAGTTTACAAATATATTAATATCTTTAATTAGTAAACAATAACAGCTGACAAAGTCAAACGACATAGCCTTAAATTAAAAAATTTGCCTGGGGCCAATTTACGAAACTGGACCCTGCCACCTTAAGAATTTGGCTGAAAATGGTTTATATCAAAAGTTGTGTACATATCACTTATTTAGACATTATCTAGTACAATGGTATAAAGGAAACGTTTTGCTCGCAAAAATAAAAATGGTATTACGCTTTTAGAAAAGTGACTATTTTACGGCAAAAAGCACTGCATGATTTACTTTTTGAGTTATGACTGCATTTCTTGAAAGCTTTCAAATGTTTTGCAACCTACAATGCATTTGGTCTTTGTTTACCACCGTAACTTCATGACAGAATCAAAATTCATTTACAATGTTTCATGAATGTCAAGAAGAGATCTGGAAGTTATTAATTTTAGGAGTGAATGACAGAAATGCTAAGTTAGTTGTCAGTGACAGAAGAGAAAATTTTTTAAAACTCTTCTAGCAAATTTAAAAAAGTCACGTAATTAAGTAAATAATGTGCTTTAGAAATACTTTTAGAATGATATAAAAAAGCAGTTCCTAACCTTTAATTATCATTTTAACGATGCGAATAGCTGCATCAATGTTATGTGGGTCTGGGGTAATCACAACGACAGTCTAGCTAATTTAGAGATATCAACGTTTAATCAATTAACAATATACAATGCTGGAATAGTGATATACTGATGTGCTGTATGACCCTGTAAAACTTACAAAGTGACATATCAAGTAAATTCACTAATACATAGCCACTAAAACTGACCATACATACACAATTATTTAATAAAATTAAACATAGAAATTTCTTCTTAAACGCAAAGTCACTTACAATTGATATTGATGATTTCTGGAGTTTACAAAACTCATAATAAATAATAATATAATGTATAGAACAAATATTTACAATGGAAAAATAAAATAATTACCGAATAATCCTAATCTTTTACCATTTTATCTGGGACCTGCAAAAAGAAAATAAACAAGCGATATTGATGCACTTTTAACATTGAAGTGAAAACAGAAGATTTTCAGAGGAGAAACTGTATGCGTAATGTCAAATGCATGAAACTGCCACTTAATTTTAAGCTTTTCTCCCTTTGTTAACTGAACCTAGAAATTTCAATATATAAACATTTCCTATTATCACCCAAGTGTGAGATATGAATCTCTTATGTCAACTTCACAATAGGGTCATGAAGGTAGAAACTATGTCGGTGTGCTAACACTTTCATTGTTGTTATTCTTCTCACCAAAACATAGCAAGCAATATGCCATATGCATCGCTATTTCTAAGTCCGTTCCACTGGTGACATTTCACATTCGCTACAGTATGTTTATGTATGATTACTCTCAAGCCTCTCTGCTCATGTTGAGTTAAATTACTGTCAAGAATTCATGTTGACATGTTATGTAATTGTTTCGGTGTGTCTGTAATGAAATGTGAATAATATATCTCTTCTTCCTAGCCATTTATTGGTATTTCACTATCAACATACTGCAGAGTAATTATTGAAGGTGTACATGTCTGACATTAATTTCAAGAACAACACAAGCCCGAAACACCTAGTTCACAAATATATTCCGGTCGTTAATTAGTAAACGATAATAGCTAAAAAAAAGTCAAACCATAGCCTTAAGTTAAAAATTTGCCAGGGACCAATTTTTGAAACTGAACCCTGCCACCTTAGCGCGTTTGTGTGCTGCATTCGCGAGATGAAAAAGGTAAACGTATGGAGAGGACCTTGAAGACTGTAACCCGGATCAGCAATATAAATCTTAAAGTATCATTAACAGCTACGTGTGATGATAAGCATACTTAGAGTCAGTGTACAGTTGTGCGATCATAGCTACATTAAGGAAACAAGGTGGGCATGTTTCCTTCTAGACTTTCTTACATACTCAACCGTTCTCGGCTTATTAATTTCACCAGCTAGGAAGTCAAGCCAGATTTAAATGTAGGTGGTCTCCGATAAACAATGCGTGAATCAAACAACAATTCATCACGTCAGCTCCTAGCGTGAATATCAGTTTGTGATTAATCACTACAATCTATTTGGAAAGTGGATGATTTTCAGATTTATTGTAATTCATCATATCTCTCCGACATAGTGATGACGAGCATGTCTAGGCAATATTCGGCAGAGCTGAGACAAGTCAAGTTTGGATATGAAATTCTCTACTAAGCAGTCATCTGTCAGAATCCTAATTAGCTGGTGACAGGAAATTATCTGTGCTGTATCCAAGAATAAGTTGTTTTCTTTTCTCCCATAAGATTGACGCATGTAAGAACCATATTTAAAATTTTACACTGTTTGAGTCTGCGTATTAAACAATGAAACTGAGCATCGTTATGTCTTTGAATGAGCAAGATATAATTGGCAACGATGGGAAATGAAATTAATCAATTCTGATAATCCATAGTATTAGAATGTTCAGACATGAATAACTTAAGAAATGACATAAATAAATAATTTCACGGCTGTACAAAAATTGATAAAAGACCGACGATTTTGGAAAACAAAATAATTCCCTAACTTTCTATGCGTACTTATTAAAATTAGTATGAACCACGTTAGCTATGCGTTGTCTATGTTGTCTTAGACCACGTGTCTCATTATGTACTTACGTAATCGTAAAATATTAATGAGCTTTAAATTTGACAGTGTATAGTTACATACATCTATATATATATATATATATATATATATATATATATATATATATATATATATATATATATATATATATATATATATATATATATATATATATATATATATATATATATATATATATATACCTTATACTTGTGATCAAATAGTCTTCAAATGTATTGTACTTTAAAAATACAAAAATCGTATTTTATGGCTCCTCACTAACCATGTTGTTTCGCTTTTCAGTCGGTGTTATTCTTGCTGTCTGCTATTCAAGTAAGCAATTGTTTGGTTATTTACTTTGATGGTTCGTGATACCTGTATCGTGTTTTATTATTGTTTCTTGGGGTAAGGCAATAACTAACTTGGTAGAAATTATTATTCGACCCATTTGGATGTGCAATTTCACTAAACTTTCTTTAAATCTAAATGGCGCAAGATAAAACAAGCGGCCAAAGACAAGCTCTAGCCACACATGAACAGAGCCAGTTTGATCTGCGGATGCCAACTAAATTTAAGTAGAAAAGCAGACATTGTGTCAAACCTCATATAGAAATCCTCATGATTGCAAGTACATCCCAGCGTTGACTTGAAGCAAGGATATCTCATCTTGACACTAGACCCTGCGTCTCGAGGACTAGTAGTCATCAACAGTATACCATGAAGCCAATACATCAAGTGTTTGAAGCAAGATCTCTTTGGCAAGACAACGTGCAAGATGTTTTGGAAAAATATCTAAATGTCGTAATCAGCGAAATGACTTACTTATCGGTGAACAAAACCCGTAAAGAACACAATAAAATGCGGAAAAATCGCCCTGTAGAGACCAATTTACTTCAGCTTGAGCAAATGTCAATTTTGGAATAGACAAAATATAATTTTATTGATACCGCTACAAAAACAAATACCCCCCCCAAGTACCCCCCACACATAAAAAATAATACAAAACAAACAAAACAAAAACGAATCAAAAGCAGTATGAGAAAAAGAAAAATCCTCTAGAAAACCTGCTATACGTTTCTTAATCACGACTGAATACTTATCTCAATTTATTCCTAAAATTTGATAACTCACATTATCTCTGTGTATTGTTTATCTCCTGGTAATAATAATAATAATAATAATAATAATAATAATAATAATAATAATAATAATAATAATAATAATAATAATAATAATAATAATAATATTATTATTATTATTATTATTATTGTTGTTGTTGTTGATGATGATGATGTTATTGTTGTTGCTGTTGTCGTCGAATTAGCAATTATTATTGTTGAAACTGTTAAAATTTGTGCATGTTCTACACTGCATAAATCTTTCTTTGTCCCTTTACAAACATTCTTGAAATTTTGAATATAAATATAATTGATCGAGAAATTCGGTTTCCTCTTCCTCTCCATCTTTCTAGTAAGTCTCTATGTTCAGCAGTTTTAAGTCAAAAGAGACAATACACAGACAAACATGTATACATACAAACATTTACACAGACAAACATGTACGCAGAAAAACATGTACATAGTGTACCATCGTATACTTTCTTTTTGAGTTCAGATGACAATTACACCAATCTCTTGTTGGTCAACGATGTGTGAATGTACAAAGTGTATGTAGCGGTATGGAAATTTAGGGATCTGACAAATAATTCAATACCTGTATAACGTTATATTTACAAAGTTGACTGGCATATAAACCACACATAGGTCCATTCATTTGAGTAAGAGAAGAAAACGGTTTTTAGTCTTGAAATAGGTATTTCGCATGATTGTGTTGAGCCTCGTGCTGCTAAACAGAGGGACTTCCTAATCTGCACCAAATCACCGAGTCCCTATTACTCTTGTCAGTAGAAAATTAAATATTTGGATATCAAAATAAAAGCAAATATTTTCTTGTCAACTTATACACAAATTGATGTTTATGACATGTATAATGCAAGACAGTTGAATCCATTTGCTAATTAATAGGTGTATATAAAAAATATTTAGTACACTATTTTATTATTTCTCCCACCATCACATTGCCTGTAAAATAATGTGTGGTCCGATACCTACATGACTGCGCTATTTTGGTAATATTCTTGTACAGTCAAACCTCTTTGTAGTGGTCATCTCTTGCTTGTAAACTGTCCTGTATAAGCAGGTGGTCTTTTGCAAAAAGTATCATGGATATGATGTATGAAAGGAGCTATAAGAATTGGCATGATAACGCTGAATGTGGACGTCTGAGTACAGAAAATAAATGAGTCATATCTTTTAAATCACGTGACCAATGGCACGTGAGAATATTGTAAGGTCCTGCGTCATTTTTGCATTGGGAATCGAAGTTCACGTGTCTAGTGAAACATGACATTTTCAAAACCACTCAGCCACTCTTTCATAATATTTCTCAGATGTTCAAACGAATTTGTATTATTGTTGGCCTCATAGCAACTAGGTAAAAAAAACTACAAGGCCAAATTTAAAGTTGTAAAGTGATTTTTGTACATGTTCATCCAGTGTCATGCTTTCGGCTACTTTCATAACAAGGTATGACTTTTATAGCAATCAGGAGTACATTTATTTTTGACAGTTCTAATAAACTAATGGCTTATTTATATAGCCTAGAGATTTTGGAGTATTTGTTACACCATGTTTACCCAAAGTTTAATATTTGGTTCCTTCCATAGTAACAATGTGGCTATAAAGTAACATGTTGAAAATATATTTGTAGTGTCCTCTCCAAAACCATTGGACCAGGTTTGACCAACTTTTGTTGGATTCATGTTTCTAAGGAAACGTACTGCCCAAACTGTAGCTTTTTCGGCCTATCATACAAACTTTCGACTTTTCTAGAAACAAAGTGGAGAATGTTTTGCAATTCTTCAAACACAGGACGTAATAATTTGTAAGAAACATTTGTAGAAACATTTCATATAACACGTTTTACCGATGTGTTGTTCAGGTTAAATATAAAGGTATTTCAATATTTGTGTGACTTCATTGGCAAATAAGTTATACATACATATCAATTAAAGTAACACGGTCCATTTAGCCGTATGCATAATAATTACAATTTGTCAATACGTAGAGCCAAAGCTGAAGGTGGAAAGAAGCAATGCCTAAATCAAAGTGTAGGCAGGTGACTGCCATACATTTACTATGTTGTATCTATATATTATTGTTAGCTACCGGTAACTCTCAAATATTATTTTTAACTTTTTATTTAATATTTAGTATAATATGATAAAAACAATTTGAGCTGAAAGATTCGGTGTGTGCTGTAATTTCCAAGGATAAAATTCTTGTAAACATATATCTAGCCGTTACAGATTCTTGTGCAGTTATTATATAATGAAAATATGCATATATATATATATATATATATATATATATATATATATATATATATATATATATATATATATATATATATATATATATATATATGTCTGATAATAATGCGATCTTGATTACAAGATCACACCGAATTGTCAGCATAAAATTGTCCTTGATAATTTCGAGAAGCAAATCGTCTAGTCATGATCCGGACTTTGTGATGTTAAGAAGAGGCGATCTATCAGTCAAGATAAATTTACTATGATAATTATATTTTGTTATATGTAACTATCAATTTTCTGAATCATATATAAAACCAATATACTTAGCTACAAAAATACAAGAAATTTATTAAAACTGAAATCGTTTTAATACGAATTTTATCCTTAATCAAGATCCGGAGAATACATCCATGAGCATGCACGTGATATATGAATGAAGTGCGTGAAATAAGTCACTCATTTTAATTACGATCACTATTAGTAATACAAATGCTTTGACGCGTCGGGGTAACAGACCCATATGTGAGATTTACAGTTGGCTTGCCTCACTGAAGATTTCAACAATTGACCGACCTTGAAAGTCCCTATGAGAGGCTCTCAAGGTGACGTATCATGGGAATGATATCATTTTTTTGACACTTATTTGCAACGTGATTGGACAAATTGTTGTAATTTAATGATACAAATTTGTTTCAGAGAATGTTACTCGTTTCGTTCTGCATGTCAAATGAGGCTACGAGACAGCTGTTCACACTTGCTCGTTTATAAACAGAAAATATCTAGGAAAAATTAGTTCTAGCATCGTCTGCCTTGATGGTGATTCGGACTCAAACAAAGAAAGTATCGTTTTTATACCTCTAGGAAACGGCGGTAAACATCACTCTTTCTTGAGTAAATAATTTATAGATTTATAATAACATTTTTTTTTTTGCATATATTCATGCACAACAAGGTAATTTATATCCATTCGCCAGATGTAGTCCCAACACTCTACTTGCCTAATACTGTACAAACTTATGCATTTCAGCTATCGACAGTGCTTATTGCCTTTATAGAGCAAAATATCCTTGTAATAGAGTGACTTTGATCATTTTGAATGTGTATTTATTACTTGAATGTAAACATTAATACAAGGTCTAACCCCACCCCCACTCCAATGTTAAAACTGGACAAGCTGACATGCATGGAAAAGATGGGTGAAGAGAAACACAAGTTAACAAATGAGGAAATTTCAATAAAAATTAAAAATTAAAATGTTACTCTTAACACAATAATAATACGTATAATTCGGTGTTTGTATTTTAAGATGTATCCCGCGCTTCTCTGTTTTGGCCTCAAACCCTTAGTTTGAACCACTTGAGTAGGTCAATAGGAATAGGTACTACATCAGGGAATGCAGGTCTCTTTTATGCCTAGTTATCGAATTTGTAAATATAGGGCGAGGAT